>VWYN01013158.1:55586-175675 GCA_013400075.1 Hippolais icterina | reverse complement strand
AAAAAGAATGTGCAGTATGCTTTCTCCTGGAAATGTGCAGGGCAGAACACAACAAACAAACAAAACCAGACACAAAATCAAGGAACTTGTCATTAGGCCATTTCCATTACAACATTAGCACTCATTTTTAGATCTAAAATTAGATTTTATTCTAAGAAATTTTATCTGACATGGATAGTCTTGAATATTTTAGAGGGCAACACAATTAACAAATAGCCAGTATTATCCTTTACACACTCCAGTACTTGCTTATATCATAAGATTACTGGGAATTTACTGGAAGGAGAGAGTTTGTCATATAAAAACATTTAATCTCATGCAGACCTTCTAACAGCAATGTCATACGTACAACAAAGATATGTCCAGCTTTGTACTTGAGGACATTTATTCACTGAACTGTGTAGCTCAGTTATTTTCTGATTTGGTGATACCTGAGAAATAACCCACTGGCTTTAGTAGGCAAAAAACTGTAGCAGAAGCTTTATGAATAATCCTATTGACTCATAATTATGTCTTACTGTCATTGTCTTTACAATTTTTCATACAAAAGATTAAGAAGTAATCAAATCAAAGAAAAACTGCAACAGGATGAGGTGTCTGCAGTGCTCCCCATGATTATGTTTCTATCATCTCTACAATGACAATTCATCACCATCTGTGGGCAATTCACTTTCTCAATTCATTGAAATCAAGACTTTTCTCTTTTTAGAAAGAAAGAAGAGTTATTTAAATGCATTTAATTTAAATCAAACAGCATAGCAGTGCTCTCAAGACCCCCACTCAAAATTACTGTAATCTGGTGGCCCAAGCCCAGAGAGGTGCATAGTATTAAAACCAGCCCACTCAAAGGCGACATATTCAAATGCCAAGCAGAATAATCAGTTTGAGAAGCAAGACTTGATTTTATTCAAGAGCATCTGTTGTAATGCCAAAATGCCTGTTTGGACACATCTAAATGCATCTCTGAAAGGAAAAGTGGCTTCATCAAGTCATTTCTCACAAGAAAAACTCCCCCAAATTATTCTCATTTCATCTGCAGAGATAAAACTCATGGGTTTATAAGATATTCCTGTTTTCTGTTACACCAGCTTCCTGTGCCCAAAGTCAAAACAAATCTCACAGACATTTCTCTAAGTAGACACAAAGATTGTTTCTGTCGAGCCATCAGACAGCACTTCCCCTCTACATCCCCCCACCTTGGGGTTTGTCTGTTCAGGTGGAAAGATCCTAAAGCAGCAGTACATTTCCACATGGGTACATTGAGACCTGTCACATTGAGGGAAGCCATGCTGCCACCTCTGCACCAGCCAGCAGTAACCACCCAGGGAAAACAACGCCAAGAACATGGACAGAACTACTGTCCACTGCAATTTGTAGCCTGAGGGTGTCTGAAGCTGAAGACATAGGAAGGACAGACCACTGTGCTTAATATTCAACTGCACGTGTTCTCTACAAATATCTGTTTCACCTGCACCTCATGAGCATCTCTGGCCTCCTTTCATGTTTATATTTAGGCCTCAAAATATCCCATGGACATGAATTACATGATGTAACTATGACATGTCCAAATAAAATGGGGTTTCATTTACTTTAAGCTACATGCTTGATAATTTTACCAGGTTGCCCACATACGTTAACTCAAAGCAACAGTGAGGAACCATCTCCAAATAATTCATCTCCTCCCTCTCCCCTCAAAATGACTTTCTAGACCATTTTAATCTCTTCTCTTCTTCACTGTTTTTTCCAGGGTGACAATCCAGATTAGCTTTTCCCCAGTGTAGAAGCTGTTATATTTCTCTTAGCCTTCACTGCATTTTTTTCCTATTTCTGTCCTGTGACCCAAGTGACTGGAATACTGCAAGTACCCCATGGAAATGTAGAGTGACACCTGCTTAACAATTGCCTCCTTCTATTAAACTGCCACAGGTAAAACCTCAGTTCCAATCATTGAAACACACAGAATCAACAGCTGTTGAGTGGATGTGTGCCATGAGAAATGTGGGAATGCTGTAGCAGCCCTCTTGTAAGAGGGCAGAAATGATCCAAGACACAGACTTTTTGCTTATCACAGCATGAAAAGGGTCCTGGTTTATTCCTCTTTACCAGAATAAACAGGCTCAGCCAGCCTGACTTCAACCATTCATTTACTCTGGCTGCAGCAAGCTCCTGCTGGAGGTTTCCCTTGCAGCCTCTGACTGCTGGGTATTTCCTGCTGAACTCTGACTGCAGCTTTTACCCAGCCAGACTGTGACTGCAGGGATCAGTGTGCAGCCTCTGACTGCACACCAAGACTGATCTCACAGCAGGGATTCTCTCTGCTCAGGATCCTTCTTCATGATCCTCTCATTCCCTCTTCCTCAAGGTTCCTCCTCCTTCGTGATTCTCCCTCACCAGCTCACCCACTCCCTTTTATCACACTTATCTTTATTGGCTACAGCTGTGACTCATTAGGGGTGAGGCTGTATTGGATAATTAACACAGCTGTTACTAATCAGGGGCCAGGTCACCTGTATTCCCTTCTCCTACATTTCCCTAACATTTTCAACATTTGAAATAGTGTCTTGGTTTTCAGGTACCTATGGAGCACAGTACAGAGGCACAAGTCCCCCCTATATTCTGTCCCCAAAGGCTGCCAGCAACACTGAAACCTATCTGTGATCCCACCCATGATCCTAGTTTAAAAAAAAACATACTTAAACCTCAGCTATTCCTGCTAAAATAATGCAGTCCAACAGTAGCTGTTTTCTATGTCTCAAAGCCTAGGAAGTCAGAGTCACTGCCCCCGCAAAGCTTCTCTCCTTTGGAAGGTACAGTAAGCATTACAAAAAGGGCTCAATGTTTCCAGCATTCAAGAAGTGGGATGAAAACCAGAATGTCTCATCTATCGTGCTCTGAACTTTACCACCAGTCTACAGAAAGTATTTCATGGGCACTGCTCCTTAATTGTGTGGGGTTTTTTTCTGCACTAAAAATGTCAGCTCCAGTTAGGGGATTAGGTACATTTGGTTCTGGCTGAACTCGTTCTCTCACTTACATTAATTTTACTATTTATCTCCCTAGGCTTGAAATAGTTCCAGTGTCCAGTCTGTCCCACAACAAAAGAAAACCAGGTGATGTTTGACTTGTGCTTCCATCATGGAGCCCATGTAGTGAACAGGCATATTTCACATTTCTGGCAAGAGCTCACTGATGTTCATTTGCTCTGGAACTTCACTTGAGCATTTACAAGTGAGCTATACAAGGGCTGTGGCTGAAAACCAATGGTAGATTCCTCATTGCATGTTGTAGCTGGCAGGAAAAAAATTAATGTTATGATTTAATGCAGTTTCATCCTAAACGAGTACAGCTGACTCTGCCTAGCATCTGGCTTAGCAGAAAATTTCCACCTTATTTTATAACATGAGCACAAGTTTAATGAAAATGAAGCCAAAATGGTGACTTGTACATTAGTGAAGCTGAATGATTAAGGTAAGCCATAAGTGAAAGAAAACATGGAGCCACAGAACAGGTAAGCCATTATATATCTCCCAGCAGCAATATAAGTCAGGCACGATTTTAAAACAGACAGAAACTCTTGAGGTGGCAGCATATAAATCAGAGCAGCTACCAGTTCGAAAGCTAACTGTGTATATATGATTCAAAGCCTGCCTGCTGTCAGGTATTGACAGGACACAGTATTTCTGCAATCGTCTGGCCAAAGGGTTAACGGGATAAGCAGCAACAAGCTCACACAGACAACACAAGGAGAAATATTGACTCAACTCCGGCCTCAGATGCCTGCCTGCAGCTCTCCTTAGCCTCAGAAGTGACTCCATGCACGTGTCTGCTGTCAGCATTTCACTCACAGACGTTCCCTATCAGGAAGCATTTCGAATCCATTTCCTTCATTAGTATTCAGCCTTCCCTCTCAGCAGGCATTGCCAGATGCAGCAACTTCCTCAAGCACTCCAGGAAGCTGCTGCCTTCACTTATTTATGCAATTACATTTGGCTGCTTTCTTCAGTATGCAAAGGAGGTTGGTACCCAGGAACACAACACAAATGGTTGTGTGTACTCAGCTGACCTCTGAAGGGACCTCCAGAGTCATCCATTCACACCAAGTGTGCATTTGGACATTAATCTCTCACAGGATCATACCTAGAGCTGTGACAAGGGACCAATTAACAGGTATGTGTCACATCACACGACAGGTGGGCAACTGCCACCTGCTCACAAAGGCCCTGTGCAGCATCCCCAGCAGCCTCCATATTTCCCAGAAATAAGGAATCTCAGCCTCTGGGGATACTTACCTGAGCCAGGAAACAGCTTTGCTTTTAACACTGGATATGTACAATGACTTCTCTAGAACACTTGTTAATGTTGATGCAGAAATACAGCTGTTGAGAGACTTTATCTGCTCCATAGATTGCCCAGAGATACTTGAGGAGGTTCCATAAATACAGAGAATTCCTTTTCAGCAGGACTGCTGCAGGGTGGTAGAAGGGAACTGACCTTCCCACCTTCTGAGAAGAAATACTCTTCACTTACAGGGCAGCACAAGGCCATGCTATGGTAGTAAGGGCTGCTGCCCTGTTAGAACCAGTTCCTGAAGCTGCAGATGTTGACACAGAATTCATGGAAATAATAATGTCCAACACAGTGGTTTCTATGCTGAAGTGCAAGTCAGCTAGGCATAATGCTGCTTAATGAAGCCAAAACAGGAGTGGAATTGCTAGTAAAAGAAAACAAAACCAAAAAAGATACATTTGACAATGAGTTGCTTGTGCGAGCAAGTGAAGTATTGCCTTGCAGTTGCTAGTATTTAAGGATACCATTGGCTTAGTTAGATATTGCACCAGCCAGTGTAGAAGTGGCACAGAGCTCATTCAAAACTGAAAAAAAGACAATTCACAAAGAGAGGAAAATCTGCTAAAAATATAGTCTTTCCTCCAAATACATATATGCTATTTATTTTTCTCTTAATTCAGTTGCTTTGTTTTCTCCAGTGACGCAGTGATTGTCAGTGGTTTCTTATACCCTAAAGTCCAAATGGCTGCTCAACCAAATGCTGTGTAAAGCACCATTGTAAAGAGGGATATGCCATGATTTCAGCCTACTCCTTCCTACCATTAAAGTCATTGGCAGAATGGCTTCTAATCACCCAGGGGCTGACATAAGAAAAACTATAGTCTGATCCTCAGAAAGACACCCAAGCTTTTGAATTGATGTACTCTCAATACACAGAGAGAGAAGAGAACAATTCATAAGAAACCAAACTTTTCAAGAACTGTTAAGAGAAAGGCTTGTGGCAGGAAATTCTGGGATGAAGCTAAGCAATAAACATAAGAAAAAAAATTGAAGTCAGAACTGCAGAAGAGAAAATAAAACACCTTCAAATACAGTAGAAGGGAATTCTACACCTAAAGAAGTGAACATTCATTATAGATTCTTGAAGAAGTTTGTCTTTCTGTGGGAAAACAACACTGCAAAAGGTCATACAAGCCAAGAAACACTCTCCCTGTAGAAAAAAGGTTGAATTTTAATAAATCAAATTTTACCTTGTTTCCGAAAGAGACAATTGTAATCATTTAGTGTCAAGTCCTGTCTAAAACATGCCCATTGTGCAGCTCATTCATGCATCAAAACCACAACTTTCTGTTAAACAGCGGTTCTTCCTAGAGAGAAATCCACATTTTATTGAAAGTCTCCACATGGTGGAGAACCAACCAAATTTCTCAGGTAAGCTGCAACTACTAATTCAGCAAGGCTGAGTGCCGGGTCCTGCCCTGGGCTGCCCCCGGGCCCTGCAGCTCCAGGCTGGGGCACAGGGGTGCAAAGGGCCCCTGGGGAAAGGCCCTGGGGATGCTGTGCCAGCGGCTGCACAGGAGCCCAGGGGTGCCCAGGGGGGCACGAGGCCAATGGCCCCTGGGCTGTGCCGGCCATGGGGTGGCCACAGGCCCAGGGCAGGGCCCGTCCCCTGGGCTGGCCCTGCTGAGGGACCTCGAGGGCTGTGCCCAGGGCTGGGCCCTCCCGGCCAGAGAGCCCTGGGGGGGCTGGAGCGTGTCCAGGGCAGGGAAGGGAGCTGGGGAAGGGGCTGGAGCCCCAGGAGCGGCTGAGGGAGCTGGGAAAGGGGCTCAGCCTGGAGCAAAGGAGGCTCAGGGGGGACCTTGTGGCTCTGCACAAGTCCCTGCCAGGAGGGGACAGCCAGGGGGGGTCGGGCTCTGCTGCCAGGGCCACAGGGACAGGCCAAGGGGAAAGAGCCTCAGGCTGTGCCAGGGGAGGCTCAGGTTGGAGAGCAGCAGGAATTTCTGCATGGAAAGGGTGCTCAGGCCTTGGCAGGGGCTGCCCAGGGAGGTTTGCAGTGCCCATGGCTGGAGGTGTGCAAGGAAGGGCTGGAGGTGGCACTCAGTGCTCTGGGCTGGGGACAAGGTGGGCATGGGGCACAGCTGGGACTCCATGGGCTGGGAGGGATTTTCCAGACTCAGAGATTCTGTGATACTCTTATCATTCTCATTGATAAAATTATGTGTCTTACTGTCAGCCCAGTTTTCTGGATTTCACTCCCAATCACCTTCCACCATTATCTAACAAGCCTCTGTTATCAGAATCTTAACTGTGTACAGGGATGTGAGGCCATTATTGCATTATGCCTTGGGTTACAATGCAAGGTGTAACCAAAAGTATATATTCTACTACCACCTACTATAATTAAATGGGTGGAGCAGTGTACTTCATCTTCTTCATGACTCAACCATGGTAACTCCCTCTGGGGAGGCAGCAGCTACCCAAGCCACCCTTGGGCCATCAAGGACTCATGACTCACAGAAATACATCATCCTACTGTGAAATGCCCCGCCCTGGGGGAGGAACCAAACATTTCCACCAGTGTATAATCTGGGGCTTGAGACATCACAATACCATCACTGGATTCCCAGAGGACAATCCTCTCAGTAACCACCACTGTACCTTCAGAGAAGGTCACCACTTCAACAAGACCACATCCATCACTCCAATCGGACTGTTGCCACCACCCTGAGCAACAGGGTGTCAGGTCGTATTCTGCCTTTGTCAGTTTAAGCCAGTGTTTCTCTTTATTGTAAGTTTTCCTATCAAACTGTTCTGACTTGGAATCTCTTGCAAGATATTTGTGTGGAGTTGATTCCTCCTGCTGGTTTTCTTTCAAACAAGCACACATTACTTCACTATTCACTTTGGGTGAACTTCATAACTTGAGTTTCCCAAGTGTTTACTCATTCTGGCAAGCCTTTTCAAAGTGTGTATTTTAAAATAAAACAACATATTTCAGCAACAGCAGCACAAACAGTTGCTCAAAAACAATACCCCCTTGCTCTTTCTGCAGGCTATTTCCAGTGTTCAAGGATCTCATGTTGCCAGTCAGGTATTGCAACTGAATGCTGGTGTTTAACTAAAACTAATTTCCAAACAGTCCCCCATTTTGAAAGACAACCCCACACTTTTTTACCTTAGATATATGGCCAAGAAATCACTTTAGCTTTTGAACAAGCTGCAAAGGAACTCAGTGATTTAATACATACAGTATCAAATGCGTGAATCCCAAAGAAAATTAGATGCCCCAATTTTAGAACAGACTCTAAGAGCCAGACTGTAAAATGTTCTCACAAGAAGGATCCAAAATCCCTAAGCACTAGACAGAAGGCACCTACACCGTGCTAGGCACTGTCCCAGCACAAGTGCCTCCATGTGTTCTGATTCAGAGCCCAGAAGTCTCTCTGTTCCAAAATACTGTGCTGTGATCTGGGTTCTCACCTGGAGAAGTCTATAGAAAAGCACAAGGACAGAGCAGTGGATTCCAGCAACTATTTCCAGGTTGACTTCTGAGTTTTTCACATAGATGTACCAGGAGTGCTATCAGGAAGACAAGACTTCTGCTCTCTCATCCCTGCTTTGTGGGTAACAGCCCCACCAAGAATCTCCTCATGGTCTCTGGGACAGGATTTCAGCTTTGGAAGTGCATGTTGAGTGCCTTTGCCCCACGGGAAGCCTTTACTACCTATAATTTTCCAAGCAAGCAGGACATATGGCTTTCAATTCCCTTTGACTGAGGAGGGGAAGATTAAATGTATGTTTTTAAGGAAATATTTATAGTCAGGGAGACACATGTAAAATTACTCTAGGTAACATCTCTTCAGTTGCATGTCACTAAAAACCAAACAGATTTGCTTACTCAGAGCCTTGCAGGATTTTCGTTATAACTAAAAAGATCAGGTGTAACCCAAGGACATAAAAACGTGGTAAAATTAAAGACAGAGAAAAAAATCTTCCTTAATTAGGAACTGTCATTTACATAGAAACTGACCAGAGGCTGAATTGAGTCCTTCAATTGAGTTCTTGAATTTCTCCTAATAATTATTTTCATTAATTATCATGGCCTAAGAGGAGGGCTACTTGAATGTAACATGATACAACCTCAGAGGTCATCCTTAGAAAATATTCTAAGCAATATTTTGGAGGCACTGGAAATTTTTGCTGTTACAAGGAAGCACGATGAAATCTAGTGGAAAAAAAATCAACTCCTTAAGACTATAGAATTTCATAGAAAAGTAAATTACTTTGAAAAAATGAGAGTTCATCAACTGCAAACTCTGTAGTGGAATGAGATTTTTTTTTTAAATCATGGTAAATATTTCTTTATTTCCAACTGTCTCCAGTTAATGAAAATCCACTGTTAAATATTCTCACGGATGTACACCAAAAAAAAAAAGTACTGAGACAGGGAACTGAACCTCCTCAGTGCTCTGCATAATGCCCAGTTTAAGTATAATGCATATGTTTTAAAGTAACAAAATTGCAAAGGGCATATCCTTTCAGAAATATTGTAATATTATATCTTAGCCACTGTTCATCCAGCCCTTGAATCATTTCATTTCCTCCCAAAGATAACAGTTATTTTGGTCTGTTTGACAGCATTACCTATGGACAAAGAGCACACCCTGTTGAACCCAATCTCACCAGTGCTTCCCTGCCTTCCTAATAATCTACTTTTTGATAGTCTTTTATTTTTAACTCTCTGGTCACACAGGCACCACAATATTCTTCATGCAGAAAATAAAATTGTACAGATATACCTGGAAAATAATGCAAACCTTTACAAGTAAGCTAAATGCTCAACAGGGGTATTATTTTTTAATAAACTGAGAGGAATGATATCCTGCAGTGTTCTCAGTACTTTGATCACCCAAGTCTTTTGTTTTAAATACGATTAAAAAACTATTGTGTTATTCTGTGACCGATCCAATGTAACTGCAAATACACTCAGCTGATGAACAATGCACTGTAGTTCTGAGGTACTTATTTCTTTTTTGTATTTTTCGATACATCTTTTTTTGCAGAAATATCAGAAGTACTGTTGCTCTCTTAATTGGCTATGGATATGAACAAAGTTTGGGTAATTAAGAAAAAATGCACATTTTTTCCCTAATCTGCTAAAAGTAATTGAAAGATATTTTTCCTTGTTAAAAGTGACAACACTAAACTGAAATTTTGCAAAAGTTCAATATAATTTAAGAGTAAGAAGACAGTAGAGTTAACTCAGTTCAGCAGTTGTTCCTTACCTGCTCAGTTTCTTCTGTTTCCTAAAATAATTTTAATAATTGTCCTTTTTAACCAGATTTCCTATGGATCACATCCTGGCAATGAATTCAAGCTTTAAAGAGCGTTTGTTTTATGTATTAATATCTTTTTTTTTTTGTTGTATTTCCACTTAGACAGGAAAAACTTTAAAATATTCAGAGTTTGAGAAATTAATTCATTTTAGGAACAATAAGGCTCCTTCCTCCAGTCTTGCTGCAGAGACTGTAACATCACAATACAACTTGCACTCCACTAACTTTAGCTGCAGCAGAGGATGAGCATCCCGAGCCCTGTGGCATGCTGGCACAGTCTGGCAGCACATGGAAAACATGCTATTGAAATCACTCAGCTGTGTATGAAATAATTAGAAGCTAAATATTGTTTGGAGAAATCACTGGGGAAATACTTTATGTAATGGATGAAGTTGATAAAATTGAACTGTTCATGGAAGATTTATGACTAGAAAAGAAAAATACATAGGTCAAAGAAATTGCTAGCAAAGAACTCTTCATCTGTTGGATTCATCACAATAGGAGAAGAACAGCAATTACATCATTTGCTGCTCCAGGAGATGAAATACACACATGACCTGGAATGTTTTCACTAATAGATTACACCTATTACAATACATCAGAATAAAAAAAAAGATAATTGTTGATCCAATTTCTGCAAGCATTTAAATGTTCAACCCTAATAAAAGGACCTAATTAGATTACACTGATAAATGCAAATCTCTTCAAAATAGCTGCAAGCAAACACATGTGCCTCGATGGTTTCCAACAAGAATTGACAAGTGGAAAGCAGATGGCAACGTAGAAGACTTCAGATCTCCTGGAGTCATGAGCAGTGAAAGCTTTCAAAGGTTCGTGGTTCAGCTTTGGCAAGCTCAGAAAATACCTTTAATTGGCAATCACCTGAGCAAGGAGGGTGAGTGAGGACAGAGACAAGCACTTGCTAAAGCATCAATGGGAATTTTTCATGTAGACCTTACTCCATAAAATGTGGGGGAAAAGGAGGACAAAGCTAAAAAAATTGATAATGAATAATACCCAGAAAGAAAGGGTAATCAGAGGCAATAAGTTTTAAGATAGCTCAGGCTTGAATGCACATTTCGTACCTGGAAATATAGCTACCAGGCCATGTAGCCTTGTACTTTACTAAAATAATAAATAAAGTCAGCAAAGAAAGGTGCAAATACCATGGATCATGAGAGGGGCTCCTGGAACCCCTTTAGCAACCCAGGGCACTTCAGGAGGGTTTCAGCCATGCTCACCAAGTGTTCAAGGTGTTTGATCAGTTCCAGTTAGGTAACGTTCAACCTATTCTAGATCCGAGTATCTTCTGCTTGGTCCTTTCCCATCCCTCAGGTTTTGCTGCTCACATTTTGCCTTTCAAAACACTTCCTAAGGCCTCAGCCCCCAGGGACCTGCAGAGACTAATTAGAAAGGAAAGGTGAGTGCTCTCAATCCTGCCACAAGCTGACTTCAGCTACCCTGTGCCTTTTTCTCTTCCTCCCTTTGGTTAAAAACAAGTATAGCTGTTCAAATTTTGATCCATCAGTTGGAAAATTAGGCAATTAATGCATACAACGTCTGTGGACAATGATTTATCAAACACTGTTATAGGAACCAAGGTATAAATTGAAGTTAACTTCAAGAGCTGGAGGCTTAATATATCTTCAGGGGAAAAAAAAAGAAGAAAATAAAAAGTGAGAGAGAATGACTTCACAGAACCTAAACCTCCTGGCAATTAGAAATGGGAAGATATTCATAGGTGTGATGAAGAACAAAGAAGAAACCATTACAGCAACCCAGAAAGGATAATTTCCAAAGAGTAGTGTTATTTTAATCTCTGCAGAGCAATGTACCCGTTTAAGAAATACAGAGTCAGTGATCTGACTTTGTGCATGTCACTGAACTTAATCTATGATACAAATCCTGTAGGTACTCAATATTTAAAAGCGGTTTTGAGGAAAAAATAAATTACTGGAGAACAATGATACCTCTTCTAATCAAGGTAATTGTGAATGTGATTTTGTGTAGTCTTGATTAAACAACTATTTGACAGACTGTTGACAAGTTTCATTACGAGCAAATTATATATTCTCCCCTGCAAAATTAACAGAGCATTAGAGGGAATTATCTGTCCTCACTGATTTTATCCAGGATTATATCAATATTTGATCTTTTTATCAGAAAGCCTCTCATGCAAAATACTGCAGATCTTTTACACTGATCTGCTTTCAAGAAGCAATGAAAGCAGCTAAAAATGCCAAGAGTATATACTTATGGCACTAAATAATCTATAGTTTTGATAGTAAATATAAAAAGGTTTATCAGGTGACAGCTGAAAGATGTCTTCCCCCGTACTGCCCCATTTCCAAGCTATTGTGATATTCCTTGCCACAGAAAACTGGGAATTTATACACTCCTGTCCAAAAACCATGTTACTATGGGGAATGCTATCAACTGGAAAATAACAAAAGGATTACAACTTCGTCTCTACCAAAAGAAAAAAAGTAGTGAATAATTTGTGTTTTTAATTCAATCTACGAAAGTTCCTGGCTTTGGGAGGGGGGGTTGAAGATTTTAATTATTACTCCTAGAGTTCTATATGATAGCCACATAATTTTTACAATACTTTTGTGACATTGCTCATGCGTTTGAGAGCTTTAAATGAACCAATTTATACATAAATTCCTACACATTCTTATTTAACTAAAATGTCCTCCTTTTTTCCTATTTGAATCAAGTACTTGATTCAAATTGATATTTATAACTCCTTAGTTTGGACTCTGAGAGCAATTAGAGGCACTGGAAACACAAGCCAGAAGTACCCCCATCACCTTCTTGTCCGTTACAGACACATAAATTAACCCTTCTCCACATAATGTGCAAATTCTGTCCCAATGTTTTCTTCTAAATTAAGACTAAAGTAGGTGGCTTATCACAAGCTCTTCATTTTTTTTGCACCACCATGAAGGCTTCAATATCTTTACACATTTGCATGGAGCGAGCTCTAAGTGCAGCATTAATCAGACAAGAACAAAAGTAGAATTCTACCTTTAAATTGAGATCCAAACCTTTCTTATCCATTTGAATAGAGCAGGAAGACTCCTACTCCCCAGCAGACATATCAGGTACAATATTATGGGGCAATTTGAGAAGCAAAGGTTTTCGTGAAATGTTCAACAAAATAAACATTTGGTCATACCCAAACTGAGCTCACACACAGTGAAATTTAAGTGACAAAAAGAAATAGTCAGTGTTGGGTTCAAAAATCAGCAGTGTCACATCAGGTGTTCCTTTTATCTGTTGCATTGGGGTTGATCTCTTCTGTCTCAGGTGAAAGGACAAGAGGAAATGGCCTTAATTTGCACCAGGAGAAGTTCAGGGTAGATATTAGAAACAATTTTTCCCTGAAAGAACAGTCAGGGATTGGAATAAGCTGCTCAGGGTGGTGGTGGAGTCATCACCTCTGGAAGTGTTCAAGAGGCATCTGGATTGGGTTTTGGGACATGGTTTAGGGGTGATGATGACAATACTGGGCGAGATTGGACTGGATCATCTTGAATGTCTCCTCTCACCATGATGACCCTGATTCTGTGTGACACAGGTTACAGGATGAGCTCAAGGCCAGGTTGTGAAGCTGAGAGAAACCAGAAAGACTGACGTCTTGAGCCATTTTGGGGTGAATGTGTGTGGGGAAGGGGCAGGCCAGGCCTTGCCCTGCTAAAGCAGTGCCCTGCCCTGTAACCCCCAGCCCCCTATAGCCTGTATCCAACCCTGGCAGAGCCGCCAGCCCCTGGCACTGGAGGTAATGCCCAAAATTCCACCCCTCGAGCCCCTGAGTGGCCAAGTGACTGGAAGCCCCATGTGGGGAAAGGAGTATTTAGAGACAAACACAAAGCAATCAGATGTCGACCCTATCTCCTCTTGGAATTTCTGTTTGCTGAACACCGCTGGAACCCGGGAGCTGGTAGATATATGTGTCCTTTGCTTTATCTTTTTTGTCTTTTTTCCCTTCTAATTCCGTCTTCTCAGAATTTTTTAGTAAACTTAAAATTGAGTGGGCTTAGAGTTTGCTAACTTGGATGGGGCAAGTTAATGCTTAGCACATTAATGTTGCACTAAACTTTTTGCAAAAGTTCTGATTTTTTTTTTTTAAATTGCCAGTAATGTTCTTTCTGTTGTTCTGACCTCCTGAGAGTATCTTCTGGATATCTCTCCTGCATGTCTAACCCAGGGTGTATGAACAACCATAAGCCCGTTTAAAAACCCTTTTGAGTGAGTCATTTGAGGCCTTACAGTAGCAGCATACACAGTGGAACTAGTGCAGACCACTGTGGAGCTGGTGCAGGGCTGCGTGGGAGGCAGAGGTCCCCAGAAGGGAGCCCTGGGCTCCAAACCAACACTACATATCACTCCATTTCTCTGAAAGGCAGCAGCTCCCAGTTCCCAGGAGCTCCCACCAGCACACTTCACCTCTTACTTAGGTTTAATTAATATCCAGGCCCTGTCTCTGGAAAGCTGCCAGGCTGAGCACAGAGCAGTGCACTTCCATCAGGCTTCTCTCTGTAGCAGGTGAGCTGACAAGGCAGGTATTTGCACAGCTTCAGAGTGAGCTGCATGCAAATCCCCCAGCAGCAGGAAAACCATACAGTGTTTGACTTGGCCTTTAGACACACACTCAAGAATAACAAAGGCTGCAATAACTCCTGGGAAGTAACTCTGAAGTGATGCAGCTGATAAACAGAATGCAGACAAAAATACACTGTTCAACAGGACACAAGATTGTTATAACAGGGAAGCCTGGACAGAGCCCTCTAGCAAAGAAATTAGAATTTTTACTACAGAAAGGGAATTTTTTGATGAATTTATGCTGAACAAAGATAAAACATGATGAAAACCCTTTCCTTGGGGAACAATCTTGGTCTTTTAGCCTATGTTTACATCTCTACAAATTCAAAGAATCACAGAATATTTTGGGTTGAAAGGGACCTTAAAGCTCACCTTGTTCCACCCCCCCACCATGGACAGGAACACCTTTCATCATCTCAGGCTCCTCCAAGCCCCAAAGTCCAGCCTGGCCAAGGACACTGCCAGGGATCCAGGGGCAGCTCTAGGGACCTGTGCCAGGGCCAGTCCACCCTCACAGGGAACAATTCCTGCCCAATATCCTATCTAACCTCTGGCAGTGGGAAGCCATTGTCCTGGCACACTAGACCCTTCCAAAACATCTTTCTCTGCANTCCCGGCCAGGCAGGGCGGGTGCGATGATTCCCCCGCGGCTGCAGGGGGCGCTGTGGGGAGCTCGGCCGTGTCTCTGTGCGGTGATGGCGGAGGGGATGGGGAAGGGGGTTCCTTTACAAACCCATGGGGCAGCTGGTCCTGGTGCCCCTCCAGATGGTGAAATGAGCAGTAGCAAGGACTTCAGAGCAATGGCTGGAATGGCAGAGGTGAGCAGACCCTTGGGGGCAGCAAACCTAAGTGTAGCACTAAGCCCCAAGCAGTGGCATAGGCAGAAGCAGTTGGGGGTCCCGGCGGACACAGGATGTCCTGCTAAAGGGTAGCAAAAAAACCCAAAGCAGTGGCAGAAAACAGTGGGGCTGGGCAGCAGCAGCCAGGCTCCCAAAAACAGCTGGCAGACACTCCCTTAGAGGGGATAAGGTGGAAGGGTCCTGAGTTTTTCTCTGAGGCACCCGAGTAGATGCTGAGGGTCCTTTTCAGTGAGATCAGGAGTTGAAAAGGTCCTACCATCGCTCTTACCCACAGTAGGAGAAGCAGAACTCCACAGTGGCAGAAAATTCTTCCCACAGCAACCACAGCCTGGCCATCTCCCCTCCAATCTGAGAGCAAGAGCTAGCGAGGAGCTGAGCGCAGTCCCTCATACCCCAGCCAAAATCTTGCAGTATTTCTGCGCTTCCCAAGAGAAGGCCCCTGAGCTAGGAGACTGCAGCCATCTGCACCCTTCCCCCTCCTCCTCTCAGACACATCTTTTGTCTTAAGTATTGTCGTTACCATCTTTCAGGCAACAAATGGGAGAAAATTCCCTGAGAGAAAGAAGGAAAAAAAAGGAAAAATGCTAACCCCTCCAACACTCCATCTTTCCTGTCGGCTCCTTCAGGCAGGACAACTGCAGAATTTCTGCAGAAGGAATCCCTGCAGCAAAGCACCAACCCATATCAACTACTGACTCACAAGAAACAAAAAACACCATTTTTCCCAGTCCAGAAGAACCTCAGAGACACAAGAAGGAGCTGTTCCAGCTTCCCTTCCTCTCTATGTCGCCAACAGCCCCAGACAGACCCTTGGGGACGCATGTTCAAGTGTTTGTGAGTGTTAGGGAATTACACTGATGTAAGAATGGATGACAACAAAGGAAATAAATCTGCTTTGAAATTCTGTAAAATAAAATTACTTTCCCTTAAGTTCACACATTTAGGTTAGTCATGAAAACTTCCTAAAAAAACCACTAGGTTTTATTTTATATATCAAAGAGCAAGCAACTAAAAATTTTTTATTACCATTGAGGCTTGCAAGAAACTGATAAACATTTACATTTACTGTAAAAAATTAAGTTTTTGAGTCAACAGCGTATTATATATTTGTCTTAATTGGGCTGATTTTATCCTCCTTAAATTCTGCCTAATTTTTTAACTTGGACTTTTATTTGTTGCAGAGTTTCTCATAAAAATCTGCAAACGAATTACAAACTGTGGTTAATGAGCTATGCATAAACCTTCCCTTTTTCTTTATCATTCGTACCATCTGCTTTGGCTGTTTTATTATCAGCCTGCAAGCCACTAATCTATCTACTTTATTTCCTATCTCACTTGGAAAAAAGTGAAGAAATCCTCTGGAGTTTTCACACTCCCTGTTTTCTCAGGGTTTTCTTTGAGTGATGCCTTATTGTCCAATCTGCCTCATGCTCTCATTTTCTCCACTGCAGAATTGAGACTTCCAGTTTCATTTAAAAAGTCCTTTGGATTTCCAACACACCCCAGATGGGACAGCAATTCCGAGATCAAATCTATCTATTTTATCCTTGTTCCCCATTGCTAATAAGCAAAAATACTTCTTTCCCTCCCCACCATTCCTATTGCAATCAATTATGGAATTGCAGGAAAAAAAATTATAAATTGGAATATTTATGTCTTATCTATCCATGTAGAGGTATTTCAGCACAGCCTTTTCTCTGTGCACAACAGTTTCATATGTGCTTTGATAGAGATGCTCCTTCCCTTCCAGGCAGGGCCAGTAAAATTCTGTATGTCTGTATTTTGACATGTTCCACCACAGAAGTATCATTTGGATGTTAATCTAATTAAATTCCCTCATTTTGTCTAAAAATATCATTAAAAACTTGAATTATTCTCTTCTGAGCTAGGCCAGTACTGCATATGAATAGGACAAGAATAAGAAACAGCACCAAGTTCTTTAAAAATCAATGAAAATCCCCTTAAATTCAGTGCTCTGTGGAATACAACCATCACTAAGCAGGTTAAGGAAAAGTTTCATCATGGTCTCTCCTTTCAAATTTAGCCATTATTTTCAGAATTGACAGTTAGGTAGCATTTGTTCTTTATAATGGAATGACTGACTTGAGGAAAAGTTGGAAAAGCCAGCAACAAGAGCAAGGCTTTATTTAATGAGGGTGAATTTGTGAGAAATGATCCCGGAGTGAGCAACTGTTAACCACTAAGCTGAAAACCAGCTTTTGAATCCTCTGCAGATTTCCTAGCAGAGCTGCTGTTCTAGTGCTAAGCTCTACAGAGACCTTAATCCATTTTGCACCCGAAAAGGGGAATGGGAGTGAAATTATTACATTTTCAAATGCAAGCTCAGGGGAACTTAGCCTGGTGCTGAAAACTGATACTAAACTGAGCAAAAAAGAAAAAAAAAAAAAGAGCTTGGATAGACATTCTGGAGTGTCATGACTGTCTTGGGTGTGCTGTGTACAAAAGGAACCTGGGTAGAGTCTGTTATGAGTCCATGTATTTCTCAGCCTTCACCAGCTGTGTTTTCTCACTTCCTTGTGCTCTCACATACATTATAGCACTTCAGCAGTAACCGTCACACCAGCAAAGCTGGCTGTTTCCCCTTGTTCTCTGATATACTATTTGCTTTATAAACCAAAACAAGTCTAACTGAACAATTTGTGGTTTTGCTTTAGTTTATTCTCAGTAAATTTCTGTGATAAGAAGAACCTCATCTCCCCAGCTATAGAAACTTGTCAAAACAGAGAAAAGAGTGCAGGTACCTGCTCTAAACTGCTTTCAAGTCCACAGAAAGACCATGGGAAACATTCATCTCTCCTAACTGCAATGATTTAAAACTTGTCCGCTCTAAGTTGGGTGCAGGGACCTCCACAATCCAAAACAATTCTGTCTTCAAGTACAATTCATCACTCTGTGCATGCACTGGTCTCTCCCTGTCGGCTACAAAGAGGACCCAGATGGGCAGTTTAGATCAGGGAGCCAACTTTTAACACTGCTGAGGTTAACTGAGATCCATTACTATTGACTGGGATGGAATGGATCCCAGCAGAAAGTAAAGCCAGGCAGGAGTCTGTGGCCAAGAAGGGCTATGATTTCTGCATCTCCAGTCCCACCCGTCCGTCACTAAAGACTGTCACTCTTTGTCACAGACAAACTTTCACTTTATGGAGCCCTAAAGCAGTGTGCCAGTGCAGGGAAGAGCAAACACCAAGCATGTCAATTAATTTTTAGGAAGGCCAATTAATACACAGGTTGACTCTACTTCTTCTTCTAGAGCCATTGACATCTCCTACATTTCTTTTCTAATTAATCTCCATTTGTACCATGTGGAGTGAAACACAGTTTGTAAACAAGGCCCTAGGGCACCAGGCAGGTGTTATGACACCTGGGCAGGTCACACCCCCAAACTCACACAGCAAAGGCTCTTACTGCAACTGCGCTGATGCTTAGTGCAACAATACCAAGATATCCTTCTTATGCCAAGTAAGGTGTAATTTAGTAGTAAGGGTACCACTCTTAGGGCTAATTATCCCTGACTGGTGTCAATACTTAGCTGTGGACCAGAAGACAATAAGGCCCTTTTCCAGTCTTTTCCAGAAAAATGCAGGTTGCTGTAATTCCTGTTACAGGATTTGGGTTCACAGAAAGGCAGGAAACCAGTAAGCAGCCTTGGTTTTCAATTTCCACCCTCCATGTCCACAAAAACACTTAAGGGATGACAGCAAAGGGCAACTCTTAAGAAATCAGTAGTCATTAGACACCACCCACATCTTTGCTAGGCTTCGGTTCAAGGGAGAGTTTAAGCTCTGGTTAAACACAGAACACACCCTTGAAGCTATTTTCAGAACCTACAGTTGATATACTTGTCTGTCCTCATCTCTCTTTTGTGCAGTTTCTGAGGTCTGTGGTACACTAAATCCAGGCAGGAATAAAGCTGTCACTGCTGTGATCTCACTTGACACAGGGTTTCCTTGCCTTGCTGTTCCAGGCTGCAGCTCTGCACTGCTTTTCCCACTAGGCCACTTAACTTGCTTCCATCCAGCACAGCTAAAAACACAACTGCTTAAATGCAGAAAACTTTAAAAGAAGAATTGGAAGCAGTTCAGAAGCAATCTTTCTGCCATAAAATTTCTGCTAGCAAATGAGAGTTTAAAAAGTTCTCCCTTGTTTGGAGAGATATACATACACAGGCCCATATATATACATACATACATGTGTACACATATATACATACATACATACATATTTATAAACATACATATATGTATCTATCTACATATATATATCTATATCTAGGCACACTGTATATATATAAATACAGAGCATCTAGATTAGCATTTTAGTTCATACAGGATTTTGGGTTGAGGAGAATCCCCAGTTCCCCCTCACCCCCCTTAGACCACCTGGGGGAGAGGTCTCAGCATACAGGAACAGACACATTTTGGGGGAACTTAAACCCGGTGTGTTTCATCTGCTGCTGATGGCAAGTCAGTTCAAGAGCCCAGACCAATGTTAGAGCAAAATAACCTCCACAAAACAGATCTAATCCTATGGCACCCTCCCACATGCCAGGATGGACACAGTCAGTCCCACCTGTGTCCCTGGCCTGGGAGTCCTTCTCCTCCCAAGATCTTGCCACCTTTAAAAGGAAGGAGGCCATTAAAATACTGTCCTCTTTCCCCTGGAGAAAGGTGATATGTCATTTACTCCCTTGTACTACGTTACAGGCTATGAAATATTAGCCTTTATTATTTTACTCACCAGGAACACACTTCTGCAGGGCTTTTGAGGGAGAAATGAGGCTGTCTTCTCCTGACTAAAATAATTAATAGCAGTAGACCTCCACCACTGCCAGCCAGCCCAGCTGTAACCAGGAAAAACCAAGGACCAAGACTCCAATTTCATAGTGTCAGCTGTGGATGTTGGTGTCCACTCATCCAAAGGAGTGACTGATTCTCAGAAATTATTTCTCCAAGCTGAATAAGAAATCGGCAAGGTCGAAAATGAGAGAACTCAGAAAATCCATGTTATTAAACATACTGCTTTTAATATTTACCCCCTGAACATAAAAAAAATTCCCAGACTGTCAGAAATTTTTAATGCATCAGAAGCCCTAGCAACCATGTGGAGCTAATCTTTAACCTCTCTGGTCTTGATTCACATAGTCATAATTGTGTTAAATGAAATGCCTTTTGATTCAATTACTGTACTATCCATTACTGTAATGGAAAGAGTAATTAGTATTTTGTAATACTAATTTTGTAATTGAGAGACTTGAAAATGCATCAACAGAAGCATAAACTTCTTTTTTGAGCTGTTAAAATAGTTGTACAAAAATATCACATCAAACTATAGCTCTAGTCCTCATGGCTCTGCTAAAACTGATGCTTTAAGGTACCAAACAGTAATATTTGCTTATTAAGAAAGAATTAATCATCTAATTGGAGAAACTAAAGGCCTATCATCCACTCATAAAGGGTAAACAAAAACTGGCATTTTATTATATTGGCATGCAATAAAAGAGTTCAGCACAGCTGATGGGAAGAACAGCGTTTTGTGGCACTGTGCCTGGCCGCAGAGCACGGGTGCTGCACCAGGTCCCTAAAGGAGCCCTTTCTGAGCACCAGCTACAAGGGAGCAGCAGATTACCAGTTCATGAACAAATATTTAGACACAGAGAAGAACAACTCATAAAATGGTTCATTAGAATGATTCAGCTTTTTTTTGGTTTAACTGAATGTGAACATGAGCCCCCCTGCTCCAGTTGTATTTCAATCTGATGCTACTGTAAGACTTTTTAACATTTATTTCTTGCAAGGAGATGAGTTTTACAGCAATTTACTGCATGCTCTGCTTCTCCACAAGCCAAAGGAGGATTTTCTCTCAAACCAAGGTTACCTTTGGGCTAAAAAGCCCTTTCTGAGTGGGGGCTTTTTTATCACAGAAGCTCAGTACAACACATATTAATTCTTGAAAACCATCTCTCCTAATACAGATCCTGAAAATACTCTGGGGAATTACTAAACCTAAGTAGCTTCAAACCACCTAGAAGGTTTTATCATATTTTCAGGAAGTATTTATGATTAAACCAAAGATTTAAAAATGCAAATTCTTGAGGAAAATAATTTTGTTCTGTACACAAGGTTGAAAATAATTTTGTGAAGCGTGGCAGCTTAGTTTTACAGATCCTCCCGTGTGGGACCAAGTACTCCCCAGTGTAAGTCACTAAGTTCCATGCCATGATTTTACTTTAAAATGTACAATTTATCTGTTCAAAATGAGCTGAGCAGTTCAACTGGAAAACCTAGTGGTAAAAAAACCAATATAGACATTCACTGAGCTGAGTTAAGGCAAGCACTGCTGTCATCACAGAGTGACCTATCTCTCTAAAAACCATCAGCGTTTCTGTCATTTAAGGGGAAGTGACATCAGGAAGCTTTGTGTAAAGAATATTCACTCTAGCACTCTCTTAAATTCAAGAAGATAATTGAAAGGCTCAAAAAATCAGAAAGCAAAAATAAAATAAAAATTCCATAAGTGTGGTATGAGTGTTCAGTACTGACAGTTGACAATAATAATTTTAAAAGTTAAATCAGAAGCTAAATATTTATCATCAATAAAATACTTATAGGTCCTCTCCAACGTAATTGCCTGAAGAAGTGCAGGAAAAAAAAAAAACCATAGAAGAGAGGACTGTGGATTAATTAAGGATTTAAAACAAGAAGTAGGAGTTCACACTTGTACTTGCATTCTCTAGATTTTTTCATATATTACAATATATGGTGTACCACAGCTTTGGGTCTCCAATGCTAACATTAGCCCTATGACTTAACACTTTAAAATTGATTCTGGCAAGTCTGCCAACAAGGGAAAAAAAAAAAACCCAGTAAATTGAATGTCACTGATTAAACCTGATAACAAAAGCATTTGTGTTCCTTCAACACACCACTGGAACTCAGCTGCCACAGCAAAAAGAAGTAAGGCTTGAAAATAAGGTTTTGCTTCAGTAGGGGTATGAGTCAGGCCTATTAAGCTGCTAGACTGTGAAAAAGATCTTATGTGTTATGCTTTTGCATCAATGACAGCAATCATGCTCAGTCTTTTTCTTCAAACAAAGCCAGCCCATCCCTGTCCTAATCTCCAGTTATACTGCTGGCCTCTCCCTCACCCTGCAAAGAAAAAAAAGGGAAAAAGTGGACAAGGTAATTAGAGATTCCAAGAATTTTTTCAATTAATCTTGAAAGTTAAAACTTCGAAAACAGGACATTGCGTGCTTGCAGTGCTCCAGCGCACGTAAACAGCCCTCCCACACTTAAGAACACAACAAGGAACAGCAACTTAATCCACAGAAACTGGACTCAAATGCCCTTAGATCCTCAAGTGATCCTTGCTCAAGGGAATGTCCCTCTCACTGAAGGCAGTCATGATTTCAGGGCTGGAAAATCCATCTCAAACCAAACTGTAGCTGCACCACCTACTCTGTCTAAACACTGATTTAGTCACAAAACAAGACAAATATAAAAAGCTGCAATAAGTTCTGCAATTAGTCTGCTGCCTGCAATTATTGTTCTGTGTTTTGTCTATAGACCAAGTGACCAGTGAGCAAGAATTCCTAATTTAATGTTTTGTAATCACTGAGTCTCTAATATCAGAAATATCCTTGGATTGGATGGATGGATGGATGGATGGATGGATGGATGGATGTGTCTCACACATAGGCCTGCCTCTCCTGGACATCCTGTTGCAGTTTCCCAACTGGAGCTATGTGCTTTTCAAAAAGAAATACCTGAAGAACCGTCTGACAGCAGCACTTTTTTCAGCCTATACGAGGTGCAGTGGAGCATTTATTTGGAATATACACAGCCCACAACCCTCAAGTTCTTACCAAAGAAAAAAAAACAAAAAAGAAAGCCTTCAGCAGCCTCACATCATCTGTATGAAACTGGAGAGGAGCTCTGGAGGGGACAGACAAAGGAGGGCACCACTGCACTACTCATTCCCTGCACCAGCTGCATGAGAACCAATGGTTCCAAGCTTGGATTTCTGGTGTTGCTTCAAGAGAATCCAACTGGAGCAAAACAGACATCTTGGAGCACACTCTGACAGCACCAGTCAAACCTCCCTGTGTCCTGAGGACATCCCATAATGTATTCTATTACACACTTCACACCATTCCCATGATTCCGTGAATAATGGACTAAATGCAGAATACACTTGAACTGCTTGAATGCAAAATAAAATTTTTGTCTACTTAAGTGGAACATTTATTTTGTTTATCTATCTGAAATACTGAAAATGGACGGCGTATTTCAACTTAATTGCAGCTGCAGTCGTCAGGAGGCTTTCTTATATATCTGAAGTAGATGCTCCTACATTTTCATAAAATATTGAAATGTATGAAGAAGTGAACTTGTCCTCTCACTTGTTGTTTTAAGAGTTAACTTAGACTTTGCCTCAGAGAATGCCTGAGCCACCTCCCCACTGCTCTATTTAATGAGAATACTTAGTTTCAATATTACTTTACAGCATGTTCAATCTGACATGTCTCCAATTTGCTGACTACAAAATGTGATTATTCCATAAAATGACATTGCCTATTAAAAATGAAAGAAATACAATTTAATTTAAATTGTATTACTAATTTACATCTACATATAGCTTATTAACTGCTGCTGGCCTCTCAGTGGGTAGGCAAGATAGGAAATGTTTCAATTTATGTGATAATTAGAGTAAGACCAGGGGTTCTTCCCATATTTAAAGTGCATTTCTTCTCTGAAGAGTGACTTTTGAGACACTGGTCTGGTAAATTCCATATTTCTCTCTTAAACATTGAGAAATTGTTTGGGTTACAAGTGAAAGTGCTTTTTCTATTTCTGAATCCTATAACGTCCATCAAAATACAGCTGGGTTTGTTACTTGACATATTACTAAAATTGCAGGCAAGGATTACATTGTTTTGAGGGGAAAAAAAGAGATGTCTCTGTTTACAGATATTGGGGTCATTTTAAGCTTGGTCTTCCCAGTGACTTAAAAAAGAATTATCACACTCAGTGAGGAAAATAGAGTGTGTCCTTCGCCAAAATATTAGTTTTTCATGCTTGGTTTAGATTGGTTTGCTCTATCCTGAAGAAAGTTCTTGCTTTGTAATTGAGATTTTTACTCAGGTTCTCCATGAGAAATAATTTACAATGAGATTCAAAAATTCATGGTATTGAGACAGCTAATTTGAGAAAGCATGAACATAATAATAAAATAAAGGTTACTTTTGCTGGATCAGTAGGGATTTATTCCATATCTGACCTTTCATCTTTATGAATGCAAGAAAACTGCCCTCATTACTAAGATGGAACTCCTGTTTAGGCTTTTAGTAACACCTAAATGAATGGCAAAATGAAGCATAAGGCAGATCTCCTCCTCCTCCTCACATCAGGACGGGGGGACTCACACAGCTTGTGCTGCTGGACCTCTCCCACTGCTCTGGAAGCAAATCTTCAGAATGTTCTGGAGAACATCTACATAAACACGAGGGAGAGTTTCTAATGGAGAAGCAGTTTTCATTGTTTCAGGACGTTCCTAACATGCCAATGAATAGGGAAGTTCCTTTTCCATTTTGTCAGGATGCCGCAACCATCTACTAAATACCTGCTGGTTCATGCCACAGTGGTGTTCTTGGAGATGGAATTTAGATCTTCTGATACTTTGCCGGTGCTTATTCCAGTTTATTGGATCATTAACATCGTACAAACCCCAGCTGCTCTCAGGCAGCAAGGGCAAGTGCTCCAAGCAGGCCATGCTCCCATTTTGTGCCTACCAGTCCTCTTCTCTGACGCCTCACAACCCTGTGGCTCCTACACAGCCAATTTCAGTCCACAGCTCTGACGTAGAATCCTCCTTTCATAATTTGCACAACAATTCCAAGGTATTTTCTGCTCCCTCTAGCATAATGCCCCTCACCAGAAACCATCTCAAGAATATGACAAGACTCTGCGACAGAAATGTTAAATCTTGCCTTTACTCATTTCTACAGACACTACACACACTGTGATAACATCGTCAGCTCTTCTGTTGATGTGGGTTTTGTGGAAGAACTCTGGATTTTATTGACTTTAGCAAGATGATTATCAAGTCAGAAATTCCTGTACAGAAACCGTATCACAGTTTCTGTGCAATCAAACAGTATCAAACAGAAGCACGGACCTGGACTGCTTAAGTTTGTTGAAGAATCTTTTTGATAATTTAGTAACTAACTCTCCAGAGCCCAAAAGATCAAAATCTTTCTAAAACCCCTTTAAAAACAATAATGCTACACCATCTGCAATCACACTGGTAATGCACAGGGGTATGGATCCCAGTTAAAAGTCACTTCTTGAAACTATATATCTCTTTTTACCTCTATGTCTAACTCCAAAGCTCTAGCTAGCTCAGTTTCTCAGGGTTTTTAGAGATATATGTTTCATAGAGACAGAATAAAGATATCAAAAAGGGTGGCTCTCACCTCTCACCTTCAGTCTATGCTTTATTCTTCCATGTGGTGTTCTAGGAGCGGAAAGGTCGAAGGGCAAGAGAGGGATACAGGAAAATACCAGGGTTTATCTAGTCTATGGTCAAGGAAGGGTGTTGGCTTTCAGCCAATAGGGTCACAAGTAGATAAGATAGGGAGGAAGGGTCCTGTTACATGGTACAAGCTACAGGGGGGCTCCGAGGGGAAAAACCATTTCTCAGAGGAATACAACAACTTCTGTCAACCTAATTTTCTGCACTGTCACAGAATCCTGGAAGGGTTTGGGTTGGAAGGGAAGCCCATCCAGTGCCACCTCCTGCCATGGGCAGGGACACCTTCCACTGTCCTATAGCCCTGTCCAACCTGGCCTTGGACACTGCCAGGGATCCAGGGGCAGCCACAGCTGCTCTGGGCGCTCTGTGCCAGGGCCTGCCCACCCTCACAGGGAATAATTTCTTATGTATATCTAGTCTAAACCTGCCCTCCTTCATCTTAGGGCCATTCCCCCTCAGAAATACCTTCCCCTTGGAAATATCTCCCCCTACAAACCTGTGATGTAATCTCTGCATCTAGACAGAAAAGAATTATGCATGCCACTTTTGGAGGATGCATCTGAAATACTATACAAGAAAATGATTAAAATAACACCACGGTCCTATTTTTGTCCCTCCTTTTGTTTACAACATTTTCTTGAATAGGAATATTTCTTTAATTTTAGAAATATTTATAGTGTTTGAATGTGATGGACATTTCACTTTACTTTGTTATGCTTCAATTTATTTCTATTTTCTTTTATTCCTTTTAACATCTTTTTCCTGTAGTTTCTTGTCTACAATCATCATTTCCTTCAAAAGGGTATGATATCCAACATATCTTTTTAGTGTAAAGAGAGAGGAACTCTATTCCCTGAAAATTTCAGCCTTAGTTTTCCAGGAAGTAATTTCCTTTTGCATTTAGCTCACATATACAACCAGTATTAATGATTTCCTCAGGAAATTATTGATATTCAGGAGACAACCTAAGCTGATAGTAAATGTGTTCATCTCAATATGATTCCTGATCCATGAGGAGTGCAACAGGGCCTTGGCAACTACTGGTACCTCCCCATGCAAGGTTTAAACAACACTTTCTGTACTAGCCTGAAGTCCTGAAACAGTTAGCAATATACAAGGAGACTCCCAAAATCAATAAAACAGCCTGTCATGTCTGCTCAAACAAATAAAAAAATCATCGCCATCCTTGTGTGTACCTTTTAAACATTTATTTCCTCCATAGCTCAGGGCAGTTTACATAGCACAACTTCAGCAACATGTCAAAAAATATTGTTAAAGACCCAGCACTGAGATCTGTCGGGGCTTTTTGCACTCTAAGAAAGGGAAAGGCCATTTCAGTGTTTGGTTGAACAACAGCTGAAAAAACCCCAACAAAACACCAAAAATACCAACCAACCAAAAAACAAACTAACAAACAAACGAAAGATCCTAAACTCACTACTTTCAGGTGCTGTTACAGAAAAGGAGTTGCAAAGCTGAATCATTGCAGGAAATCCTAAAAAACGTCCCCAAGAAAGAGATCAGTAACCCAGTCCCTGATCAGAATAGACACAGGATTTGCAATTCTGTGTTTGGAAAATGTCAGGAACTGCAGAAGAAACACAGCAACACTAAACCAAGATTAGCTAAACTGGCATTCAAACAAAACCCCTGGGACGTGGCCATGTGCAGAACACAAACCACGCATGAGAGTATGATGATACATCACCACAGGCTAAAGCTGATGCTATAAATCCCAACTGCCCTTGATGTCACCCTTTAATCCTGCTGTTCTATCACTTCTCATCTTGCATCAGTGTACTTTCAGTCTTGGGATCACAGTTTAATAGCAGATAAAGGCCTCATCTCTTCACCACTGACATATCAGAATAGACTGTTAAACAGCGGCTGGCTCTAACTGAGCATTCCCAAAGAAATCATATCTTGCTCTCACTGGGATTACATTTCTTACCTCAGTTTGGATTTCTACCAATCAAAAAAACCTCAAAATAGTTTCTGACATTTCTGATTAATTTGCTATGACAAATCCTTTGCATATACCACAGTTCCCTTGTTTTGTTTTCTTTAGCAGTACCTACTAAACCAGAGATACCTTTGGAGAAAAAGAATGGGACTTTGAAGGTGGAAATTCTGAACTGAACAGGTCTTGTTCCAGTCCAAGTTATAGCTGGAAATTCCATGGTTTAATCAGGAATGTCGTGTACACACTGCTCTCCTTCAATACAGGACTCTCAGACCTCTCACCAGGGAATCCACTTTGCCCAAGCACCCTTCAAGGATGTCTCTCATTATTAGAGCAGATGGGACCAGTAACTCTGGACTTGATTTTGCTTGCTCTCTGACATTTTGTTGAAGCTGTATTTTTATTTTGGAGGATGGTACTCAGAAGAAACGTTTCTCATTGTAAATTATAAAGAACGTGAGCATTCTGTAGAAAGATTTTTTTTTCGTATGTGGTTTTACATCTAGCAGAATTTATCCCCCATTCTAATTGGATTTCACAAGCACTGGTACCACGTGAATATTCTTTTAAAAAATCAAACAAGGAAGCAAGACAAATGTGAATGTACCAAGAAAAAAAAAGGTCCCTTTTTTCAAGCTTATTCAGAGGCTGTTACATTTTGCTTAAGCCAACCCCAAATCAGCCTGACAGCAGTTTCCTTGAGTGGTCCTGTGAGTGTTTTCCCAGTGCTGAACTCAGACTTTCAGATACTGTGGCTTAACAGTCACCACCACGAAAGGAGGAGCTTGCAAAGACATGGAAAAGCCAAAATTTGGTAATAGAGCCTTTTCTTAGGATAATATAGAGACTTAAATGTAGGCTTAAAATTGGAAAGGTATTCCTGTGAATGAAATTTGTAGCTTTGGCAATGTTTTTGTTTTCTCAATATAATTTTCTTTTGATATTACAGCTACTTAATTCTCTTTCACATACAGCAAAACACAGTTTATGTTGTTGCTGAGTAGCAGCTGTTTCCTGTGTGGAACTTAAGCAGCAAATTTTAAAGTATATTAACTCCAATTGCTACCTCTTTACAGTACATGCATCACCTATACAGAGATTCTATAATAAGACAAATATGTATTGATTTTCAGTTGAATGGGCTTCTTTGCTTGCTACAGAAACAGTAGTGCTTTTCCCTCCCACTGCCTACCTTCTAAAGCTTATGCTTTTCAAACTACATCTGGCCCAAGCAAAATCAAGAGATATTAATTAAATGCAAATCAGAGATATGAAAGTAAATCTGAAAATTACTAAAACTCCCAACTTACAGCAAAACTCCTAATAAGTCTCCATTGCCTATCATTTTTTATACTGCACTAAAAACATCCTGAAGTGGAGTGGAAGGCCAGAGTATCTCAGTGACAGAAAACAACACTTTTAAAAGAACAGGAAAAGTGTCATTTCATGATTAAGTGTGTATTTTAATTTAATTACCTTAACTTCTGGCCTTATCTCAGGATCTGAAGTTACTAAATTTCATTGTGAGAAATAGCTCACGGCAAAGGATAATACTCAAATATGATATTTGAGCTATTTTACTGGACATTGAACTGTCCTGAACAAATGGGGAGCACAGACACTCAGTGAGAAATATTACCTTGGCAATGCTGCTTTTCCTTTTATACTGAAAACCTTTTTCTGAGAAACATTAACAGAGAGAAATCTGTTCCCAGTAATTTTCCAGCCAAGTAGATTATCTTACCATCAGATTTTTGTAAAAAATTGGCCCAACAAAATTAGACAGTACAAGTTAATTGCTGCAGAATCAGGACTTAAGTCAATTTACAAGATCTCTTAGCTTGTTTACACTCCATGTTGTATTTTCTCACTTTGTTATTCAATGTTCCTTTTTAGCAAGTAGGAATCATTTCCAAAATCAGAAATTTTTACTAAGGGTCTCAAGATTCTGAAAGAATTTTAACTTGAGTATCAGATAAGTGAGGGAAAATAAGTCTGGAGATTTTCTTAAAGCAGAAATGGGAATATTAAAGAAGAAAGTGCTATAAAGCTAGAGAGAATAAGAGCTGAAGGCAAATAAATTCATCTTAATTCATCATTTATTACAAAAATCATTGGTGGGGCAACAAAAGCAGATGTGACAGGTGGTAAGATGCTGTCCATTTCTTAGACATTTTATGCCAGTTTGGTCTGATTTTAATGTGGATTGAATATGAGCTAAATAATTCCAATATGGACAGGTCTCAACATGGAATCTCACCAGTTCCAATGTTAATTGGGTTTTATTTAGGAATCTCCAGTGAGACTTTGGAAAAAATACCCAGCAGAACAAGGCTGCTGGCAGACTAAGCTGGCTCTAAGCAAAGAGAAAAGAAGAGGCCTAATTGAACAGACAGACCCAAGAAGAAGAAACCCAAACAGAAAAATGGAAAATGTGGATATCCTTCTTGGCAGGCATAAGGACTGACACCCAGGGCCATCCCCAGAGCACAGAGCCCTTCCCAAAATCCTGCCAGAGGCCCCCACTGAGGAATGGCAGACACTTCACACCAGCACAACTCATTGTTCACCTCTGTGCACCCACAGGTGGCCAAACCACCCTGGTCCCTGAGCAGAGAGGATGGAACAGCACAACACCAGCAGATCTGGCTGCCATCAGCCAGAGCAGGACTCAGGGCTGGCCCTGCCCACCAGGACTGTGCTGGATGGACAGACAGTAGGACACTCAGCATGACAGCCCTTCCCAGCACCTCTCCAGAGCCAAGTCCCAGCCTGGTTATCCACTCTCTGCCAGGAGTCATTTTCATTCTTATCCCGGCTCTCTTCACTGCTCTCAGCCCTTGCTATTTTCTGATGGTTATTGCAACTGCCACTTTTTAAATCCCACAATTTAAAGCCGTTTTATTCCACAATAATCATAACTCTCTTTTATGCCATCATTTTTCCATCGGTTGAGCAGTTGAAGGGAAAAATTATCTAAAAATGAATTACTAAAGATCATTCTACACCAAGCTTTAATGGTTTAGTGCTAGAATGGAATTTTTCACAGCTTCTGAATTATACGCAGCAAACTTTATTTGATCAAAGAAAAATATCATTCCTTATAATTGGTATAATGTACTCCATAAATTGTGCTATCAATTACAAGATGTTGCAGAAATACTCTGACCAGTTAACAACTCACGGAGAAGGTGCCAGCAGCACTATTAACCCCACCCCAGTAAACTCACACCTGTTTATTCCAAGGAGCACAGGCTGAGCACTGTGTTGAGATGGAGTGACAGGCTCTGCATATGCAGCTGCTGAGGGAGGGGTATTTGAGTGACTCTTCAAGGGCTGCTTTTTCTAGAAAACTCCAAGAAGTTCACACAGAAGCTCCCCATTTCCATGTATCAACTTGGCATCCTGCCATTCCCAATACTGCTTCTGAAATCAGGGGTACACCAAAGAGAAGGGTGGAGGGTTATGAAAGAAGAACATGAAACCAAGGGGGAAAAAAAACAAAACAAAACAAAAAAAACAACGTGGTGGCTGGCCAGCTATAAGGACTGTCCACACTTAAGAAAACAGAAATACTGAAATAAATGCAGAGTAATAGTCCTTTTCCCCCCATTTTTTAAGAGCAAAATATTGTTCAGCTGGCTTCAGATTGCAAAGATTTTACCATTTTGAAAAGCTGTAAAGTCCACTTTTTCCCTATGTTTTACTGGGGAACAGAGAGAAAATTGGTATGAGATAGTGAATGCAAACTTTAAAATACAGCAGAAACCTGAAAAAAAAGTGAGAAAAGAGCCATAAGTAAACTATTTTAAGGAGATGAGCCACAAAGCCCTATCAGATAAATCAACACCCATGAAAAAAAGATTACACTTTTATCTTGCCTAGTCCTTCTTTACTGAGTAAGTAATGAAAAAATAACCAAAAGAGAGATTTTGGAACCAGCACTAATAGTTAGCTTCCAGTCATCCCTTTTCTCTTCCCTGACTGCTTTTTTCCCATTTAGATTTGAATATGTGACAAAGAACTGGTAATTGGAACAATGAAGTTACCTAGAAACTACTTGAGAAATCAGAAAGTGTAAACATCACCCTGAGTGTAGTAACTAGGCAAGAGGATGCAAATTTTGAAGTGAGAACATGCCTTACAGCTCACTTTTCAAAAGACTGTTTACTAAATAAAATATAATTCACACATATCAGCAACTTGAGAGGCCAAAATTGCAATCAAAAAGATTTTTTTCATTTTATCAGATGTTTAGATAAAGAGTATAAGCATTATGAAAACTAATATTAAAGTCAGAAATTCATTTAGTAACACCGACGTAAGAGGAATGCACACCTATGCCTTACAAATTGCATCACAGCATTTGTCTTTACTCATTGTCTTACAGATTTGTACTAAACAACTGGGTACTTATTTCTGAAACATCACACAACAAATCCATGTTTCCTACTTTGAGATACATAGCTGCTTTCCTTTGAAGCATACGTAATTCTTGGTTTTTACAAATTGCAAATTTTAGAAAACAGGTCTCTAAAAAATGAACTTCTGGAAATTAGGTAAATCCAACAATATTCAAACAAAAAAATCCAACTCTACAATTATCTCTAATTACATTTGAGAAACTATAATTACTATGGAGAATATGAGGGAATTACTGCTCACAGGCTCTTCCAATGCAAGAAGGAAGAGGTAGGTACCCAATTAAGCTGCAGTTCAGGAGAAACAAAAGGAAATACATGTCCATGTCACCCCAGGTGGCCGGGTCTTTACCTCAGGACTGTGAACCTTTTACAAGGCCACTGGTAAAAGTCATTCAAGAAAAACCCACCCAAGGATTCATAGGTATCAAACTGTTGCCTCTGGCTCAGAAAGTCACTGGGCCACAAATTATTAGAGGCTGGGGGTTAAGAAAATACGGATGTTTAGAATGTTCCTATGAAGTCTCCCCTGTCAGGATGCAAGAACAGATATGGTCAGCCTCTATATTAAGTACCCACAGGAACTATTTTGAGAATCACAGCTCAACAAAGCGGAGAAAAAAGCCAGGGAAAAAGGTCATTTGTTGGAAAGTATGAGAAGTTCGGCAAGTGAATACCCATCAGGCTTTAATTAAATGTTATTAGGATATATCACAGACACAACTAAGTTCAGAGGAAGATTACAGGGAACAAATGTGCATCAGGACAGAAATGCTGGCTGAGACCACATAAATTTAGAAAACACTAAAGAAATGGGATATGGCTTCTTTTTCTTCCTCTTTCCCAAATCACTAGCCAGAAGGAGAGACTAGGATGAGGGATCAGCAGTCAGTAAGGAGAAAAAATATGTTAAATAAGCAAGAGAATGTTTGTGACGCACTGAGCTGTTTATAAATAACGAGCATTTACACCTCAATAATTCTGCTCTTCTGCATTGGAGAGAAAATTGATTATGTGTCATTAGAATGAGAGATTACAGCAGCTGCTGGCAAATTTACAGCAATATCAGATTACTGAAACCTCAAAATATTTTTCATCTAAATAAGGAGACTTTAAAAAGTCTCATTGAGTCCACACTGTGGCCTGAGGAGTCCTTTCCACCTCATTGCATGCTCTGTGCAACATTTCAGGCTCAATTGTTCAACACAAAAAAGTTTCTGTACGAACTGAGTTCAAAAGCCTGACCCACACACCTGCAGGTTCCAAGGAACTTCTTCAGCTCTTTAAATGGCCACACATCTGCCCATGAATGGCACAACTGCCCTGCACTGCTGCTGGGACACAACACAGAATCAAGCCAGCCCACCAGATTAATCTTTTAATTTAAAAAAATACACACTATCTACATTACTTGTTTCTTAGGTATCATAGGGAGTGAGTAAAACATATATATATTTAAAATAAATTATTTTATAGAGCTTAGAGGAAGATCAGTAGACCTTGGAGTTGGAATAAAAGGAGAAAATTTCTTGCCTTGTTTTGTGCTCCAGCTCTGCTCAAGGGTGTGATGTTACCTCTTTCCATAGAGATAGTGTTGTCTGGAAATTATGGAAATTGAGCCTATGGTCCTTGTCTCACATGTACTGCTGCTAATTAAGTTCTTTGTGACTTATCATTTGACATAAAATACAGAAGGGGAGAAATTGCCTTTTTTCACTCCCTTTTTGAGGGAAGAGTGATATTGAAAAAAGCTTTTATGTGGTTATTTTCTTCTGGCAATTGAGAGACAGGACTCCACTTAGGTGCAAGCAAGAAGTCGTTTATTGTGAAGTTGTGTGAAGTCCTCTATTGTTTCCAAAGCTCAGTTTATATACTCTTACAGCTCTAAAATTTTCTGCTGCCAAGCAATAATCACATTATGAATGTTTCCCAGCAATATTGCCTAACCACAATCTCGCAGGTGCAGTCTTACATGACTTCCCTTAAACAAAGTACCACATTTCTTTTTGCTTCCTCTTACATTTCTATTTGCTGTTCCCAATGTTTCTGGCCTACCAAGGCCAAGATGTCCACACCATCCATCAACTCTGCAGTACTCCCTGCTCCACTGCCCACCTGCCTCCCCACAATCTTCCAGAAAATCCAATTTCAGATCTGTAGACTGTTCTTACAAGGGCCATTCAACATTAAAGGCTTCCCATTTAAAAGCCCATACTGTAAGAGCATATTGCACATAATCCCAGAGAGTAAATGTAGTTGTTCCCTTCCCCTTTCCTACAAGCCTTTACTGCACTGTGAGCTTCACCATGGGATTAGCAAAAGTCAAATAGGATTTCCTCCAGAAAATTTTGATCCTTGAATTGCAAAGGTTAGTATAGGGATTGGGTCTTAAAAAATTGGACAAGAATGGAATGAAACCTTAATGGACTAGATCAACCTCAATAAACTGTCCTAGGAAAAAGTTATATCAAATATCACTGAGAATTGGAAGCCAACTCCCTCTGCTTTCTGCTCCCAAGGATCAGAGGAGACATGCTACTGGCTCAGACATTTTTCTCAAAGCAGAAAATTGGGCCTCCCTTGTATTTAATGAAGAGATTTGCAATTCTGGCCCTCAACATTAGCAAATGAGAGCCCTTACCCCCAAGTAATTCACAAAACCAAATTTCTCCTCAACATTAGGTATCAGAGAGTCTAGTAGTCCCTCCTCTCTATCCATTTGGCTCACAAAAGAAAAAAAAATCACGTACAACTGGATAGTTTAGTCCAGTAAAGATTATTTTCTGCCAGCTGGAGCCATTCATTGGTAACTTTGGTCAACACCCACAAGTTGTTTGGTAAATCGGAAATCTCCTTTTGCAGCAAGCTTGGTGTATGCCTGAGTAAACTGGCCCCATTCCAGTGAGGAGACCTTGGAAAAACCCATCCTCTTGGCACTGTAGGGAGAGGTGTGAGGCTGGTATCGCTGCCATGTTCAGAGCAGACTGAGAAAGGGTGAAATAAGGTAGAGACAGCCCCCATAGACAGGAACGGGTCAACTGCAGGTCTGGGAGCAACTAGATAAATTTTGACCCTGTAGCATGAAGGAAGACAATGAGGAATACTATAAAGACCAGTAAAATTATGGTAGTTGACAAAAGGGGAACAGGAAATCATTATTTGCTATTTCTCAAGATAAGCGATCTATAAGGCACCCACTGTAACCACTAGCAGCAAGAACAAAATCAACTACTTTTTCACACCACACAATTAAAATCATAAAATCTTTGTCACAGCATGGTGGGGGGAAAGCAGAAATACAACTGGGTTCACAAGGAATTGGACACTGGAGTTGTTTTAATCACAGTTATAAATCCTGAGAGTGACTGTACTGGGCAATCAGCACGTGGGCACAGCTTTCCCTCTTCAGCTGGCCCTAAACCTCCTCTGGGCCCTCAGAGACACTGATGAGGGGACCTCCAGGGTGTCCCCTCATCCATAAATTAAAAAAAGGGCTGAATATAAGGTTCAGAAGAACAGTAGTGCTGCCTCAAGCAGTATTTTATACTTCTTAAAGGTCACAGTCTACGAAATGGCTGTATTCCTCCTTTCCTGAATTGTGTGCAAAAATTCCAAATTACGATGTACTCATGCTATTTTTATCATGCATTTTCTTAATAAAGGACTTAGTCAAGAGATTTAGTCAAGCTAATGTGTTATTTCCACATCAAGTTGAACTTAGCAGATACCAAAATCTTGACAGCATTTGACGTAGGGAAATTACCTCCCTTTCCAAGATTTCTTGGTAGCACACATCCTGCTAAAATTTGTGAATTTACCTAACAGCTGCCACCTTCTGTTGGATACAACCTTCAGAATGGACCAGAATCCAGGGATGGAGAAATGACCTAAATGTAGGGTCTGAAACCAGGGCAAATAATGCACAAGGCACCTCACAAATCCTCAGATATTCCGTAGCAGAGAAATGAGAATAAAGAGCAATGTTTCAATTCTTCCAGAAATTATGTGCTTGGTTTTTTATTTTTTTAGAATGCTGTCTATTAAAAATGCATTAAGATTAAATAATCAAAAATACATACATTTTTAAAGGAATACTTTAGTACAGATCATTATTTCAATTTCCAAATAATTCATTTGAGAATTTTTTCTAATTAATGCAACATTCATTTTTAATTGCCAAAAGATTAGATGGATTCATCCCTCTTTTGCTGTGTAAGTTTAAATGAACAGCTTTAAATGCCCTTTCTATTTGTGGAAAGGTTTTTAGTCAGTTTATTTTAGAAGAAAAACATGGGGCTTTTTGTTTTTGCAGGAAAAAGAATAAATTAAATCTGTGGTGAAGTTACCAACAGAACTGGGCAATGGATCTGGTTTTTATTAAGGATAAATCTTATTCTCTTGCACCATGATTAACAGGTGCTCCCAAGCACCGAGCCCCACATTCCCAAACACCAGCCTTCAGCAAATCACAGTCACTTGTTCTACTAAGTTCATTTACAGACAGCTGACTCAAAAAATAAACAAATTTGTTAAGAAAATAAACAAATAAAGTGGTGTTTTAAAGCATTTTGAAATTATAGAAAACCTCATCTTCTACTTCCAGAGATCCATTTCCAGGCTTGCTTCAGCTCAGTGAACAAACATAGGGCCTAGGTCATAAATTGCTATTTGTAAAAATTAGAAAAACATATATATTTATTAGGCATTAAATTAACTACATAGAAAGAATGAGAAAACATTAGGTTGTCTCTGATTTTTTTTCCCTAATAGACAGTATTGCATTTAAATGAACACTATAATTCTTAGTCTTTAATTCAAACAAACCTAATTGTGCATGGATCACTTTGAATATGATAAAATGTAAGGCATACATCAATGGATTTAATATTTACTGCATTACTTAACTGCACTTTAAACTGAAGCAAAAAAATATGATTTGATGGGTTGTTTTGCTTTATAAATAATAATATCCTAGTCAAAGCTCATGGGAGACTTTGCTAACAGTAAACTTTACTGGTTTATGTATTTTTTTAAAGATTATTTTAGTTCCTCATTAATAAAAGAAACAATGGGGCTACAGACAGTTTAAATTTGCCATGGGAAATAAATGCCAGTTCTATATGTACCTGCAGTTAGATTAAATGTTAATGACCTACAGGGAAACAACACAAAATGTGTCCACTACTATTTAAAGCATCGGCATGAAACACTAGCCTACCAAAATGGAATAATTAAATACATCTGAAAGGCAGCAAGTTAACAGGTTGCTTACTCCATTATTTGCATGGTGATGTGAAAAGTAAAGAGTGCAGAAGCAGTTTGAGATACCTCAGCAAGGTTCAACACAAAAAGTTAGATGCTATTTATATCCACCAAAGATTTCAAAATATTTTTAATATGAAACTGGAAATATCCAGATTTTGTGCTAGCTCCACTCAATAAAAGTGTGAAATTTGCATTGTTCTATGACAGTGTATTTTAATCTTCCTTTATTCTCTGTCTTTGAGTCTGATTAAAGTGTACCTCCAAACAAGCAGAAGAATGGAGGGGAGGAGGTCACAGTCCTTACACGAGGTTATTTTCTCTTTTTTAACATTTTCTTCAACAAAAAATCCTGCTTATTACTGCCTAAAATAACCCTGTCTACTGAAAATTGCTCTAATTTGGTTTTCCAAGACCAAAAAAGACTAATAATTACACTTCCATATTTTAGAGCACAGCTTTATTTGATTTAACAATAAAACTGCCTTGTGCAGGTTTTCAGCTCCTATATTTCATAATCTAGAGGAGAATTCAGAACCCTTTTCACTGAAACTAATTATCAGTCCCACCTCGTCTCTCCAGCCTGGCACAAGCACTGGGCAGGGCAGAGCAGCTCTCCTCAGCTCCCGCACCACAGACCTGCCCCTGACAATCCTAAATACTCATGGCAAGGTGTCAGTGTTTGCACAGGTAGAATGAGACATCATTCCAGCACCATTCCAAAGGAGATTTATTTCCAGGTACTATTTGGAACGAGCCACAGCCATCACTCCTAACTCATGACACTGCGTACAAAACACGTGGATCCCACACATCAGCTGAACCAGCTGGCAAAGCTGCATAAAATCTCTGCCCCTCTCTAACATTCTGCACCAAGACACAAGTGTTACTGGTAATTACATCATTCCAGGCTATCCTGATGTTCTGCAGAGACACGTTAGAACAAAGGTTCTGCCAAGCCTGGCTAGCACTGGATACTCTGATATAGGAAGTGTAGGTAACGTTTTGCCTGGATCTATCCCAGCACCTGGCAAGCTGTGCTTTGGCCAGGTTTTCATTCTTTTGACTTCAGGACTGATGTTTCTTGAAAGAAGATTCCTGGTTTCTTAGAAAACTCTGTCAAGGTATTTCACATCTCCAGACACATTCACAGAGCACGACTCAAGCCTGCATTAGACAAATGCTACTCTATTTACCAAGTGAACAACCTTTGGTCACCTTCTTGTTTACTGGATAAGGTTAACCCAAAACCACCTGCAGTATCTTATATTACAGTAAACTCTTGTTCTCCAGCTTTTGTTTCACTCACTTTCTTGCTCTGTTACAGTAATTCTTCCCTGGACAAACTGGAGTAATCTATGAATTTCTTTGTTCCTGCTCTTGTCCCCAGCTCCATGTTCAGCCTCCTCAGATACTAGCATTGCTGGATCTCCACTGTAAGAAGATTGCTGTGATTTGGAGACACACACAAGCACTGGACAAAGCCTAGCAGATAGTGCTAAAGGTCCAGCTTGGCTACCAGGCACAAGCTTGTGGGCAGATACTGAGCACAAATAAAGGCTTGTTTCACTTTTCTAAGAGTATTTGCCAGGTTTCTTGACCCAAAAATTGTTTTCCTCAATGTTCTTCTAGATTTCTTCCCTGGTAGGCAGGAAGAAGTGCTGGTTTTTTCTATCTTTCCCCTCCACCACCCCTATATGAAAGCAAAAAGCTCCTTTTCCATTCCACTAACACAAGGCAATAAATCCATTTGGCTGGTTCTCCTACTTAGTTCATGAAAGAGTCAAACTTAACACATCCAACTGCTAGTCTTAATGTCTTAGTCTTCAGTTAAGAAGCCTCTCTAAAGGAGATCAGATTTTCAGCCATTGCCTTGTGTTGTGATGAAAGGTTCCTTCCTGCCCCAAAGCTGAGCTCGCCGGCTGCAGGCTCCACATATTTCTCTTCTAACCACACTCTTCTGTGCAGATACTACCAGTGCTGCAGAAGCCTTGTAAATGGCAGCAGTGGCCAAGAGAAATCATAGAGAGCAACAAAAAAAATCCCAAAACATCCAGCTGATGGTCTGTTCCTTCCAGCCTGTTCCTGATGCCAGCATAACTCTCTTTGCCTGTACTTTTTGCAAGTTCTAATATCTAGCTGTGTCAGGCATTTTGCTCACCCTTTGCATTCTGCAGAGCTTTGTCAAGATGCTGGGATCTATATTCCATGTTTGCTGAAGAGCTTTGGGTATCATCTGTGAGCTCCTACTTCACTAACATCAACAAGCCTGAGGACGACAGACAGCATTCAGGACTCCTGGTGAAAAGGAGGAAATCTGGATTTCTTGTAAAAATCTACATTTCTTCAGCTTATTTCTGAACTGGTTATTTTCTTGTGTGACAAATTCTAACTACTTTGGAAAGGTGTAATTATTTTTTTCCAATAACTAGATTTCTTGGTGCAGATCTCAGTCCTGCTGTAGGCTCCTTCCCAGCCTTTAGCTGGCTCATTCAGCTTAGTATCTGCAGCAAGCCTTACTCCGACAGACAGAACCCCTGATTTTGAATTTGCAAACCTAATCCTGTCTAAAAAGGATTATTACTTGTTTTTAAATAATCTAGTGAGGATTCTAAAGCCCCACTGGAAGAGATATTATAGAAGACACATGATTTGTGACCCACTGCATTCATAAATTATACCACCAGCACAGGCTCAGCAATGATTTTGAGTTCTCAGATCTCACTGAAGTGAGAGCTGAAGCACACCTTTGTCTCAAACCTCACTGAAGTGGGAAATGAAGCATTGTGTGGTTGTCGAGACACACACTGCACTCAAAGTGCTTCAGTAAAAACAGCAGAAGGCTTCAAGCACCAGCCCCTTGTTATCTAAAAGTCTCTTGTACCTTTTCTCTTCACCAGTCCCACAGGGCAGCTCCACACAGCCTCAGCTCTTTCTCCATACTCTTCCTTCTGCTGTTCCAGCTCACTCCTTCCTGTCCCTGTCACAGCCACCTGACCCTGTTTGTCCTATGTACAGCATCTGACCCTTCCTGTCCCTGTCACAGCCCCCTGACCCTGTTTGTCCTATGTACAGCATCTGACCTTCCTGTCCCTGTCACAGCCACCTGACCCTGTTTGTCCTACGTACAGCATCTGACCCTTCCTGTCCCTGTCACAGCCACCTGACCCTGTTTGTCCTATGTACAGCATCTGACCCTTCCTGTCCCTGGCACGACCTCCTGTCCCTTCCTCCTCACAGCCCAGCCAGCAGCCTCCAACCAAGCTCCCTCCCAGCTCACTCACTCTGTATCACACCCACAGCTGGGAGGGCGAGGCTGTTCCCACTCTTGGATAATTAACACAGCTGCAATAGATCAAGGGTTAGATTGCCTTTAGTACTAGCTCTCTGTCTCCCCACAATCTGTCTCCCCACACCTTGGTCTCTGAGCTCTCTGTTGCAGCTTCTGAATGTAAGTAGGTGCTTTCTTTCCCCTGCTGCAATGCACAGTCAGCACTTCACCTGAGCACAGATTTAACAGGGACACATGGAACAATATTCAGACAAACCTGTTCTCAGTTTGAGCAATGCCCCTGACTAGGAAGTGAGTTCACCTGCCCAAAGGTGTCAAGGTGACACCACCTGTGGCAGTGCCCTGCTGCCCCAGTTCCTGGGCAGGCACATCTCCAAGGGAAAATGGAGAATGAAAGCCACTTGTTCAGCCTCCCATGAACATGGCTGGAGGGAAGGAGGATGAATCTCACATATGGCGAGTCTGATAAAATTATTATTGTGTCTTGGATCTACACCAGACCTTATTCTTTAGGCATTTCTCCACTAACCAGTGCAGATTTAAGTTTAAACACCTACACACATTTTAATAAGGTGTATCCCAGGTCTAACTCTTTTTCCTCTACACTTAACTCTGACATTAATGAGAGCTACATGTGTGGGTACACACAGAACTGACTCCAGGCAGTTTTACAGCTTGATCTTTTTCTTTTTAATGCAATTAGAAAAGCATATTGAAATGCTTAATCTCTGTGTTTGGGGAGAAATGCGTAATGGTGCCTAATTAAGGCATAAAATTTACATTTAGAAAACTAGTATCCAGGCACTGCAATAATCAAAATATTTGCAGAAATCACAATAGAAAAAAAAATTATAAATGGTTTCCTGGAAACTGTTCATGAATCTCTTCAGGTCTTTTCCTTGGGGGGGCTGGGGTGGGGGTTTGCTTGCTTGTTCTTTGAACCAGAGTTGTGGGTACACTTCAGTTTATTAACCAAATAAAAAACTATCAGCACTGAGTGAACCACAACAGTATTTTTCTTTTAAGAAGAAGCAGGAAAGCCTGGAGGCTGTAACTTTAAGTTACTCACTTTTTTTCCTTGTAAGAAGCCATCTGCATACAATGCACAATATTATCTCTGCCAAATAACTTACTTCCTTTATCCCTTTTCTATTTGTGAGTGTTTTTACTTAGGGCCTTGCTCTGTTGTTACATGTCTACAAAACTTTAAATCCTCAAAACACAGTGAAGGGCACTCATGTAAGACAAGGTGTTACATACTTGTGTTCTACGTTATTTAGAATTGTTTGCCTTAATGTTACAGAGATGCTCTGGCACACAACCTGCAGTCAGAGCAGTTACAAAGAGCCTTTAACGCTGACATGAAAAATTAAGTTTTAGGACTAGAAGAATCAGAGAAGGGAAACAAAGGGGAAGAATAAAGCCTCCTTAGAAGCAAGAAGAAAAAAGAATAAAATATTTAATTTGCCAAACTTGGTGATGTGCTGGTAAACGCTACTTCCTGCTGCATGTCTGACTGAGTATTCATTTTCTTCTTTTGGAGAGACTTTAGTTTATTCAATCTATTTTGCAGCTTGACAGCCAAATCTTTTTCTGACAATGGCCCAGAAGCTCAGCTTTTTAAACAGGATGCTGTGCAATTTTAGTGGCTCCTAACCAATTCCAACATTGGAATTGAAAGAGAAGGCGGAGATCTAGGTAGGAAAGAAATATTATGCTATACTCACATTCCTAAATCCTAAGTTATTAACTCAATCTAAATATAGAATTATAGAGTCTGATGTTAAAAATTTTCATAATTTCCTTATCAACTTGCTTGACAATTTAACATTACTTTTCCTCCAAAACTTGCACCTCTTCAAATACAGTTTTTATGCCATTGTTGTTTTATTCAACACTAGGAAACAACATCCTAAAGTCCAATATTTCATACACATACACAATCTCACTGTGAGTTCATCATCATCAAAGATGATCTTTGCAAAATGCAGCAGGCAGCCTTTTTTTTTCATTCCCACAAAAAGTATGTGGCATTTGGATGTATTTTGGCTCACTGCCTGATGTCAGAGTAAGTTCTGTGGTTCACAGTTATGTTTCTGACAGTTATGAATTTTGATGTGGAACTCAGTGAAACAATAGATGAAGATTCCTACAAGGTTATGTCTTCATGATGGACTTTTACAGTGTTGTCAGTTATGAAACCCAGTGAATTTATGATGTGATATTGGAAAACCAGAGTGATTTCTAATGATATTCAAAGTGCCAGATTTGGGTTTCAAAGATGTTTGAGCACTTGCCACTCACTCCTCACCTCAGCAAATCAAAGGAAGCGTCTCCAGGAATAACTCTAAACCATCCAAACATTGCTTTGGTACTGCGGTAGCACTGAATATCTTTTTAGAATCATCACAGAATCCTTAAGGTTGGAAAAGACCTTCCTGGTCATCAAGTCCAACCATCAGCCAGCACCACCGTGTTCACCATCTACCATGTCCCTAAGTGCTACATCCACACATTTTTTGGCACCCTTCCAGGCATGGTGGCTCCACCACTGCCCTTGGCAGCCCATGCAAAAGCTTTACAACCCTCATCACAAGAAAAAAAAAAATCCCTAATATTTGACCTGAGCCTCCCCTGGCACAGCCTGAGGTCCTTTCCCCTTGGCCTGTCCCTGTGGCCCTGGCAGCAGAGCCCGACCCCCCCTGGCTGTCCCCTCCTGGCAGGGACTTGTGCAGAGCCACAAGGTCCCCCCTGAGCCTCCTTTGCTCCAGGCAGAGCCCCTTTCCCAGCTCCCTCAGCTGCTGCTTATAAGGCTTGTGCTCCAGACCTTTTTTTACAGAGCTTTGGCTGTAAGAAAAAAACCCAACAAAATCAAAAGCCAGGAAAATAAAATTTAAGAAACCCCCAGACCCACAACTGCACAAAACCTCCAAAACTCCAAAATGTTCTCTGCATTTTTCTGTATACTTGGCATAGTATACTTCTGTATACTTGTTCAGTAGCTAAGTTATGACACTTATTAGTCATTAAGTACAAACAGCTATTAGTTATTAAGAAGATGTGGTCACCGCAATTTTTAAAGACTTTGGTTCTGGTGCTGTCCAGAGCCTGCAGCAGCTGGTGGTGAGATCTGCTGCTTGCAGATGCTGCTGAGCTGCAGCACTGCAGCCCTCGCCCTGCCAAACACATCAAGAACCCTAGCAGATCTCTCCAAGCAGACACCAGGGGCAGGGAGCCCTCAGGCACAGGAAACACTCAGCATCCATTGCAGCACCCCAAGGCAGGACTCAAAAGCAGTTCCCACCATGGCCTAACCCTGTCACATAAATCCCAGAGCTCCCACGAAGTCAGTAATCTTCACACCAGGTACTGCAGGCTGCATGTGCAGCTGACCTAGACTGGAGTGCTGTAGCCACTTGAAAAAGGTACAAGATTTAAGAATAATAAAGAATTAAGATAAGAATAAACTTTAAGACCCCACTAGAACACACCCCACTAGAACACACTCCACCAAATAGACAAAACTTCTCTACTGTCATGAGATAAAACATCAAACCATCTTGCAAGTTCAGAGGTACAGCAGAAATCTGAAGTTGGGTTTCTGCACCAAACCACTGCAGGATAATCCAATGCACCATCCAGAACAGCAAAACACAAAGTGATCTATACTTCCCAAGTTATTTTACAGCTCATCCTCCATTTTTTTAAAATGGCAGATCAAACCAAAAATCTACTATATTCTGTCTGTGAAGAATCACATTTTGATCAATTTAAACCTTGAAATCCATTTAAAAAATAATTCCATTAGAGGTATGAAATTAAGACATAAATAAAACAGTACTTTATCATAGCATACCACAGCATTTTGATCAAATGTTTGCAGAAAGAAGATGTTGAAATGCATTTCCACACTACTTTAAACCTTATTTCTGACAGCAGCAGCCTAGGGCACAATGAGAGCTGTTACTAGTTCTGGGGTTGTCTTCAGAGCAATTGACCACCAAAGCCTGCATTTTACTTCAGGCAGAATTGTGTTCAGCAGCTCTGAAAACTGGACAGAAATGAGCTTGGACCCAAGTCACATCCCTCTCAGTACCCTGCACCAATTCCATACTGATAGCTGCTCCCACAGGGAAGTCCTCTTTAGGATCATTTTAAGAACAAACCCAACCCTGCCCAGCTGCACGTGAACCCCAGGAGGGGAAGGAGGGACTGACCTGGAAGCTCCTGAGTGCCCTCAGTGGGCCCAGAGCCATTCCCACATTCCTGAGCCATGCACCCTTTCGGTGCCCGATGTGCCCATGGGTGCCCCGTGGGTGCCCCGTGGGTGCCAGGCCGTGCGGCCCGGCTGGGCCAGGGCAGGGCTCCCCAACTGCCTTGGATGTGGAACTGGAGCCCAGCAACGGCCAGAACGGCTGATGGATCCCCAGCAGGTGAGTGGGGAAGGGGCAGCTCCCCCTGTGCCGGGCCCAGAGGGGGCCTGGGCTGTCCTGAGGGGAATGGATCCCTTTGGGAACAATGGGGCATTCCCAGGGGCCTGTTCTGGAGCTTAGGGCAGCTTTGGTGCTGGCCGTGGGACAGACCTGGCAGGGGACTGGGTCTCCTGGCCATCCCAGGGCACACTCACCTCTCCTCCTGTCACCGCCAGGCTGGAGGCTGTGGGCACTAAAGAGGGAGCAGCTCTCATTCCATCACCACACTGGCTGGAGCAGGTGTTGGGGGGAACACCTACTATGGCAATAGAACCCCCAGAACTCTGTTTGCCCCAACAGTCGCCTTGGTGACAGAACGCCCCGGGTGGTGGTGGTCCCAAGCAACCCCCAGGCTGCCCAAGCACCATGGCAGGTACAGCAGCAGGGTCCTGCTCCTCCCAGGGCTCCTGCCCTCCAGGTACTCCCAGCTAGCTCTGCCTGCCAGGATCTCACCCCATCACCCCTCTCTGCTTCCCCCAACAGAGAGGTTCCCTCTCCAGGTGACAGTGGTGAAGGTGCCTGGCATGAGCTTCCCTGCCCTGGGTGCTGCCTGGGAGCTGCCTTCTGTCCCCAGGCTGCCACTGTCCTCTGGGCCTGTCCAGCTCCACACTGGCTCCCACCAGCTGGTCCCAGTCACCGCCAGGCAGGGGATCCCAGGGAATCTGGGGCAGGTGGTGCATCTTCCCCAGTTGGTGCATCTTCCCCAGCTGGTGCAGCTGCCCCTCGGGGCTGCTCTCTGTCCCCCTGCCTATGGCTGGGTGCAGCAGGTGGTGATGGGGACACTGCTACCTCATCAGCCCAGAGCTGTGGTCCAGGAAGAGGCCCTTTACCCCATAGACTCTAGTGTGTTCCACATCCATCAGCCTGCCCTGGCTCTACCAGCTGGCACAACTGCGATGGAGCCCGAAGGTAAGTTTTGGGGGGTGGCAAAGCCCATGCACCAGCAGACAAGCTGAGGAAAGCTTCAATCTTTTGGGGTTCCATTTTCAGAAGTGGTGACCACGGATCTGCCTGAAGAGGAACTAGCTGCCACCACAGAGGCCATTCCTGAGCAGGCAGGGGACAGCATCGACACCCATCTGTTTGCCTGGCCTGACACCACAGTGAGCGAGGACACTGCCCTCAACAGCCCCAGCAGCCCCACCTTGGATGCTCTCCTGGAAGAACTCTCTGAGTACCTGGAGGACAGTGGCTGCCTTGAAAAGCAAGAGGAGTTGGCACAGCAAGGGGACAATGAGGACACAGTCTTGGCCGCCAACGTCCCCAGCTTGATGGCTGAGGACCTCGATGAGTTCCTTGAATTCTGTGAATGCCTGCTGGAAGACGACCATCCCACAAATCCGGCGGTGGAGGCACAGCAAAGGAACAGCCAGGATGCCATCCCTGCCATCCCCAACCTGACCCCCTCGGCCCGCCTACCCACTGCCTCCCGGCCTCACTCACCCCACATGGCCCAGATGGAGGAGACGGCACTGCAGATGCAGCCGCCGGGCATCATCACTATCCGTGTGCATCCCAAAAGGCAGGAGCTGGCAGCAGCCAGGCCCAGGGCTCTGCGCCAGCCAGCACCCCCACGAGCTAAGAGACCTTCCCCCAGGACCTTGGCCCAGCCAGCAAGAAAAAGACGACGGCGGTGATGCAGCACCCAGGCCAAAAGGCACCCTGAGCCAGTGGCCGACATCCAGGCCCTCGGCCACAGCCCTCTCCTACACTCCTCATTCCTATTTAGTCATTAAAGCCTTGTTTTGCAGCTCCTCTCTCTGCCGGGGGTCATGTTCGCACTGGGAGGGGGTGAGGCCTAAGGGCAGCCTCTGCCCACCCCGTGTGGGGCCAGGCTGGGCTGGAGACGGTGACCAAGAGGATGGCTATGGGTCATTGCTCCAGGCACTGGGCATCTGTGGGGGAAACAACATTGGTCAGAGCCCTCAGAGAACCAAGCAGCAGGACAGGCACCACGGAGTCACTGGGAGCAGGGAGTGCAGCGCTGGGCATGTGCTGAGCTTCCCATTTGGTTTGGCTGCCAGAGGGCAGGGAATGAGGGACCTGCCCCAAGCAGGGAAGCCTGTCCTTGGCAGGGAGTGGATGAGACAGAACACTGTGGGATGGTTCTGTTGGGGATGTTGAAATGCCCTGAGTGCTGCCATAGTGATTTCTCATTTGCCACAGGGCAATTTCTCATCTCTAAAGGAACCAACCCTCTCTGCAGGGCATCCTGGCTGGTTCTGCCACCCTGTCACTGGCCTCCCTCAGCCAGCTCCCCACATCTTCTATATTGGGCAGGATTTTCTGTGGCACAGAATATCCCTCCAGCCAGTTCAGGTCAGCATATCTCCCTTTGACAAGGTCTCTGTAAGGGGAATTCAAGGCCAGGTTGGATGGACCTTGGAGCAGCCTGGTTGAAGGTGTCCCTGCCATGGCAGAAGGGTTGCAATGAGATAAACTCTAAGGTCCCTTCCATCCCAAACCATTCTGAGCTCTTTGGTAGGCACAGTGAGAGAGGGAACCGCTTGTGACAGTTTCAGAAAATAAATCTTCCACTGGCCTGTATTCTGTCACCCCATTTTGCAAAAAGCAAGAAATCTAAATTAAAGGGAGATACCAAGCAGACAAGAATCATTTGCTGCAGCCAAAGGAAGCTGAATCTAACAACCCATCTGGCTTAAAAGAACTGTTTCAAAAAGTTGACTATCTGCTATACCTTAGAGGCAGGTAGAAAGAGCATAGACAAGAGTAAACCATGTTCCTACCACTGGATAAATCCAGATTTTGTTTAGAGTTGTTACTGAGGTGTATGTTGATTCACTGAGTTTAAGTAAATAAATAACGTTTCTTGCAATAGGAACACAAAATATTCATATTGCTACTGAGAAGAAAGAAAAGCTACTACTACTTCAGTTGGAAGGGGCCTGCAAGTGACCATTTATTCCAGCTTGACCCAGTCTGACCAATTCAAGTTAATGTTCTTAAGGTATCATCCAAATGCCTCATGCATGCTGATAGAAAATAAGCATTTTTTTCAAGAAGGGGAAAATGCTCTTCTGGCGTTGATCATTTCCCTCTTCCTCAGTTCCTTCTATTAAGACATTCTGAAACACAAGGAAAAGGATTCCAAATCCCTCTCCCAAAGATGACATTTGTGCTTACAGTGATTGGGAAGGAGCACATGTTAAAGTAAGGGGAAAAAAGGTAGGAAGCTGTCTAAACTAAATGCCATAATAATCACTCTTCTCCCCAAAGGTGGGGACAATTAATTATGAACTAATTATCTTTTTAAGTCATCACCTTTATAACAGAAATCAACTGCTGTCCTTCCTCTTCCCCAGCAGCACAGAAACTAATGCTGTCTATCAGGCATAAAAGAAAATGTGATCTATGATAAAATATTATCACATAGCGCAGACGCCTCCAAAGGTTTCTATTTCTATTAACATCTGATTGCTCACTCTTACATAAAATCCTATAACAATGAAAACATTCATTTTCTATTGTTTTTGTCTAGTTTCATCCCCATAATTCTTACTGCCATTTTGGGGTAGGAAAGACAGATTCTGTTCCCAAGTGCATTCATCTCAGCCCTAATAAAATTCAAGCCTGTCTTCATAAAAATTACATTAGAGTATAGGAGGTCAAGACATGGTGAGCTCCAATTGTTTCCTGAATGAACACTAATTTTCCAGTTATTGTTCAAAATAAATTATACAGAAGTATAATCAAAGGTAATTGAAGAACACTGCACGGTTTGAGCTCATTAAAATCCCCACAAATGCCAACAGGAAACATTCTGTTTGGTACTTTCAGGAAAACAGTAACTTCTTCTGCCTTGCAAAAGGCTATTAATCCACGTGAAAATTCCTCAAAGTTAAATTAATAGTACTCACAGCAGCTTCTGTGGTCCATGGAGGTAGCACATGAATTAATCCCCCTCTTTAGAACATGGTGGTCTCAAACCTGTTGCCATGATCAGTTCTGCATTTCACACAGAACCTTGGTGGCAGCCAGGTCACCAGGAGCTGTTCGGAGTGTTCAGAGCTGGGAGACATCACATGTGGGTCACACTAACACAGGGAGCCCCCAGAGCACCACTTACAACACTCCCCACCAACACCTGCAAAACAAGGACCTCTGGTTCCATCAAAGTAGCTCATTGGCAAGGCAAACAAAACATCAGAGTGGCAATTTTCAACTGCAAACCTACCCAAACCCTCAGAAATTTCTTCCTTTTTTTACCTTCTGTTCAAATACTCTGTATCATAGCAATAAATTACATTTGGCCTGAATTTGTTGCAGTTTAATCTCCTGTGATGTTGTCTGTGAGACTAAAACACACTTCTCTTCACCCAGACACCACTTACCTACCTGTTACATAAAGGTTGTGACCTCAGGGACAACAAGGAATTCCTGCAAAATCAGCTTCCAGGAAATGGAATTCAGGTTTGGCATTCCATGCATTTCACCACTGACTTTCTCACCACTTACAGGATGATGCCAGTGCTGCCAAAAGGAGTGCAGAGAACAGTCACAAAGCATCACCAGAAAGCACAGCAGAGCACCACAAACTGTCCAGACTTCCTTTTGTAATGAGCCAATGAGCCATGATCTGACCACCACATATCGTTTAAGCGTTGTTTCACCTCTTTAGATCTGGGCTTTTAGAGATGACTCATGTCTCCAAAGAGCTTTAAATGTCAGCACCGACTTCCAGCAGCCCCATATGGCTCTGGAGTGTTACACACCGAGCAGAATGATCCCAGTCAAAAGCTCAGGAATAGCCAAATAAAAGCTCAGGATGCATCACAGCCTGCCCGACTTCCCCAAGTTCCTACAGCTTTACCAAATCCTGGCCTGCTGTAGGTGTTCCCACCCAGTGACTATTCAATATAAAAGGAGGTTTCACAATACAGTGACCAGAGCTCACCTGTGATGAGACATCACAATTGAAGGGTAATTCAACCTGATTTCTAAATCCTAGAACTGCCATTTTCTGAAACAGCATACCAGAATAAAAAAGGAAAACTAAAGTATAAACTAGAAAGTATATAGCATAAAGTAAAGTATATGCTAAAAGTATAAACAAAAAAAAAGTCGTTTCCTTTACAAATACCGAAGTAAAGAAACCTTGTCTTGGAGCAGTCTCTCTCTGAAAGGCTTGTTCTAGAAGAATCCTTTTCATAATAAATGTGTCATATATAAAACATTGCTTTTGCTGAAAAGCCAATACTTCAAGCCTCTTACCCCCTGCAGGTACCTCCAGCAGTATAATTAATTCTTAATCATGGCTGTGGTATTCATAGATAATGACACCTAGTGTGCTTTTGCTGAGGTAAAAATAAATCATCTATTCTCTCTTTCTACATGAAGATCTGCTCTTCCAAATTATTAGGAATTTGAGTAACTACTCCAAACCCAAGTATAGATATTTGCAAAACTGGGCCTTCATTTGCATTGATTTCTCTTCATCCACAGGGAATTAAGCCAAGGAAGCAAGCCAGTATAGTCTGCTTTGTGGAACACAGAAAATAAATATGTAATTAAAAGAAAATCAGGTATTCCATACAGCACCAGTTGTCCCTGTCAGTTCTGTTACTCAGTACAAACTATATCGATTAACTGCCTTTTACAAACACCTCCAAATTAACATCAAAATTAGCTCATTGCACTAACTTGCAGGAAAAAGGTGCTCTTTGCTTATCCTGCAGTTTAAGAACTACTGCAAAACACCCAAATATGAAAGATCCTTGGAAGCACAGTGCTTCCTGAACCAAATGGCTGCCGTGGCACAGGACACAAACAGCTACAGTGACACAGGGTCAGTGCAAACCCAAAACTGCCTGGCAAGGGAAGGCTTTAGCCAGGTGCAGGATTTCCCTTCCTCTGCAGCCTCACAAGCCTCTCAAGAGGGTATTCCACCTGTCCCAACCCTGTAGGAAGACTTTCTCTGTGAGGAACACCAATATTATTCCGCTGGCCACACCTCTCTGGAGAAATAACTGTGCTCAACTGGATAAACAGGGAGATCATGTCAGCCATGGCTTAATGGTTTCTGTTTGTTGGTATTGGAACAGCACACCAGATTTCTTTATGAGAGGGCATAGATGACACAATTTCTAACTGATGAAGGCCAAAGGATACCAAGAAAAATTACTGACCACCACAGTGAAGAAAACTGATTCTCACTTAATGACCGAGTTCAGTTTGGAGCAGACAGTGGGTAGGAAAAAGAGGAAAGAGAAATGAGATCTTTAATAGCTCACCAGGAGGTCACCAAGGAGAGATTGGCATACTACAGGAATATAAGCAGTCAGAAAAAAATACATGGAAAAAAACCCTCTTAGAAATGCTTTGCAGTGTAATTTGGTCTCACAGCAGTGAATTTAAAAGTGAGTGCTTGTTATATATAAGTGCATGAATTCTGAATTCAAGTAAAAGCCTTTTCTCTACAGCACCTCTTAAATCCTTTTCAGTTTCAGTAATTCTCTGCCATACCTAGCAATATTTCTCTCAAGTCCTGATGAATCTCAAGCCTAACTGCATAAGGCCATACTGAATATTCTGCATTTCAGGAGTATTTTGACAGCAGACCAAAGTACTTTTCTAAGGCCATTAAAATTAAAATTACCATGGCTGGTATTTCTGAGGCTGAAATAGTACATGGATACATGAGGAAAACCTTCAGTTCCATGGCAATGAAGTGTACATTGCATTAAAGCCTACAAACCAAGTCACGATTACTTTTCACAGGAAAATTATGCCAGCCAAGACCGAAAAACAATGAATTCAAGGAGCTCTTTTTGTGATACTTAGGGCTCTTTTTCTTAAAAATTGGTTGGTTGGGGTTTTTTTAAATTAATTCTCCTACATTATGAAATCAGAATAATTTATCCATATCAGAAGAAAATAGACAGGTTAGCCTGATCAAAATGGGACTTGTAGAATTCTATATTATTCAACAAGTGCCCAGACACACCTGAGCCTTTTTTAATGCCTTTGCCCCTTTATCCAAAATACAGGTGAATGAACAACAGCTTCACACCAGTCATTGCATTTCATTTCATCTAGGTGCCATGTAGTATTTCAAAGATTTTTTAAAAGTCAGCAAGCTCATGTTCTTGTAGCAAGCTTTGTTACTAGAGGTTTATAGTTGTTTAAATTTTAGAAATTGGGATTCATTCTATAGCTAATAAATCAATTTGATTCAGCACAAAACAAGCTCATACTCTCATTCTTCAAAAGCATTTTGGCAACTCTGTTAATAAGAACATATATGTTAATTCCACTACTAATTCTTTATAAATAATGCTGCAATTTATGCTGGGTTTGCCTTTGAAATATTCATGACATGGTTCTTGTACCATAAAATCTTTTTTAATTAGTAAGAGAGTAACTATCAGGCCTAATTTTCTTCCTGTGTTTGTTGTTTGTTTTTCTTAGGGGTTCACTTTTTTTCATTGATTTTGTTTTTTTAAATTGCTGTTGAAAATTAACACAGTACCTCTCTTTCAATAGTTTGTCAGTTATTTGAGTTTTACAGTATTCTTTTTCAACAGTACAAAAGCTAAACTATTTTATTGATTAGTGTTCATAGATTCATGTTTCTAGTCTCATCAATAAATCCATCTTTTGCAAGTCTTCAAGTATTTACACATTTATTTCCCCCACTACTTTAAAGACCCCTTTGTTTTGTCAAGTCTTTATTTTCTTGTAAACAGATGCATAAAAGATCTATATCTTAAATTACTGCATAGTATCTCAAATATTCTGCAAGGATATTCATTGTATCTCTCCTGAGCTCTTATATTAACATCCTGTTTCCCTGAGCAGTGTGAAAATATAAAATGACAGAATAAAAACCTTATCCTCTGTAAAGCTTCTGACTAGCATTAACCACAGAAAAGTTGATGTGGGATGTAAAATATATAACATCAACCCTAAAAAAGCCTCATGAAATATAAAAAAGTTCATATTTTGTTGTAGAGAGATACTGCTAATAAAAAGCCAGAAAAACATTTGCAGTTGGTAGCAAAGATATTCCTTTCTCTTCTCAGCTGCCTTCCATGTTCTCATTGATCAGAGACACTGAGCCAGCAAAGGCAAAGAAAAATGTCATTTTTAACACTAAAATATCATTCTGCAATTAAAGTTTGGGCACTACATTGGCTACAAAATCCTGTGAGTGTTTGCTTCAAGGACGCTGCTTGCTCAGTAGGAGATGAGATTTAATGGAATGCCTTTACTTCCTTCCACATTTGCAGCACTGTGTGAAAACAGCCCTTTCTGTTGCAGGCAGCCTTCCTCAGTTCTTGTTGTGCAGCAGCCTTTGTGTATCTGCTGCTCGAACAGCACACGCCAGCTCAGAATCACCTGCTTTTTCCAGATTAATAGGTGAGCGCAAGCTCATTTCCCATTTGTTCTTGGCTAGGAACTCTTTACCTTTGCTGGGAGTTTGTAGTGATGAAATAAGCAAAGCACTTGGGCTTTTTTCCCTTGTCACATCTCCACACAAGTTTGGTCCAAATTACGATGAGCTTGTGGTGAATAGGAAGGCTGACACTGTGAAGGCTGCAGCAAGCAGTGTGTGTGCTGGTTCCTTTCAGCAAATGTACTCCTCCAAAAGTCCTTTCCCAAAACCATAGTGAATACCCCAAGACCAATCTTAGTAGTAGAGACAGGGAACCTGAAGAAACCACTGATCCTGGCACAGGACCCCTCACTCTCTTCCCCTGCTCCAGCATGAAGTTCCTCCAACAGGAAACTCTCTACTATTAGCTTCTCCAACATGAATCCTCCCCATAGACTGCAGTTCTTCACAAACTGCTGCAGTCCCTTCCGTGAAGTCCTTTCCATGGGGTGTAATCCTTCAGGAACAGGCTGCTCCAGCATGTGTCACCCATGGGATCACAAGTCCTGCCAGCAAATCTGCTCCAGCCTGGGCTCCTCCCTCTATGGGGCCCCAACTCCTTCCAGGAGCCTGCTCCAGCATGAGCTTCTCACAGGGTCACAGTCTCCTTCAGGCACCCACCTGCTTGGGCAGGAGGTCCTCCATGCCTCCCGGCAGCCCAGGCTGGAAGCAGAGGCACTGGGCACTGTCTGTTCAGAGCTGTGTTTGCTGCCATCCATCAGGCCAACCTGCAAGAGGCAGTGGCTGTGTGCCAGGGACAGACAGCCTTTTCCATTCATCTTGGTTTGGACAGACAGGTGTCTGCTAAGGAAGGCAGGAGCCTCCCTTGGAATGGAGAAGGTAAACCCCTTCACTCTGAATTATAACAATTTTGAAATTAAGGGGCTCTCAGGCAAAGATATGGGAATAGGAATAACAGCTCTTTACTAGGAAGATTAAAATAAAAATGTAGCAGGTACAAAAAAGGAAACAAACCAAAAAAGAAAACACTGACAGAGTCAGAATACAACCTGACACCCTGTTGGTCAGGGTGTTGGGAGCAGTCCAGTCCAGTCCTGCTGCAGTGACAGATGTGGCTCTGTTGGAGCAATGATCCTGTAGCAGGGTGCAGTTTTCCTCTGAAGGTCCAGTGGTGCTGAGATGGGTCTGTCCTTCCTCTGGGAATGCAGTGCACACAGGCTGTGCTGGGTTCTGACTCTCAGGTTTTATCCAGGTGGGAATGCTGGGCTCCTCCCCCTGGGTGGAGCATCTCCCACAGGGCTGATGTAATTGTATCAGCCCTGCAGTGAGCCTGGATGGCCCATGAACAGCAGATATCCCTGGAGGGAGGGTGGGTGGTGGGAGAGATAAAGAACACTGCCCCAGCTGGTTTAACAGCTGGCAATAGAACACACACTGCTGGGTACATCTTGCATTGCAACCCGAGACACCTTTGTAACAGTGACAAACTAAACCATAACAGGGTTCTCCCCTCAGCCCCTTCTCACTCTCACCAAGGTGTCTCCACCCCCACCTCCAGTTACAGCACCCAGATGTGTTCCCAGCCCCTGTGGGCCCCTCAAATGCACATAAGGAGAACACGTCTGGGTTCCTCCTGCTGCCTTTTCCAACCTCTGCTCCTGCTCCTTTTTATTCTATATCTCCTCAGAGGTGCAATCAAGTAGACCTTTCCATTTGAAAATCCCTCAGCTCTTCCCCAGAGACCTCCCTTCTAAATTTCATCCTGATTCTTCCTGTCCTGCATAATCCCTCACTTCCACAGGCACTGACTCCCATATCAGCCTCTTGTAGCCCCTAGACTGACCCCAACAAGATAAGTAAATAACAGAGAGGCTTATTCTGCAAATGCTTTCATCCTTCCTCCCACCTGTGACCCAGGGCACCACTGCAAGCTTTACAGAAACCCAGGAAGAAACAGGCAGGCACTTGAATCTTTAAATAAAACAACTTGTCTGGTTTAATTAAAACTGCCAAGATCAACACATATTCCCTGGACAGACTGAAGCAACATGGATGAGGTTCCTTTTAGCTCTATGAATATAAAAGCTCTAAAGAAATAGGAGGCCTTTTGTCAAGTTAACTGTAAAAATTCATTGATTCAAGTGGGAAATAGCATTGCTGAAGAACACTTTTCCCCAACTATTCCCACTATTATGCACTACACAGGCCTGTATTCCACTCAAGGAGACCTTAGAACACTACAGTCATGAATTTCTAAAGAATTATATAGGAGCGCTCTGAACAGATGGAAATTTGAGGGGTTAAGCAGGTAGAGTTAACTTGTGACCCCATTCATGTCAATGAAAATTTCCCACTGCTTGAAATGAGAAACTGCTTCATGCACAGGATCTGTAACTTTGGATCTTCCTGCCTGCAGCATATCTTACTGTTTACTACTCTGTTATTTTGCCTGTGCTGCAGTGAGAATTGATGCAGTTGGCACACTGGGAAGCAACAGCACGGGGAGAGGAGCTCACAGGAAAATAAACTCACTCATTCCACCTCCTCAAAATACGAGAAAACTGCTGAAGGAAGAAATAGATTTGCCCAAGGTGGCCTTTCTTTCCTCCCTAGTACTTGGATTTTGGTCACTTATACTCACACAAGATATATCTGTATGTACAGCACCTGCTGTGATGTGTTTGTATTTCAAGCTGGGAGTCAAATATTCCACCTCCATATGTGCCATCCACATGACATGCTGATTTTCTGAGTCACAGATTAACTGTGGCAGAGGGAACTGGGGAGTCAGAAACTCCCTTGGACTCCCCCTGACCTTCTCAGAACAGCCTGTTCTTATGATTGAGAGAAAATAAGGTTTGCATCTCCTTGTGAATTCCACTAAAAATTAGTAGGTAACTGCATAAAAAGGAAGAACAAGACTGACTAAAATTGAACCCTTCTAACCAAATTAAGATTTGAACTAAAGCCACATCCAATTAATTAGCTGAAATATGGACTGGAGTTTGCATTTGATCAAATCAACAGGCAATGAATAAAATGGAAATTTTAAGGGCCCTGGCATTTGAAAACACCTGCAGCAGAAAATAATGGAGCTCATTCCTCTGAGGCAAAGGCCAGCTCCTTCAGGCTGTGACAGCTTTGAGGTCACTGCTCCTTCCTGCTGTTTGGATTTGGAGCAAGGAAGGCTTAAGGCTCCTCTGATGCAGACACAGTTGGCTAACATAGGGTGACACAGGATGATTTACAATAAAATATTTTCTGCCAATCTATGCAAGTACCTTCCCTTCAGCTTCAGAAAAATCTTTAGATAAACAGAAGGGGTGATTGTAGAATCCCAGAACAGTTTAGGTTGGAAAGGACCTTAGAGCCCATCCAGTCCCACCCCCTGCCAGGAGCAGAAATGTCTTCTTCTATCCTAGGCTGCTCCAAGCCCCAAAGTCCAACCTGGCCTTGGGCACTGCCAGGGATCCAGGGGCAGCCCCAGCTGCTCTGGGCACCCTGTGCCAGGGCCTGCCCACCCTCCCTGAGGAGCCATTAAAAGGACAAATGAAGGTAATTTGGAAAGAAAGATGAGCTCTTGGTCTTGCACCATTCTCAGAATGTGCCAAAGGCAGAAGCCCAGCTCAGGGAACCAGGTGGTATCACTGCCAATAAACACCTTTATCCTCATGAATGTCTTCAGCCCTCAGATAATCAGGTCTGTGTGCTCTGTACAAGGGGAAGCTACTGTCCCTCTTGACGTGAGAGAGGGATTTTGCTTTCCCTAGGGAACAATTAACTTTGCTCCTTCTTTAAACTGCCCTCTCTACATAGGAAATAGAACGAGTTTATGAAGACCTGTTCCCCTAGGTTAGAAGCAGGCATGGCTTCTGAGCCTGGAAAAGCATGAAAGAGAACTTCAGAGACAGAGCATCAATGTCCTTCCAGTGAAAAGCCAACAAAATGCTGGTAACTGAACTCCTCATGTCCTGTAACTGGGTTTTGGACTTACTCAGTAATCTTGGGAGTCCTTCTTACTTGCTGATGCTTTCACCCACAGACATTCATAGAATATTGCCTGAATATTCTTGTATTCATTTTACTGGCAGAAATTTCTCTAACTCAATGAAAGAATCTAAGCTCTTGAGAATTCAGGTATTTATGGTTCTGTTAATGTAAAACTTCAATAAAGTTAAAACATTAAAGAAAACATTAAGAGTTTCACCAAGAAAACTGCGAGTTTAAGCAAAAACTGTGAGTCAAAACCAGTCTGAAATATATTTAAAAGTCTGATATATATTTAAATATATATACAAGTCACATTCTGAAAAACAATACACTATTTTCCTTCTAGCACCTCCACCTTTACATGCATGCTATTGAAATATCTTTTCTGTGATTTAATTTTTTTCAATCAATGAGGTCCTGAAGAACTTTTAATTAAGATCTACTTGTCTGCCAATCACAGGGCTCTACAGGAATCACAGAATTCTATTAAGAGAAAGCTCCATATAGTCTAAGGCCTGTACTAAAATAATAAAAGTGAACAATAATGAAACTTCCGGTTTATTTGGCTATCTTCCATCTTCCTCACTTCCCCAGCACTGATTTCTCCAGGTTTTCAGTTAAGATTTTATTGGAATCCTTTTGAAACGTTGAGCTCTTATGTTTTCAAGGAATGTTATCTAATATTGGTACAACTATTCACATAAACAGCTTCTGCTAGCAAGTATCCAGAAGTTCAGCATACCTTCTAATTAGAAATCTTGAAGTCTTTAAATAATAAAACTAAAAGATTTATTATTTAGAAATTAGAAGTCTTCTAATTAGAAATCTTGAAGTCTTTAAATAATAAAACTAAAATTTTTATTATTTAGAAATTAGAAGTCTTCTAATTAGAAATCTCGAAGTCTTTAAATAATAAAACTAAAAGTTAAGCACAGGGCAGGGTTCTTGCTTACAAAATTTTACTATGAGAGTGATTCAGAGCAAAGAAATCACAGCACAGGACAATAGTACATAGGACATAGTACAGGGCATAGTACAGTAAAATATTAAGTAGTTAATTATATTTAATATTTATATTTAGTAAACATCATGATTAGACAAGAAAACTTTTAGAATTCCAGCTGTCAATGACCATAAAAACTGTTACATAACTGTTCATAGCAGTAGTGTGGAAATTCTTTCTGGCAAGTTCTTTGTGTGGCAGATACCTTCTTGTACTAAATATTCATTGCACAGGGATATGTTTTCTCTGACAATTTCCTTTCTCCCTCGAACGTGGCACAGGAAAAGAAGTCTTTACTAAAAACCGACCTCTACAAGACACCTTTCCAGCCATTCAATACCACCTGATGTTTATCTGAAAATAAACCTCCAGTGTCAGCCCCCTGCTCAGACAAACCTGTCCTTGCTCAAGGCCTGTTCCCACTCCCCGGCTCTTGGATTTGCTGTGAAACCTCATATGCTCAAATGTGATTTCTGAAAGTGTTCCCATGTCAAAGCTCTGTCCCTGCTACATCCCCATATTCTGCTGCACGGAGGGCTGCTGAAAATGCCCATTTGTGCCCGGGCAGCCTCACAGTTCTGTGATAAACCACAGTGTGACTTTTCCATCACTTGCCTTCTTTTCATCTACAATGGAGATGAACATGAACAACAACAGCGCCAATGTTCCAGCGAGCTGCAAACTGTAGTTTGGAAACACCTGCCAAGTCCTCCACCACAGATCAGGAGAATATGGTGTCACCCTTCAGAACACCTGCTGCAAAGACAGCCCAGATTATCAGTCCCCTCTCCATTCCCCTCTTAAATACAGAGTCCTTCCAGGCACACAGAGCATGAATTCCAGCCCCGTTCACCGTTGCCACTGGAGGTGGGAGAAGGTACTGTGTATTGCATGGGATGAAGTTTTGTATGCAGTCCTCACTCAGGGATCTGCAGGCGCCACTCCAGAGATGAACATTTCAGTATAATTCCCAGAGTGGAATTGACCTTTCCTGCCTACTAAAATATAAACACAGGGACAACAACAGGAGTGCTATCACAACAGGTTCACTGCTGCCCAGTGTTTAGTAGGCAGTCCACTTTGGGAACCTGCCACTGGTTTGACAGCTCATGTCCTGTTTATCTTAATTTTCTAATTTTGCAATCTAATGACTGCTACCAAGAGCACAAGCACTTTCTGACTGTAATGACAAGACAGACACTGGGGAAGCAGACTTACCACTGCTGGCAGGTACAGGGTGGGATGTCACCACACGCTGTGCCACACAGGGTGAGTAGCACAGCCTGCTGAGAGCACTGGAATGTCAGCAATGGGATACAGCTGGGAACGCCAGCACCACAATTCTGCAACATTGAGTGAGTGTGGGAAGAAGGAGCAGAAGAAATTCATCATAGAGAAATGTTATATCATGCATAAATGCAATCTTAAATCAATGTATGCAATGGCAGGTTCTGAGCCAACTGAGACACTGGGATTGGAATACATGATGCTTCATGAGAGCTTGGGCATGGTGCTCTGTAAAGGTCAGAAAAGGGAACTGAATGATCCAAGTCATTAGGAAAGAGGCAGAACAGAACAGGGAAAACATCACAGTTCCTCACATCAGTATGCAGTGCACCTGCACCATGAGTGCTGTTAGCAATTCCAAAGCACCTGTCTGCAAAAATATACCATGGATTTGGAAAGAGCAAGGGGCAGGCAAGAAGTCTGATCAAAGGCATGGAATGGATTTTGTGTGAAGGATAGCTGAACAGGCAAACTTTTCCATATGGGGAAAAAGCTGACCAAAAGCTGGGTATTTGATAACAATTTTAATATAACCAACATAAGTGTTCATTCTCTTTTCAAAGAGTGAGACATTACATAATAGAAATACATTTTTAAATCACAGGATTAAAACATGAGGAAAATTTCTCCATACTATCCATACAGTGAAGCTGCAAAGTTCTTTAGCACAGGATGCTGTGGCTGTCAAAAACTGACAGGGCTTCAAAATATATCCTGCAAATTAAAGGAAGGAAAACCCCTTGAGCTCCATTGAGTAAAGAGACACACAGTTTGGTTCAGAAGTGCCTGAAGCACACATTTGCAGGAGATAATCCAGGATCTTAAGGAATCATCACTACATGACTTCCCTGTTCTTCCACTCTGCTTTGCCTGTGTTGAAAAGAGCATAACAGGCTACATACTTTGGCTTAAGCCAGCAGAGAGGTGTGAACATGCTAGTAATGATTTAAACACCTTTCAAAAAACAGTAAAAACCCTTGCAAGTCTAGTGGGTTTGGCCTTCTACATCAATCTTTTCTTATTCTCTACATGTAGACCAAAGACCTCTGATCTCAGGGCCCAGCCCCTGGCAGCACGTAGAAGAATCAAACCATGCTGTGGGGCATCTCTCTCAGCTGGGCAGTCACTGACACTCAGAACCTATGTGATAATGTGGATTATTTTTAACTTTGTTTTCACATGTTCTCCATCTCTTTTTCCACCTTCTAAGAGAGGCGTCTATACTGCAGGTCAGAAATTACTTGAAAGGACAGGAGAACTCCAGTCTGGGAGTCAGACAATCCCCTTCCCTTTCAAGTATCATATAAAGTTTTATCTTTTTGTTAAAGGTTCCAAAGGACTCCAAGCTGCTGCTGCATTGCCAGGTAAGATGACAACATAACCCCTTTTCTGCTCACAGCCATCCAGTGTTTCACACAGCCCTTGGATATTGGGGCACAGCACTCTCCTTCCACTGTTCTGCTTCCCCCCAGGAACTTGTGTGGGCTTCCACTGCAGCTGCAGAGTGTGAGACACAAATGTTGTGCCTTTCAGTGTCATCAGCAGCAGCCTTCCATGCAATAAATAGAAGGAGAAAGAATTTATAGGCCTCTCTACACTCCTGGAGGTACCTTGCACATGCAAATGCCTCTCTTTGAAGTAAGAACATGCTGGAGTGTTGAATAACTGAAACAGAGATGACAACAAGAAACCTGCAGCCACAGCTACACCCTGAGAGGGCTTCACATGCTTCACTTGATGCTGTAGGTTTACAAGTAATTAAAGAGCTGGTTTAACACAGAAAGGAAGGAATGGGAGAAGATGCACTGAAAATTACATTCCTTGGGATGACAAAATTTCCTCTCAATTTGCTTAATAGTTCCATTTCTTACTACAAAACGGGGTGCAATAAATCTGTTTAATTTTTTTAAGTCTTTTCAGTGGTGAAACTTATTGAAACGTATACTCACCACCTTGGTGATACGAGACCAGGGTGCCATCTCACTTTTGCAACGTAAGATGAGAAAAGAAAGACTAAAGAAAATAATTTCTCCCAAGGAGCCCAGCTTTTGAAGCCATCAAATGTGGAAAAAGCAGGAAGAGAATTAAGATCTCTCCCAACCTGAGGTCTGGGGGTAGAACTCGGGCTTTCCCATGCTGAGACTGCAATATCTCTAATTTTTTCACAAAAGAATGAATTTGAATAGCCTCTTTTTTAACTGAAAAGGAAGTCTTCACTAAAGGAAAAGAGTCTCTTGTGCATTCAGGGTGCTAGCTCAGCCAAGAAGGGGCAGGCTAGGGAGAAATAATGTGAATAAGTTAAATGAAAGGATGAGCATGGCAGTGCAGATGTGAGTGCCCAGACCAGCCACTCCATTGGAGGTGCTGCATCCTGCTCAGGAAGAGATGACTCTGGAGGGAAAGCACTGCCCAAAACCTTCAGAATATGCAGTTTGTCATCAGCCCTTCTCTTTGAATAAGAAGGTTATTCTTTCTCAACAGGTTTTAGGTATAATTCGATGCCATGCATGTTGTGTACCAAGCTTATGCGCCAGGTTCGTGGTATACCTTGACACCTGCACAGATTTAAAATACCTTCCTGACATCAGGATATTCTTTATGCACATGGTGGTGGCAACCAAGAACTAAAGTCTTGGACACAGAATAAATGTTTTTAATCAGAAGCAATTCTGCATAGATGGAATAGAAACCATGGCACTGGCGTGGGATTAGCAGTAGGGATCCCCAGGTGGGAGCGGGATCACAGAACTCTCCACAGTTTCTGACAGAACTACAGGAATGCCTGTGGTCATTCCTGAAGTGCTGAAGCCCCTCCTTGACCCACAGCATGTTAAACAAACCCTGCAACAACCAAAGGGCTGCCCAGGAGAAGGCCAGTGGGGGCTGATGCTGTGTGTGCTTGAACGTGCAATGCAGGTGAGAGAGCTCTGCTCAAAACAAGAGGGTGAGCAGGTGGAACTGCAGGGGCCCTCCTGCACCTAGGCAGGGACTGAACCACTACTTGAAAACTGGTTTGTGCTTTCTACAGAAGAATCCTGGGGCTTCAGGTGAGGTGTTTTGTTGTTTTGTTTGGATTTTTTAAGCCTTGAAACAACAAAAATCTTCAGGAAAGAAAAGACAGACAAGCAAAAAAAGAGTACACACCTTACCATGCCTCTGTATAGGAGTCTGCAGGCACAAAAAGTGCCTTCTGTACACATCAGAGCCAAACCCCACAGGGAGCAGTGCAGCTGTGTTGGGTCTGTGTGGATAAGGATGAGCAGTAGAGTCCCTGCTAACACACTGAAAGGCTGCTGACAGCCTGTGTAGCTCTGCCTCTCACAGTGCTGAACCGAGGAGACAGCTGTGATAACAGGTAGCACCTGGAAACACACATCCTTCAAAAAATGCTTTTGACTTACTGTGAGAGAAAGAAATGTTTTGGTTAATGGCTTAAACACTGTTATGGAGGACGTTTTGCCCATTATGGCAAAACTGTATAAAGAAGCTGTGATCACCTGTCCTGGTTTAGGGCAAATTTGGGAGGAAACCTCCAAAAGGGTCCCTCTAAAAAGCAGATTCAAGTGGCCCCTCCCTCTACTGGTTGGAGAAAAGATTTCCTTGGAGAAAAGTGGAAAAACCCTGTTTATTTAACCAGCAAAGTATTCACAAGCATAAAAAATGAGTATTATGAAACAATAAAACCTCTCACTGTTCTGAAGAGATGGCAAATTCAGAAAGTCCTTGCCGTGGGGTTTAGCTCTGCTCGCTCAGTCTCTTATCAGTCCCTCCTGTGCTGGATTGCAGCATCCCCCGTGGGCCACAGGTGTGAGCTCCCAGTGGTTTCCTGGGTTTTCAGCCCAGAGCAGGATGATCAGTTCCAAGAAAAAGAAAAGCCGCAGTGTGGGGAACCTCCCTGCCTCAGCTAGCTAAAAACCCAAAACTAACTAACCAGCAAAGGAGAGCTCTGTCCCGCTGCCCGTGGTGCAGACAGCACAGTCCATGAGGAGGGATGTGTGGGAGCAAGTGCAGCTCCTGAAAACAAACTCCCCACTTCTTTCCCCCCCTCCTTCACTCTCAGAACCTGGCTTAAAGGTGCAGAACTTAATATCCAGCATGAATAGAACAGACTATTGGGGATACAAGCACCATAAAGTCACTCCAGGACATCACCAAAGCCCAGCCCTCCCTGAATGTGCCTGGCTGGAACTTTGGACTTACAACACCTAAGAGAGCTTGAGATAAGATGAAGGTGACACTGTTGGTCAGCTAGGTCTAGGGAGAAGGAAACAAGGCTGAGGGAGAATAATGTATCCACAAGAAAGCCAAACCCAGCAGCTATCCTGAAAACCAGCTCTGGCTGAGTTCCATGGGGTGGGGGAAGGCCATAAGCCACAGGCTCATCCACTGAGGCCAGGTTTGCACAGACTCCCCACAACCATGATGGGAGAAGTTTTGGGGCTGTGGTGTAACCTCTGCTCAGAGGCAGTGAACAATCATCCTCCCTCACATAGACTAGCTCAGTGTAAAACGCCCCAACCCCAGGAAAGGCACACGCAAAGGACATTCACATGAAGGGCAGCAGAGGGGGTGTCATAAACCATCAGAGACCCCAAAGTACCCCCAGATTCATTGCTGAGGCCTTGCAGCAGAGCCCTGTCGTGACACGTAAAAGAATGATAAAAGAAAGGCCTCACAAAATCAGGCCTGCTCTGCTGAATTGCCAAAGTTAGCCTGTCACTTCTAAGTAATTTGCAAGTTCCCATGCAAAAAACAGTCTTGGTATGAAAACTTGTTTGCATATCAACCTGTTCCTGGGTTGAAAAACAAATGCATCTGCAATTACAAGGGATTTGTCCCATGAGAATCAGTAAATATGTAAACAATCCAGGAATAGAGAGATTTGATGGACAAATAGAATACCTTTCACTAACCAAGAGAGTAATTGGCAAGAAAGCTATTAAACAATTGAAATTGCACACGAGGTCTGTAAAAACTGTATAAAATGACTTGTGAAAATAAAGAATTGGCTTTTCCCACATGAAAACAATGGAGTCTCTGCTGACTTCTTGCCGTAGAGCACTGCTCAGGATGCAAAATGATGCAGCATATCCAGAGTCTGTTGCAAGAGACTGTGCCAAACTCCCCCCTGCCAGAGGAGCATTCCTACCTGCCCCAAACAAGTATTAATCCATTGGACTCTGTGTTTTGGGGGGACCCTCACCACCCAGAAGACCTGATGGAGAGGATCAACAGGACACCACTGGGATCCACAGACTGCTGATACTTTCTATTTAATCTGTCTCTGTCACTTACCTTTCTGTCCCCTCCAGCTCTTTTCCTACTTCCCTCACTCTCTCTCTCATTTACTGTTAAATAAAACCATACTATTGACTTTAGCATATGGTCTCGTTTGCACCTTAATTCAGGCAGAGGCATCTCTAAAAATTTGTATAACTGGATCATAACAGATACTTGAACTATCTTCTTCCATGAGATTTCTATACTTTGGTCCCTTCTCCAAGTAATTATCAGTCACTGCAATGAAAAAGTACCCCATACAAGAGCTTTGGGATGTTTTTTATGAAAAACCTAAAATAAGAAACAAAACGAGACCATGTTTAATGGAATTAATAATCAGCTCTCTTCCTACACACATTATTCGTTCTGGGAATACTCCAGCTTTTCTCATACACCAGCTATAAAAGACCTGAAAAAACCTGCCACCAAGGGTTAACTTCATAGCAAGCCTGATGTTTCCAGTGCTGTGGTAGCTGCTATTTTGTGATCCCAGTGATAACTGTCATGGCTCCAGTCAACCCTTCTCCCAGCATTGTAAGAGACGAGGGCTTGCACAGGCTTGCTTCTAACCTATTTTTATCCAAAACCATGGCTTGGACAAGCATAACACAATAGAGCATGAGTGAAATACACGAATCTAAATCTGTAGAAGACACAGGGTGTGCCAAGGAGAGAGAGGGTGAAAAGTGTTTCTATATCTATAGATCTCTTAGCTTTTCTTTAGGTGAACTACTGCTTGGAGAAAATCTGAAATGTAACTGCTTACAACATGGAGAAAAAAAACTACCTCTTTTTCCTTGATACAAAGGAAATTGATAAATAAGTGAACACAGAGAAAGCTAACTAAATGCAAGTTGGTTTAATACAGGATTGCATTCCTGGTCTTCAATGCACAAAACCCAAGGAAAGATGACTGGAGCTGTCATAGTTGAGACACTGGGATATTTGTAATGCCCTAGAAAACTTTGATATCACACATCCACTGTATATGACTCAGTTTTTCTTCCTTCCTAGACACTAAGGAGAAAGAAAGGGTTAACCTTTATATTTATTTGCCTCTCTGTTTAGACAGTACAACAATGGCCACCAGGAGCTGAAGGTTCTCTCTGCATGTGAGATAGACAACAGGGCACTCAGCAGATCAAACATTTTCTGCCAGACATTGCTGCTCCCAAAGAGGCCCTGCAGACCAAGCTGCACAGCCTCATCTTCTGAAGAACACAGGAGAAATCAGACACATATTCTAATGATTTGCTGGGAAAGGCAGAGCCTAACAGAGGCCCTGTATTTAAAACCAGAATGTGTTTAGTGGGTAAGCTCTCTGATTGAGAAGGACTTTGCTGAAATCATGTCCTGGCTGAAACGATCTCCGTTCTGCAATCCAGATCATTTATAAATGCCAAATTTTATAATTTCCAAACTGTTATTCTCTGGTAATTGACTGACTTTTCCTTTAAGGGGTTAACTTCTCATTTTGGAATTGATCTGGTGTCTGTGATGGGGTCACTGAGTCAAGGAGAGGCACCAAATCTGGTTTCCCATCACAAGAGATGAAAACTGGCTCTCAGGGCCACCAGAGGAAGCTGGGTATAGGTAAATTGAAAATGGCCCTGATCATTGCAGGATGGGTTGGATTGGATAACCTTTAAAGGTCCCTCACAGCCCAAAACATTCTATAATTCTAAATATTTCCAGCCTTTGGTAATGGCACAAAACACTTCAGGAATAAAATCCAACAATCTTCTGGAATTAGAGATTGAACACTGGTTCCACATGCAATCTCATTCTCAAATTAGCAGGGTAATAATCTCTGCATCCAAACAGATCTTTCCAGGAATTTTCAAACATCATCTAATGGGTAGTTTATGACATCTTCATTTCTGTGTTGTGGGGTCGTCCAAGAGGACAATCTACCTCCCAGTGGCCATGACTTGCTGCCAATAAGAAAAGCCTTGGAGCTGATAGGTGAGCAGGAACATTTGGCCTGACCTCAGATTCTCTTATAAAGGGAGATGTTGCCATTTGAATTAACTCTTCTTTTAACCTTTAAGTTAGCTGATAAAAAGAAACCACAGAAGAGGTGAAAACAAAATTACTGAGGGTTGCAACTTACATCCTCTCGGGGCTTTTCCTCACGGCTGAGCTGCAGCATTAGTGAACTTCACCAACAGCCAGGCTGTAAACAGAACATCTGCTGGTGTACATCTTTGCCACTCCAGGGACTGGTATTTGCACCAGAAGGTGGTTGAGGCTATCATGTTTGCTCAGCCAGGCTCCTAAAAGGTCAGCTGATGAAGAGCTTCCCAAAGTCTTCCAGCAAAAGGAGTGAAATCAAGACTACCAGGATCTCTAAATGTTATTATACAACATACTCCAGAAAAAGCATGATTTTTTCTCACTGCCATTCAATTGAGCATGAACTGTATAATACTGTTCCAACTTCAGCAAACTGAACCAACTGAGAAAAAACTGTGCTGCAGTCAGCAGCAGCTGTAGTCTGGACATAATCTTTATCTACGAATCATAAACTACCCATGTGTCCAAAGAAAAAAGCATTGTACAAAAATGAGGTTATCCTAAATCCACGTTGTTTGTCCCTTGATTCTTAATCAGAGGTTCTCAACTGTGAACTCCAGACATTCCAACCCTTCTTTTCCATACACTGTCACCTCTCCTGCACTGCCTCTCCCTCCTGAAGAGCCTGTAACCATCCAAAAGGGCACTCCAGTCACTGGTTTCACTAATGTCAGTGGGGCTGGGCCAAATCCTTGAGCTCAGTGCCACCCTAATTACAGCAGAGCAGTCAGTGGCAGGTATCCACTGATTACCACAATCTCCTCTGGTGTTTCAAAGTTGTATTTCCAGTGCACTCCTCTCCAAGCACAAAATCTACTGCCCATCTGGAGGAGTTCCTCTGACANTTCCATACACTGTCACCTCTCCTGCACTGCCTCTCCCTCCTGAAGAGCCTGTAACCATCCAAAAGGGCACTCCAGTCACAGTTTTCACTAATGCCAGTGGGGCTGGGCCAAATCATTGAGCTCAGTGCCACCCTAATTACAGCAGAGCAGTCAGTGGCAGGTATCCACTGATTACCACAATCTCCTCTGGTGTTTCAAAGTTGTATTTCCAGTGCACTCCTCTCCAAGCACAAGATCTACTGCCCGTTTGTACAGCAGCAGTTCCTCTGACGGGGCCAAGAAGAGATGAGTGCACTCACAAAGGTGAAACACAGTTTGGAATCTGTCAAGGTTCCCCAACATCAGTTCAGGTGTAAGAGCAGTGCCTCGCCCCCAGTGCTTGCTTCCCTTCCACATGCAGCACCCACACACAAACACACCCTTCAGGCCAAGGCTTTTGCCTTTGTTACATGTTGTTATAGTAAAAAACAGTTTTGCCATCTCCATTTTTTCTGCACACTCATGGAAATCAGGAATAGAAACCTTCTTGTGAGGCAACCTTACTGATCATCCTTGCCTTCAGGAGAATTTCCTTGGTGTTTGGCCTGTTGCAGCAGCCACAGCACGTGTGGGAGGTGGCTTAGCAGCTTGAATCCAGGGCATCTCCTCCTGCCTTTTGAGACACATGGAATTCAACCCATTAATGTATGTATGGTCACACGCACTTCCATAATATGGCAAAGCACTACTGAATAAACACACCTCTCAAAACACACATGGTTAAATTCAGGAGGGCAAAAAGCTGTCCCTGGCATAAGATAACCTAAGGAAGAACAAGGTCCATCCAGCCCAACAGCCTGTCACTGCAATGTCCAAGGGCAACTGCCTAGGGAAGCATGGGAATACAGGGTAATCCAAGGATAATCAACTAGCCCTTGCCTGAAGCACTCTCCCAGCCTCCAGCAGGACTAGAGGGATTTGTAGGGACATACACACAGCCTATTTCTATTTATTATGTAAAAGATTATTTTTCTGTAAATATAACCAGCTGGTTTGTTGGGGTTTCTTACAACTGGAAACTTTTGGAATCTACATCTTGTGGTATTTTAGAGTTTTACTACCAACTCACTGAAAAACAACCTTTCTGTTTTGACCCAGATCCCTTGAGTTTCATTTGGTTCCTGCTGGATGCTGACCAGGAAGATATCTTCAGCTCCCAGTTTCCTAGACCTCGTCAGCCATTTGTTCAGGAGAGTCCCATTTGTTTCCTTTATGGAGCCTCTTCAGTACATTTGATTATTCAGGCTGCACTTTTATGAGCCTTTTCCCATTCTGTTGTAGCTTTATGAAGATGGGCCAGAGCTACATGCAATATTCAAGATGCAGAAGCACCATCCTGCAACATCATAATGATGCTTTCTGGTTTATTTTCATTCCTCTTTCTAAACCCCAGCAGAGCCAGGGGTTTTTTTTCCTGAAGCCTATGGAGAATTCAGCTAATCTTTCTTACCCCAAATCTTGCTCCTGAGTTATAATGCTCAGCTGAAAGAGGAGCTCAGAATTACTCCTCCTCCCCCTCACCCCCGTGTACCTCCTCACATTGCATTTTTCTGCATTTCACCTGTTACTTTCATCACTCATGTGATCACTGGACTTTTTTTATGTAGCCCTTCAGTCAGCCCTCACTTCCCCTGTGCCAAAAAATGCAGTATCTCCAGTGAAAGCTGCCACCTCCCTGCTCCTTTTGGGTCACCTGGGGCACATTGAACAACACAAATCCCACCACAGGCCACTCTTCCCACTGATGGCCTGACTATGGGAAGAGCTGCCATTTATTTCTACACTCATTTCCATGAGGGGTCCTCATCCTACAGAAAGGTTCTGGAACAGAAACTGTCCTCAAACTCCTCCACAGTGAACAAAAAACCAGAAATCATTGACAGGGTGGTCTGGCCTTTTATTAGCTTGGTTTGGTTTTGTACCACAGCCATCTACTTAGTCTCTGGTTTTCCTGGCAGATTTCCTCTTCCCTTGTATTTCAGGAAAGCGAGGTGTTTGCTTTGTGCTCCCTCACAGGTTTTTCCCTGCCTGCCTTGTTTTTATGCCTTATATATCCATAGTGTATTCTTAAGTACAACCTGCATTTAGGCCCATATGAGAACACCACACATTTTAGCAGAACAAATGCTGAAGGCTCAGGGTTTACACCACCATAATAGTCAAAGGAAAAATATGTGGAAGTATCACCGGGAGCAGAATTAGACCTTTATTATATAAAGCTTTTAAAAACAAAGCCAAAACAAACAAACAAAAAACTAACAAAAACAACTTAGAGGTTACCTCAAAGTGATTAACAAAATATCAAGGGATAAGAGGCATATTTATGGGAAAACATAATATTTGACATCAGAGAAGGAACAAAAAGGAATCAGCCTGCTGAGAAAATGATCTGCACATATATTAACGGAGACTATTGTGACTCAAAATTGAAAGAATCAGGGCAAAAAAATGACAAAAGAAATGATCAACAAAGCTTTGCTACTCAGTCACTGAAAGCAGAGACAGGATCTTGAGAGGAAACACAAATCATGCAGAAGAAGTAGTATTTATCAGGCCAGAAGGAATATTTACTGCCTGAAATGGCTATGTAAGAGCAGATAAACACTTTGCTGTACTACACAATTAAATGGATTGTAGCATACAGCAACCTTCAATTTGACAACCCACAGTCAACAAGCAGCAGCATCTTTGTTTTCACTTGGGAATCAAGAGCAGCCAATGCAATAAAGTCTGTACTGGGAAACTGAACACCAATAAAAGGTCATGCTGGCAAACTATCCCGAGTATTTTAGGGAAAATGCAATTGTCTACATCTCAGAAAAAATGAAACTATGTATTTATGGATAGAAGTGACCTGTTTTGATGTTGACAAGTGACCACAGAAATGGAGAAAAATGAAAGGAAAAGTAAGTCTATTAAAATAATTATTCCTACTGGTGGATCTTCTTTGGAGCATTGTGTATTTGACATTAATATTTCTGGGATTTTGCTTTAATTTTCTACAAAACTGTTTTAAGAAAAGCAACCACATACTTAATACTTACATATATCATGGTAAGACAGCAACTTGCATTTTATTTTCCTTCCTAATGTAACTCTCCTGAAGACACACACGTGGTGATAACACAGAGCATTCTTAAATGCTGCTCAGCAATTACAAGAGCAAAGTGGCTGCTTTACAGCTATTAAGAAAGCAGGAGCACATTTAATTACAGAGATAGTTATCGTGGATTTCCCTGTAAAAGAGGCAATTCTGACCAGGGTGCTCTGGTGGAATGATACATTCATTCTGCTTTACCACCTCATTCAGGGTGCAGGCATCGGCAAATCCAAAAATTAATTGTGTTGGAACCTAAGGCTTGATTTATGATGCCACGTGAGGTGATAGTTGGCTACATTTGAGTGCACACCACTGTGAGATACCCAAAACACACATGCCTGAAGAAGGGGATATAAAAGGTCTGCACCCAAAGTACAGGAGCAAGGAGGAGGAGCCCATGCCTGGGTCACCAAAGAGCGTGACCCCAGAGATATCAGGGACCTTGTGCCTATCAACAACCCATGACATGCCACAAAGATTTAATTCCACAACTAGAGCAGACAACAGCAGAACATTTATATTTAGATTTTTAGTCCCATCATTACTTCTGTGCTTTCCTGAATATTCCTGTTTTCACTAGTAAGCAAACATCAAGCCATGGAGGATGGCAGCTACTGTCATTGCTTTAAAATAACAGCATTAATACTACTTATAAATAGAAAACTGGGAGTTTTCACCCGATAGTACTCTCCCCAGTTGAGGTTTATCTGATATTTTTTAAAACCATAAAGAAAACCTTCTGTTGCACAAAATCAGCAACAACATATATGAACAATCAAATGGAACAGCTCAGAGGATTTAGGAATTCCAGATGGAGATTTAAGAATTCCAGGTGCTACTATATAATCAGTTTTCAAAGAGAACATAATCAGTCAAGATTCTGTACTTTTTAAATTCAAAAATTAAAAAATGCAATAGCATAATAAAGCAAGTCTAAAAAGTAACTGGGTTGAACCCTAAAATAGTTCTTGCTGTAATTTTTTTATCCATAGAGAAATGTAGGAATTAAAACTTAATTGGGAAAAAAAAATCAAATTATCAAATAATCAAAATATTCCGCTGCTGAAACATTAAGGCTAAACCCCTGTAAGTTTTCAGGTATCCATTACAGTCCTTGCTTAGATGGGACTTTGCCATGAAGCTGGCATTTAAACTGTTTGTGAAAAGATGAGTTTCATCAGCAAAGTTAACTATAGCTTCTTTAAAAAGATAACTCCTGAAGGTTCTTGCACTAATGCACATCTGTAACCTTATCAACTGCTATCAAAGTTTATCATCCCAGTAAGAGGATGCTGCAGGGACAGGTTCCCTGCTTGAGAGAGCCCTGAGCACAGCAACAAACCAGCCTTGAAACAGAGACCTACAGAACTTGAACTAGAGAAGTGCCAGACCACCCTCCAGAATAATGGAGTCTGAACTGCAAAAAATACACCAAATTGAAAGCAAAAAGGGCTAATCAATGGGATTTAATGGCATGCACAGAGGCAGCAGAACCTGTGCCAAGAAACTGGGCTAGAATACAACAGCCAGTGAGCTGGTGGGGCTCCACACACACCAAGCCAGTGCAGAAGGGAATCAGGGGCTTGGGAGCTGATGGAAGAGGCCAGGGAAACGGGTGGATTACAACAATCACAGAAGTTTTTAATAATCTGGACAGGATTAGGCATGCAGGATTGGGGGACAGCCTGCATGTGGCAGCACTGTGTTTGGTAGGAAATACAGCTTCAGCTCATCCAGGCAGTTCTCAAACTCTCCTCACTGCCGGGCTTCAAAAAACAAGGGGAGATCCTCAGCCAAAAGGGAGGTGGGGTCCGTGGCAGAGCAGTGTGACAAACGCCAGGGAGCAGCCCCCCCTCGCCCTATCCCGGGATGTAAATGTGCTGTGTCCATCCAGGACCACTCCATGGGAGACACTGCACAGCCCCGGGATTCCTCCCTGAATTTAATGTAAACAAACCTCTGTTTGGAACCCTCCACGAGAAACAATTCACAAACAGCAGGAACTCAGGAGAAATTACCATAAACCAAAGCCCTGCTCAGAGCTGTATTTTCCTAAGAACAGCTGGAAAAAAGAAGTGGGAAGTTATTCCTGTTTGTGAGGCAATGAGATACATCTGATACCTCTGTGTATAAATCACCGTCTCCCTGATAACACAAGCGAGTATCAGTTTAAGTTGGCAATTACATTCTCATTTTCAGCAGGGCTCTGAGATGTGCCACGCTGTGTATCAGGAGAGATGGATGCAAACAATGCAAGGTGCATGTGCTGAAATGTAACTTTTCACTTAGAGTTCCCTGGAGCACGATTGTTCTGCCCTATGGCTCAGCCCGGCTCAGTGCTGCTGCTGCACACGCTGAGCAGAGGCAGAGGCTGCCCATCCAACGCTCTCCCTGCCAACAAAAATCAAAAAGAAGGAGGCAAAAAGAGGGTGAAAGCCCATTTTTGCATCTTCTGGTACTGAATGATGTAATAATTCTTTTAAGGTCAAAGGCTGTGGTGGTGGAGCCAGCTGGAGCTTCTGATACACAGCAAATCCCACTCCACTGGGCCATATTCCACCCTCTGTAACTCATTCTAAGATTCCCTGTGACATTATTTCTTAGGTATTTTTTCATTTATTTGAAGCACTATAGTATTATACATTTTTAATCACTTAAAGACCATCAGAACATCATGGCTGGGCACGACAGGCAGTGAGTTGCCCAACCCACACCTTCTGGGCTGTGCCAGGTCCCTCTGCAGGATTTGTACACTTTACTACACAATTTCTTATTCAGTAGATTTTTGCATGTCCTGTAAAATTTAGGAACACTGCAGAGTACTGAGTCGCCCAATTTGTTTTGCTATTGTTGTTGTGATCTGACAGAATTCTGACTTCCATGCTGGAAGATTTTCAAAGTTAGAATAATTTTTATTTTTTTTTAATTAATTCACAAGAAAATTTGGGTTGGAAGGGACATCCAGAAGTCTAGTTACTCTCACTGTAGCAGTGATTTGACTAAAGTCATTCCCACCAGTAAATATCTCACAATAGGCAGAAAATTGTCTTCCTTAAAAATTTTTGAGATTACTCTCTCAAGACTCAACACTTCTGCAGATGTCACCCAGTCAGAGAAAATGTGAAAATAGTACAAAAAATAACCAACTCCAAAGCCACTGTTATTTTCATACACCACCCAGAAAGTTATGGGCTTGTCTCATTACACAAGGTAATGAAGAATGGGATGTACATCTTCCAGAGGCGAGATTTTACACAAATAATTGCTGGTATGAGTCAATATTCATATCCTAATCCTGAACAGTTTAATCACAGGTCAGAACAGGATATCCAAGCACAAAAGCTGGTACATACTTTTAATTATTAGAAACATGATTGCATTCTCGTGGTTGAATTATCTCTATGTGTGGTGCAAGACAATCATCCTCCAGTGCATCATCACTGAAGATGCTTCCACTGAGAAGTTTGCATTGTGTAAAATCTTTCTTTTGACACAAACAGAATGTTTTTCTTGAGCATTAACCCCAGAAGTTTATATTTGATTCTGCTTTCAAACTGAGCATTACAGCAGTAGCTCTCAAAGATCTACCTATCTGCAGTGTTTTGGCCTCTCTGGCAGACTGGGATTCTCCAGGATCTTTGGCCAAACGAGTTTTGGCAGCTTGGCAGATCAACCAAGTAGAAGGTGTAACAAACATGGAATTGCCCCTTTGAGCCATGTCCTGTGACTCAGAGCTCTGGGCAGCAAAATGGCCAATACATCCATGGACCTTTTATTTCCATCACACCAAAACTCCTGACAGCCAAGCCTGCAGCACTCCAATTCATGATACTCTGACTTATCCCCACCTCTTTTCATGACCTCACAGACCCTTCAGAGCTCTCCTTCCTCAGTCCTGCAGCTGAGGACCTGGCTATGTGCATCCCTTTACCTGCTGGCTCTGCCCCTTGTCTTGGCTGCTGTATTTTGCTCCCTTAGACTGGAGACCTTTGTAGGCAGTTGTGCTGGTTTGAAAGCAAAACCAGTGAAAGACTCCAAGTCAGAAACACAATTTAATAAGAGCAAAAGAAAAGGAATAAAATAAAGTAATATAAAATAAATGCAATAGTACAAAAAAACCACTGACAGAGTCAGAATACAACCTGACACCCTGTTAGGGTGGTAGTGGCAGTCCAGATGAGATGGTCTTGTCAAAGCAGTGATTCCTGTAGAAACGTCTGGTAGCTCTTGTCTCCTCTGGGAGTCCAGTGGGTGAAAGCTGCCTGTGCTGTCCCAAACCCTGAATTTATCCAGGTGGGAACACTTGGCTCCTCTCCCTGGGCGGAGCATCTCACAATGGGATGATCTCATTCTATGAGTCATACAGTGGGCCCTTAATGGCCCATTAAACAGAGACAGCTCCCATTGGAAGTTATCTATGAGTCATGTGGCAAGGCATTGTTAGGCTCGTTAACAGAAGATAAGGAAAACACTGCCCCACCTTGGCTCCAACGGCTCATGGGGATAGAATACATACCTTGGGCACAATTTTACATTGTAACCTAGGACAGCAGTGACAGTCCTGGCACACCTAAATAGATCTTTGTGAGAGTCTCATGCCTAAAAATAACAACAGCTACTTAATATATTAACCCTGTGATACTATTAACAATTCAACTACTATTATTCTTACTGTGTTAACCATAGCAGAAGAAGATTATGATTATTATTGATATTGCCCATTGCCACATACAGATGTCTGAACAAAAGTGAAATCTCCCCCTGGTAGGAACTCTGCTCTATGGCATGCCAACATCACCTTTAGCAGGCACACCTGATCTCCCATATTTTAATGCAGCCAGAAACTACGTTGCATTATGGCAGCCTTAAACTAAGGTATTGTCTGTCAGGCAGAGGCAAAAGTGTATCAGGAAGTAGTAACAGCTGCTAAAAGGTCCAACACATTAGAGGCAATAAAAGAAAAAGAAAAAAAAAGGAATTTTTGAATTTCTGGAATTTCTGTTTCATTGGGATTCCCATCTCTCTGGAAGGTAGGATTTCTGTATTTCTGTTGCCAGTACCTGCTCTAAAATGACATCAGTGTCCTGTTTGCTGATGCTCTGATCTCGTAGCACCTCCTCTAATCACCCAGAAGAGGCTGACTTTGTAGCTGCTAGTGCTGACTGTTCAAGCTGAGAGCTGGAGAGACAAACAACTAAACTTCTGACAATGGCAGGCAGGCAGGGCATTGATTTTGCTCCTGACAAATACTGTAATAAAGATCACAGCCAAGAGCCAACCAGCTGATGGTGTGACACCTGTTAAAAGGAAAAATTCTCTCAAAGGAGAGCCCTCCTTCCCAGCAGGGACTTGGAAAGATGAGAGGAGTACATGTGAGTGCAGAAAGGCACCTCTCAGAGCCACGGGAGGTGTTCTCATCCTCACACTGCTGTTCCTCTAGTGCAGAGCCAGGAAACCCAGCCCCAAAGGGAGACCTGTCACCCTGCCTCTCCTCATAGCTCACAGGGAATATGTGAAGAATGAGGTTCACTTTCTTGGTAAAATTTAAAAAGTTTAATAAAAAAAAGACAATTAGGAGATGGAAAAGCAAAATACTGCCGGGTGCTTGGCATTCAGCCAAGAGCACACCTTACCACCTTAGAAACACTTAGAAGGTGCACCAGAATGTTGCATATTCATAGGCCTTCATGCGTTATTCAAACATTCTTTTGCTTTGTTTCAACCCCCAACCTGCCCCCATTCCATTTCTCCTTGTGGCTCCCCTCTGTCCCCACACCCCCCAAAATGGAGAGGCAATAAATTCTTTTGGTGTCTGTCACTGTTATCTTCATTCAGATAGGAGAATGTGAAGAATTCCCTGATTACTATTCTCTGAGTTAGCTACAAAAAGCATCTTATACACACAGTTTCTATTTTAATATTATGCTACTGCCTAAGAAATATATATATACATATTCATCACACTGCCATTTCTAAGTTTTGTTAATAGCAGAAATGAAAGAAACTATATTAATGCAGCAAAGTTTTCCAACATTATACATATAGCATTCATTTTAATATTGGCCAAAAACCAACAATATAGCATGTACTTATAACAGATTACAACAGGCAGTCCCAGGGCTGGCTCTGCAGGACAGAGGCACTGCTTACAGGCCCTGGTAGGAAGGGGGGAAAGTGACAGGGATACCCCCAGGAATGGGTGTCCCTAGGACAGCCCCTGTTGCACCAGCTGAGGAGGCACTGTGCCATTGTGGGAAATGGATTTGTAGAGAATTCTCAAAGCTTGAAAGAAGGCTCACATAGTATTCATCTGTATGCAAACCTTGAGATAAAATATGCTGACTTACAAAGGCCATGGAATAGGACAGACATTGTTGAGAGAGAAATGAAACTGGAAGCAAGTTTCAAATGATGACCTGGCAAATAGACTAGACATTTTGGAGAAATAGAACTCTGAAAGATGTATTGGACCCACATGAGGCATTTTTAGATAATTAGGTTAAAAGCATTAGCAGCACTGTGTGGCAAAAACTGATAGGCCAAGAAACACTTATAATGTATTGGAATTAGGAAATAGTTTGGCTTCTGATTTTGATAGCATGAATTGTAACATCTGTACTGCCTCACCCTTTACATGAAACTGAAAATGGAACTAAAGTCTTTAAAACACCTCTTCCCATCTTTAAGTCAAAAAAGGAATAATCTAACATGCCATCAACAGTTGGGTCAGGCACCAAACCTCTCCAACTGGGCTGAGCTGTTCCTGCAGTCAGTGCTGGCAGCACAGGGCAGCCCAATGCTGTGAGCAGGGGGAGCAGAGACATCACAGCTCAGTTCTCTGCTAACATGTCATGTGCTGCAATAACAACCTGAAAATGTATTTTTATTTGTAGTCTGAACAAAGCTCCTGTGCATATCCCTGAGCAAAACACAAGGCAAGTCCCTGAACCACTGCCATGCCAACCTGGCTTCCTGCAAAATGTAAAAAGCCCTAAGGCATTCATTATCTTACTAGGAGAAGAGAGAAAAGGCATTTTATAGACAGCTAATGTCTGCCTAAAAATACATGCATATTCCAGTTACAATTCAAAATGTTGCTTTTGTTGTCAGAATTATTCATAAAATGAAAATCTGATACTCTCAGCATATATGAACTCTGAAATCCACTTTACCAGTCACTGCCATTGTCAAGCCTTTTATCTCAAAAACTACATGGAAGATATTCCAAATTGAGAGGGAAGATGTGTGCTAATGTCTTTACAAACAATTTGAAGGGTGTGGTTGTCAAGACAGACACTGCACTCAAAGGGCTTCAGTAAAAACAGCAGAAGGCTTCAAGCATCAGCCCCTTATCTAAAATCTCTTGTACCTTTTCTCTTCAGCAATCCCACGGGGCAACTCCACACATCCTCAGCATTTTCTCCACACTCTTCTCTCTTCCTTCTGCTGTTCCAGCTCTCTCTTTCCTGTCCCTGTCACAGCCCCCTGACCCTGTTTGTCCTATGTACAGCATCTGACCCTTCCTGTCCCTGTCACAGCCCCCTGACCCTGTTTGTCCTCTGTACAGCATCTGACCCTTCCTGCCCCCTGCACGACCTCCTGTCCCTTCCTCCTCACAGCACAGCCANTGCAGCCAAGAGTTCAGTGCTGAGCCGCTTAGATACTCATGATTCTCTGGGCCCAGATGGGATCCATCCCAGGGTGATGAGGGAGCTGGCAGATGAGCTCACAAAGCTGATCTCCACCATTTACCAACAGTCCTGGCTCACTGCTGAGGTTCCAGATGACTGGAAGCTGGACAATGTGACTCACATCCACAAGAAGGGCCGGAAGGATGATCTGGGAAACTACAGGCCAGTCAGCCTGACCTCAGTACCCAGCAAGGTTTTGGAGCAGATCATCTTGAGTGACATCACACAGCACCTACAGGATGGCCAGGGTATCAGAGCCAGCCAGCATGGGTTTAGGAGGGGTTGGTCATGTTTGCCCACCTGGTCTCCTATGACCAGTGAATGCAGAAAGGGCTGTGGATGTTGTCTATGTGGACTTCAGCAAGACCTTTGACACTGTCTCTGCCAGCACACTCCTGGCAAAGCTGGCAGCCCACGGCTTGGACAGGAGCACTCTGTGCTGGGTTAGGAAGTGACTGCATGGCCGGGCCCAGAGAGTGCTGGGGAACGGTGCTGCATGCAGCTGGCAGCCAGGCACCAGTGGTGTTCCTCAGGGGTCTGTGCTGGGGCCAGTCCTCTTTAGTATCTCCATTGATGATCTGGATGAGGGGATTGAGTCCTCCATCAGTAAATCAGCAGATGACACCAAGCTGGGAGCATGTGTTGATCTGTTGGAGGGTAGGAGGGCTCTGCAAAGGGACCTGGGCAGGCATTAGAGACCAGGCAGCAGTGTAAACCCTTCACCAAGGGAGCCTACCTGTCCATCTCAGGAAGTACCAGGAATGAGAGCACCTCACAACCCTGCACTGGCAAGAAAAAGTAAACTCTCTCTCTCAGTTTAGTACCTGTAGTACCTTTGCCACCTGTTCATCATGGATCCCTCTCCATTCCCATGCCTGGCTTAGAGAAGAGATTGACAGTCCCTAACTCCCAATTCAGGTGTGTCCCCAGACCAGCAAGGCTCTCTCTGCCTTTGTTCAAAGGCCTGGCCACCCATCCCAGTTCAGTTTCAGCTCCAGATAGATAATCAGTTGGCAGGACCACACTATTGACATTTCTCTCTCTCTCATCTGTCACTGGGAATGAAGCAAACAAGGAGTTTGATTACAGGACAGCTAAAACTGCTGAAAAGCACAGCTGGACAAGTTCAGAACAAATAAACTGGCTATTGATATTAAACTACCTGTATATCTCTGTCTCAGCAAGTCTAAGGGACACCAGTTGCTGGGGGATAAAAGCGTTTTGGACTGCCACGCTCACAATAGTCTGACATGCTTTGCTAAGGATCAAGGCTGGTGCTTTCCATACCACATGTGCACCTGAAATCACTACAAACCCTCCTGAAACTGCTGTGGAACCAAGACCAGGGGGGAGAAGAGTAAATATGAAGAAAAAAAATTGAACAAAGAAAAAAAACCAAAAAGAGAGACTGATGTTATTTCACTGGCCTGATTTTAACACCGTGGTTTCTCAATAGCAGTAGCAATACTTGAAGGACAATAATAGGCTTAGTCTGAGGTTTCTTTTTAAATGTGAAATATCCTAATATATTATGTATCCAGGAGAATAATCCAGAGCCCTAGCAGTGAGGTTTATTCAAAGACCTAAAATGTACCCTATTCTAAGTTGGAACAAGGCTTCTGAAGACAATGATAACAAAAATTCTGAATACAGAAGCCATGTATTCTTTTCAGAATACTCATTCAGAAAAGCTATTTGATTCAGTGGGATTCTCCTTTCATGCTTTACCATCTTCTTTTTTAAACACTGCTATGTATTCCCATGTTTTAGTTAACATTTCAAACTTTCCTGTTTCCCATCATTTCTGTAAATAGTGGGCACAGAGCCTGATTACAACCATACTATTCACAGCACAGTGGTACTTATTTACTGAGAATTGTGTCTGGGCTTCTATTTTATCCTCCCATTCATTAAAAAAGCAAACACTTAAGAAAATGGGATGCACCCTATTATTTTTCCTTGCATTCCTATTTTCAAAGAAAAAAACCTAGAAGTAAATCCTCTGTTATTTACTGTAAGCATTACACAAACTGACAGGCAGGGAAATGAAGCTGAAAATCAGGGGGCTATAAAAGTTCCCCCCAAACCCCAGGAAGCTGTTTATACATAAGCCTTGCCAGCAGACTCTCCCAGGCTGCCTTGCACTGGCTGTCTCTGCTATTTCCATACATTAAGGAGATCTCACCATTAGCATTGGGGAGCAGGGGAAGACACACTGTGAAGGCTATGGAAAAAGAGACTGCAAATGTCTGCCTCCTGTTTTAACATTATGTCCAATAAAATTGGCTGGAATTAGGCAGTTTATTGGGATCTGGAGTAGCAGCATTTCTGTTTTCCCTGATGCAGAGGAGTGCTGCCATCCCTCTAGAGCCTTTCTATCACAGCTGTACAAAACTGACAGTCACCAAGCCAGCTCAGCTCCCCTTCCTTTCCAAAAGGAAAACAGTGAATTCACTTAACTCTACCAGACAGTTTTATAGCCCAAATGAAATGGAGTGGAGTCCAGACAAGCCCATCTTTCCCCATTGCCCCTTGGGGCTCCTTCCAGCAGAATTTTGAAGGCAAAGGAGGAACAGTCTGAGGCTGGGTGAAGAGAGGAGGTGGGGACAAGTTCCCACGTCTCTCTCTCATGCTCTGTATCCTTATCACTCAAGGAAAAGAAGGTTAAAAAAATATGTTTCCTGCAGACTAGATTAAAATAGAGCAATGTCTCATCTGCACTCCACTATGATTTTTCCTTCATAAAACATCCCTCCTAACTGTAGGAGGTTGTTGGGGAGAAAGAGGTGCATACAGCCTACTGTGTCCTGGGGAAATAGTTTCCTAAATTGCTGTTATGGAGCTCTCAGGTGTCAATGAAGAAAGGTAAGAAAATCATCATCCAAAAATATTTGAAAGTCCATTTTCCAAAATTGCTTTCTTCACTCAGTTTGTTGCTTCCTCCTTCCCATGTGAATGTCAGTGCACATCACTGAGGGCTCCTGGTAACCTTGGCAACCCTCACATCACCACTGGTGCCCAGGCCCAAAATAAGTCCCTTTAAAGCCAAGTGTAGTCACTGCCAAGACATTTCCCAGTGCTGACGTATTTAAGGTCACCATGCTAAAGGAACAGGATTTCTGTCCAGCTGCAGTCAGATGTTCCTGATCAGAGCCTGAAAATGCTCATTTCTTATTTCCTCTTTCCTCAGTGTTGCCAATGGCTCAGCTACTGAGCCCACTCTGGCCTTGCATGTGTTCATGGGGCAATAAACCAAGCACTAAACCCACAGCTGACACTAATTTGAGCAACAGGGCTCTTGATGATATTTTTTCTTTTGTCTAATTAATTAACAGAAGTGACAAACCAATTCAGTTACAGGAAATAATGAACAAAAGATCTCAGATAATTAACCATTAACTCAATGGAAAACCATTATTCCTTCCACCATGTAAATTGGTTTATAAATTCCAGTGCCCAACAGTACTGCTTCTCATCAGTCCTGGAGAGCAACAACTTGCAGGGCAAACCCATTAGGTGATATATCAAGGCAAAAAAGCCTCACATGATCAATTCATTACCCACACTGTTCCCACAGAGGCATAATTATCCTAGAGCTCTGTGACTAATTAGTAAGTGAATTCTGCCTTGAGAGAGGTTTTTTGTGAACGAATTGTTTGTTAGGTGACTGTGAAGTTCTCCAGTCTCATAATACTTGAAATTCTTTTTATCTTCAGCTTGAGTCTGACACAGATATTTTGCAAACACCTGGTTTCAGTTACATAAATTCATATTATATGGGTGAGAAACTGAAATGAAATATTTCTCTCTTTGAGTGAAATGACTGATCTCACCTGTGTGGGACAACCAAAAGGCACAACTTTAGTACTTTGAAAATCCATCTGGCAAGATCCCAGCAATCTGTGGCAGATGCTGTTATGAGAAGACATTTCTGCTGTGCCACTGTACTGCTTGTGGAGATCCAAGCATTTGTTTCCACTGAGAGGAGAAAATAAAAACAAACAATTTGACAGAGAATAATTAGTGCTTTAAAAGGCCCAGTTTATAGTCTGATAGAGTTGTCAGAGTATCAGATTGTTCTGCTTGGTCACTCAGAGAGCATCTCCCTGCCTTAGTGAAGGAAAAGCACAACAGAGAGACGGGCAACAAACTCCAAGAGCAGGTCCTGTGCTCTCCTCTCAGAGCCTGGGATGTGCCACCCTGGGCACCATGGACTGCAGACAGAAAGGCCTAAAGGAGAGCACAAAGCAGAAGAAACAGGAAACCTGGACATACAGCTAAGGAAAGAAACAAACAAACACTTCCTTTTCCTGCTGTTTGAGAGACATTTTCCTTTCCTGCCAGTCCTTGCTTCTGCTCAGTCTTTCAGTGACAGCTTACTTGGTCCAAGCAAACCCACTTCCTGTGGGGTTTTGCTCCTTTCAGGAGTGCATCTATTCAGAAGCAGATTATTGACATGACAGCAGAGGCCAGGGCACCATAAAAAGGTAACACAAAACTGGCACAAACTTGGATGAGAAGCAGAGTGGAAGAGGGGTAGAAACAGCAGGAAACCATTCTGATCCAAGTCCAACACATTCCCCTCTCAGCAGGAAAGTGGTCCTTAGCCAAATAAAGGCTAGAGACAGTCCATTTATTTCCTCTCCACCTCTGCCCCTGTTTCCTACCATCCCCTCTGCTGTGTGATTTAATTGCCATGGCTGGTTTGGGCTGTTTGACTTTCCAGGAGACTGGCTGGGTTTTCCCCCCTGCAGACACGTCCTCAGGTGTTTGGGTAGGCTGTCTTGCCCATGCTCCCAACAATACATCTGCCCTCTGTGGTGTGGAATTAAGAACTGGCAGAAACCCTAATAAATACATTTTACTTGCCTCCATTGCACGGGCCACTGGGAATCAACCAGGAACCTGCCTCACACATTCCCTGTAGTGCAGCTGCCCATGACACTGGCAGCATCCTTCATCTCCTCTGTTTCCCATGCAGGGCACAAACATCCAAATGGGGTTTTTGCTCTTTCACCACAGATTTTATGCAGGACTTTGAGCAGAAGTGTTTTGCAGCAGAAGGTGTTCAAGATGAAGCTTCTATCCATCCTGCTGGACTTCCTTTTCTCCTACATCGTTGCTGGTCATTAAATAATGGAAGAAAGGATCTAAGGAGCTGTCATTGGATCTGCCTAGAGGTTTCTCATTGAAAGGCACAACCTGAGACACTCATCTCCTTGATTTACAGAAATGTCTGCTCCCATACATGAACACACAGTTTATTTCTGGCTATGCCCTGAAATTCCCCACAAAACGTCAGAAGAGATCTGGCAACACTCACAGCAAAGGATGCATCAGGGTGAATTATCTGATAGCTTTTTGCCCCTATGTCTTCCAGACCTTCCCCGAGCTTCAACATGTCTAAGAACATGGGCGAGAGGTGAGAGCATTTCTAAAATAATATCAGGATGAACATACAACCTGCCTGCTTTCTTGATCTCCCTCACTTCAGCAAAGCCACAATATAATAAAGGTTTAACCAAGGGCACAACACTCCTGTCTGTCTTTCAGGAATACAGCCAGTGGCTAGGAGTAGGAGAGTGACTACTTAAAGTTTGGGAGAAATCTGAAGTGTACTCCACAGAAAATCCTTTCTGAATGATCCTCATAATTTATTTTATGCCACCTAATTCTTTAGGTAAGCAAAACTCAACGCACTTCTCTTTAAAGGCTCATTTGTTTTGTAGTGACAACAAACCACCTCGTCTATCAGGAGTGTTGATCTTGCAGCCAAACCACCTTTCCTTGGGGCTTAGAATTACCAAGAGCACCAATTTAATATGCAAATGGATCAACTGATAAAGGGAACCCAAGACTCTGAACTCCTCTGTCAAAGAAAGGGAGCCCTTCTTGCCAAATACAATCGTTATTGAAATTGCAATGACTAAAGCAATCCTGAGTTGACACTGTCACTTGGGAGGATACTGATGAGAGATTAAGTCTTGGATCTAATTTGCTCTATTTAAACAGTAATTCAACATCACTGGAGCACAGTAAATGCTTGTCTAATTCATTTATTTAAAAGGGCTTGGCCAGGATTGCTAGCTGCTTGTAACCAACTTCAGAAGGACCAAATTAAAAATACAAAACTTCAAAAGGATCAAACAGCTACTAGAAACACTTATGGGAGGAAAAAAAAATAGTAATTAGCTAAAACAATCCACTTTGGAATTAGAAGGGCTCAATCAGGATTGATGTTGAGGCAACTGGAATGAATCTTTTGCAACTGGCCACTGCAGCATATGAGAGAGTGAAGGGGTCTGTGGCTTTCAGAATGTGCCCCATGCCAGGTACTGGGCAGGGAATGCTGGCAGTGCTCCTTAGCCAGGGAAGAGCAAAGCAGCAGCTTGGCAGCCTGAGACTCCCTGGCCAGGAGAAGGCTGGAGCTGCGTGCAAACCAGAGAGGACACCGACTTCGGAGGGAGTAGGTTAACTTCAACACAGTATTTCCCTCACAGAAAACAAGTTGTCACTGTCAGGACCAGCCAGAACAGCTCTTCTGCAGAGCTGTCACAGAATACATCAAAGGCAAAGATTTCTATCATTGCCAACAGTACCCAAAATTGGGTAGGCAGCTGAAAATAAGGGGAACCTGCCAAAATATTGGAATTGCTGAGCTGAAAGTTATCCCTGGATGTGCCAGAGCACCTCCTACTGCTGCTCCCCCCTGACTCAGTTACCAGACACACTCCCTGACACGTTATTCTCCACTGAGCATAACAGGGAAGTGGCTTCTTTAGCATTTCTCCTTCTGCATGAATCAAGATATGGAAAAATCCCTTAAGAGAACTGAAAAAGTACCTCTGTGGCATTCCCCTATTCCAGCATTTATTGACATCCATGAAGAATTCACACAAACTCTTATTTTGTTTAAAGTGGAATCGTCTCTTGACAATTCTTTAACCTGCATTCCCCTGCACAGTGACCTGGCAGCTCTGAAACAGCACATTAGTGGTGTTGGTGCTGTTCCCCATGGCCTCAAGGCCAGATAGCTTTCTCCTTTGTACATCAGCGTGCAAAAGAGCTGAAAACACCTGTGTTCAGCCCAGACCTCTCCCAGCAGTCACTGCTTGGCACATAGACATTTTCAACCTTTTTTCTGTTGCAAGTACCTTAAACACGTAAATTATACTATATTTTTAATAAATACTGTTCTTTTCCCCCCTGTACGTTTCTGAGTTCCAGTAATCAAGATAGTTTGTGTTGGAAAGGACCTTAAAGGTCATCTTGTTCCAAGCCCCTGCCATGGGCAGTGTTATAAATGCACATTATAAAGTTGGCTTTTCGCAAATATTAAAATGAATACTATATGTATAATGTGGGAAGATTTTACTGTATTTTCTTTTATTAATAGAGTTTAGAAATGTAATGAATGTATATTTTCTTTTTGGTTGTAACATAGTGCTAAAAGTAGAAGATTGGGGTTTTTTTTCTGTAAGGTCTAAACTGGCCAAACCAGAAAGGGAGTCCTCCTGCATTAACCAAAGGAAGATGGCAGTGGACCAAAAGCCACAGAAAGGAATTTATTGGTCTCCTAATATCAGAAGAATAAGACATAAGAATGACTGCAAGACGCCAAAAAGAACTTTATCTACAAGAAGTAATAAAATGATAATTTGGTGAACTGAGATAAATTGTGGGAAGCAAAACAAAGAGAACATATGAACTTGAAGGAATGTTGGAATAATGCATTAGGGTCTATTGAATATGTAACATCCTGATCCTTAAAAAAAGGGGATCTGAAGGGGTAAGGTGTGCTGGTTGGCCTGGTGCCAGGCACCCTTAGCCAGGAAACTGTATTTGCTTTAGTCTGTCTCCTAATTGTCTATTTTTTGTTTTTTTACTAAACTTCTAAAATTTTCTAAGGAAGTGAACCTTGTTTTTCACAGGCAGGACACCTCCACTGGACCAGGCTGCCTCAAGCCCCACCCAACCTGGCCATCTCAAACTTCAACTTGAAAATAGCAGATTTTACGAAGACCCACTTAAGTAACTGGATTAAGACTCTGGAAAATATGATTTATCTATCTAAAAATGCTTGAGTTAAGGATTAACTGCTTTAGAGTTTGCAGTGACCACAGGGCAGGTGATCACTGTCACGGAATGTAGAAATACTCAGACACAGAAACAATCAGCCTTCAAACACTCCTCTGTTCACATGTCTACAGCAAAAACCACTGTGAATCAAAATGGGAAATGACAGCCCTGATGGCTGAGATGGTCCTGATGGTATCTGACCTCATGAACTCTTCCCCTAGTGTGAGTTGAGTGCCTTGCAGCTTTTCTCCTCCCAGACAAAAGGGGGGCTGGGGAGGAGGAGGGAGGGGCAAACAAAAAAACCCCAAACAAACCAACCAACCAACTCCACACAAAAAATCCCCCCAAACCCCAAACAAACAAAAAACCTAAAAAGAGCCCCTAGCAACAAACAGACCCAATCCACGTAGCATTCAAATCAAAAGACAGATTCAATCAAGAATGAGTTCTGACAAATTCATGTCCAATGAGCCTGCTCTCTGTTCCTTCTAGACTCAATCCCTCTCCTCTCTCTGCACACAGCACTGCATTGGTGTAATTCCCTATTTTATTGCTGAAGGAGGAACATGGTAACCCTCCCTTGTGAGGCTGAAATAACAGGGGTGGAGTTGTTTCGCTTTGTTGTTTCTTTTTTTTTTTCCCATTGCTTGCTGGCATCACAGAAACTTAGTATTGATTCAGTGACTTTTAGTCATCTTTCTAGGGAGAAAAACTAAATTTTTTAAATGGACCGGTGTTTGAACATCTTACATTTGATTAACAGAGAACAAAACCTCCACTGGAATATGAAATACCAAACCCAGTCCCCTGGAAGCCATGGGAAAGGCCTCAGGAGAGGAGGTGAAAAGCCCCATAGGTATGGCATTGAGAGCATTTCCACCTCGGGTGAGCAGGACGTGCTGTGCCATCCCAGCAATCAACACGGAAATAAATACAGGACACAGCCCACTTCTGTGTTCAGCACACCTGGAAAATCCTTAACTAGGGAAAACTGAACAGCATTGGCTTTTATGGGAAGAGAAAAGCAGCAAGCCAGACCACTTAAAAAATAATGAGAATTTAAACCATGAATTATAACAGGGACTTTTTAATAATAGATAGGCAGGCACCAAAAATGATTTTTCAGAGAAATTTAAATTTGAAAAGCCTCAGAATTAGTTTACATAGGCAAGCCTTTCTCATTAGGAGATCTAACACTTTGCTTTCTACTGCTCTAAACAGAATTTGTAAGAAAGTCTTGTTTTTATCTTTCAGAGGGTGGCTCTGGAAATATGAACCATTAATATTCTGTAATTACAGAAACCAGTGCTGAGAAAAGTAAACACATACCCTGAAGGGAAGAGCACTGACCAACATGGTGAGTCCCACAATATCCCAGGATCCTCATCCTCTCAGAGGCACAGATTTCTCCTCTAAGTGGTAAGAGACTGGGAGGATGTTACAATGAAGAGAAAAATATTTACTCTACCTGAAATATCCAAAGGTTCCTGAGAGCAGCAAGCTCTGGAAATAGCCTAAAATTAACATTGTGTCCTATTTTATTCAGGCTATTATTTAGCAGATTTTGCAACAATATTCTCTGAGGTGGAGCTATGTGAAAGTGGCCTCAGTGCCATCATTTGAGCAGTTCCTTCCATATATTCACTGTTATATCCAAACAGTTCAGTTAAATAAATAAATAAAAAATTTCCACCCTTTATTTCTCCTCTGGCAGATCAAGCATAAATGTGGGAGATTTCAGTGAAAACTCAAAGTTACAAATGGAAACCAAGAGCACAATTCCTGCAGCAAGAGAAAGCAGGCAGCCTTCACTCAGGCCAGAATTTTGTCAGACTTTCAGCAGGATTGCTTGTTGGAGACTAACCAGGTCCCATAAGGTAATAGTTAGAAACAAAATATTTTCATTAAATTCTGGGGCCTCTGTAGGTGGCAGGGGACACAAAAACCTACCGAGAACAAGCCAGTCAACCTCTTCACAGGCATCCATTCCTCTCTCAAGTTTCAGGTCTCAGCAGCAGCCAGTGAAAACATTGATGTACTTCTGATATCATTTTTTAAATACAGATTGTATATCTATTTAAACCTACAACATTTTTAAAACTTGATCTGCATTTTAGCAGAAACAAGACTGAGAAATGCAGCTGTACATGAAGAGGAAAGGTCACGTAGCAGTGGTGAGCAAATGAACCGCCTCTCATGCATTTCCTGATGTGGCCACACTGACTCCAACAGGAGCCTCACTTCAAACCAGCAAATTGCAGCACAAGAGCTCCTTCTGAGCCCCATCCCAACCCACACAATAAGCAGCTCTACTCTGGCTCTCAGCTCACAAAAGTACATGAAATGATGCTACCCCTAGGCCTTGACAGTACTCATCATCATTCCAGGCTTGACACAAGAGCCCAGTATTTTACTGGGGTGAAACATTTATTTTACCCTCAGGAATACATCAAACTTCAAGTGAGGGCACTTGAAGAACGCTTTTCTTTACCTGCCAAAATGTCTGTCCCTAAGCCCTGAATATCACTGGGCTCTGGCTTTAGTAGGTTTTATGATTTCACCTCAAAATTTTAACTTAAGTCTCATTTTTTATCATCTTAATTAATTTTATTTCTACTTCGTCATTTTAAGAACAAGACCAAGACAAATCAGTAGTAAACAGTGATCTCATTTTCCTATAAAGAGGAATTCTGGCCACCCCAAAGCAAGAGCAGGGCAGACAAACAAACTTGGTTTTGCCAGAAGGAATACTTACCTGAAGCAAAAACATTTTGTGGAAACTATTGACTTTGCTGGATTTATTTTTCCCCTGTTCCCAAAATGCAGTAGCAAGGATGAATCCTGACTTCTAAATTTCCGGAAGAAACATGTCAGGTTTTCAAGTAGGTTGCTAGATAACATCAATAGAAAATGCCAATAACCAGAGAGCTGGAAAAGCCCTGGAAATTGGTTTTACTCCATTGGCTGCTCACTGTTCCAGAGCCAAAAATAAGAAAACTGTAGTCTTGATCCACAGATAAAGCCCAAGACTCACCCATGCTCTCCTGGGTTTCCAGATACTCTTTCAATGGAAATGGAGCCTAAAGCCCACGTCAAGTAAACCACCAAGGATGCAGCTCCTTGCCCTGTACCAGCCCCACATCAGCCCCAGAAATCAACATCAGCAGCTCCCATTCTGTTCCCATTTGTTGGGCCCACACCCTGTTGTATAGGATACACTCTGTTTCCTTGGGGATTTAACCTGGGACAATGCCTGTCTAGATGGGCTTTACCAAAGCACTGTTTAATCTTTAAACTAAAGCTGTGGGTTTGCTGCTGTGGGGTCATAGATGAGGTTAAGTAGACGTCAACAAGATTGTAATTCTCTTTTAAATTTGTTTGCATTATCCCAGATTATTTTTCAAATACCATTGGGCTATGGACCTCCATGGCCCCTCCCCTATAATTGCTGCTATAGTAATTGCATCCACAATTGATGCATGAGGCAAATAATGCAATTGGATGCAGCTGAGAGCATGAAAGGTGTTGGTTTGAGGGTGTTCCCTATTAGCTGGTGATCATTTAATCAATTCTTTCCCAGTGAGGTAATATATCTGAAAAGAGCCATTGATTAGTTCCTAATGCTGATGGGGAAACTTGCAATGGATGTTTCAGCTGGTAGAAATCACTTGTTACTGAGTTTACTTTGTTTGTTAGGATTCCAGTTTCTATGCTATTTAACACTCCTAATCCTGTTGATGCCTTGGGAAGGCTGACCTGGAGCAGAGACTGGACAGAGCCAGAGAATAAAGTAGGGATTTCTTGAAAGGCCTTTAGGGTACACCTTGGGCAGGCCAGGGCCTGGCCAGGGCTACACCCAAGGTGGACCCAAAATGGTCACAAAATGGACAAACGGTCACAAGGTCTGACACTTTTATAAGTTTTGGTCCATTTGCATATTGGAGTTTAACTGTCCAATTCCAGCTCCAGGCTGTGAGCTCCCATCCTTCTTGTTCCTCTCTCCAGCCACCCTTGTTTGTGCTGTTGGGCTGAAAGTTGTCCTTGGTGTGCAGCAGGAACAAGGATTTGTTTTGTGTCCCTGCTGTGTGCAGAGAGCTGAGTGACACTGACTGTGAGCTCAGAGCTGCACCCTGGGCAGCACAGAACCTGAAAAACATGAAAACTCAAACTTAAGGCATCACTGTCCCCAGGATACCAGCCACATCTCTCCATGATCACGCTGGAGAGGTGAGGGTCCACCCACACCACCATGCCCACCTCCCTGCAAGGATGGAGCCAGGAATGACCAGCAGGGCTTTGATTGCAGAGATACTGATCTGCACTGAGCACCCCCCTCACCTGAGGGACCAGGAAGAGTTAAATAGCACTTGTTGCTGACCTGTATAGGGCATAGGGTCCAATCCTGGGAGGTGGTGTAATGCATTGAGAAGGTTAAGTTCTGTTGTGTGCCAAAATATATTAGTCCAGTAGTGCTCCCTCCACATGCTACAACCTCCTTTTACCACACATTGTTTCTATATAATGCTCTGGGCAGCTACTGGTCTTGTAACATCTGCTCTGGGTTTTGAAGGGCAAATATTGGAAACTGAGTAAGCATATTTCCCCTTCAGTGGTTGGAGGCTGTATTTCACATACTACAGTGAAATTTCCCTCTGCCAAATTCAAGATCCCAGACAAGTGGAGCAAGTGTCTCACCAGAACTTGTTTTATCAGTAATTGTCATTGAAATGCATTCAGGCTCAAGAGTGAGTACAACTGTTGCCATAGTGACCATTTACAGATAGGGTCTCCCTCCCATAGGTCAGGCTTGGTGATGTGTGTGCCCAGCCTGGCTCATTCTGGCACTGGTTCCTTCTGGGAGAAGGGTAAATCTTCAGTGCAGGTGTGCTGGCATCATTCTCAAAATTAATTTCTGGAAAAGTAAAATGAAACAAGTCTCAACAGGGTTTGCTCAGACTGGTTACCCCATTAAAAAGAAGGAAAAATCCACCATGCACTAATTCCATGTTTGTAGCACTGTTTTCAGTAGCTTCCCAAACAACTAGGCCATGAGGTTTAGTCAGTCACAGGCAAAGTTCCAGTTTGGGGTAATTTTACCATGACAGGCTGTCCTGGTTGTAGTCCTGTCAGATGTTCCCCTTTGATGGAAGGTGGAGCACCTGATTCAGGTTTTGCAAAGAATCCTCGGCTCACAGGGCTCTCAGTAAGTCCATACCAATTATTTAGATGCTGAAGTACTTTGGAGAGTTGAGCATCCTGCCCAGGTGTGTGGTTTAAGGCTCTTTTTCAATAAGCTCTTTCTCTGGCTCCACTGGGCTGGGGTTAGTATGGGGTATGGAATACCCATTGAATTCCTTTCTGTTTGGCCTCTCCTTGTACCTCCTTACAGGAGAAACGTGAGCCGTTATCACTTTGGATGGTATCAGAAGTAGGCAGATTTGAGAACCATGATGACAGCTCCCCTACAGTGCTCTGCCCATCAGCCCTTTGGCATCTGGCTGCCATGTGTAGCCCGAGGCTCCCCCTACACCTGTGAGGATGGATCCTGTCATGCAGAGGGCCTGAGTGGCCCCACGGAATCAATTTGCCATGTGGACCGTAGAGTTTTTCCTTCACTGATATGTAGGGGTGGTGCTTCAGCAGGATGATCTAATGGTAATTTTAATCTACACTAAGGGCATTCTGTAAGCATGGTTTCACAGGTTTTCCTGTTTAGGGGCCAAGCTTTGCTCTGTGCAGCAGAGCACAGTGCTTCCTTACCAGTGTGCCCTAATTTTGGATGGGACCATTCTCCCAGTCAATACTATTCCTGATTTGAGGAGCCTCTTATCTCTATATCCCTGATTTTAGTTAATTCATCCGCCTTTCAATTCCAGTTTGTGGCTGATTTGTTATCCTTGGCATGGGCTTTTGTCGCCCCAGTTTTTCAAAGCCTTCTGATGTTTACATTCTTAGAGACAGAGTTCCCACACTTTTTACCAAAACATTATGTGTTTTTCACATTCCTTCTTGGAAGAAGAGAAAATTGACAGACTGTTCACCTAGCCAGTGTGATTCAGAGGAGGGATGTCACCCTCCAATCCACTCTCACTTTAGAGAATCTATAAATTCTAGAAAATGGTAAATAAAGTTCTCCTTTTTACCTTGGGCAACTGAGCGTGTGGTGCCTGCTCATTTCTTGTCTCAACGTGACAGGCTTTGAGCCATCCTATTCTGTATGGCATTTTTTATGCTATATTTAGCGACTTCCAGTCTTGAGATCTCCAGATGGAAGATTTATTTGCTTCCCAGTTTAGTAATTCCTATTGGCAGACCCACTGGGTAGCACCAGCCCCAGCAGCACAGGAGTCCATGTAGATTATTTTTGCTCCATTCTGAGCTGCTCAAACAGCTGCTCTTAACTCTCCTACTTGTGCACTGCCTTCACCCTCTTCCATTACTTGTTTGTGTTGATGTTCGATACAACAGCCTTGTTCTGCTATTTACCACTTGCCCTCTTTGCTGAGGCATCAGTGACCCAAATATCTTCTGTTGGCGTCTCCTGGGTGAGGAGAGGTGCATCTAAAATTGGTGAAGGGGTTGTGTAATGCTAATGGATCTGCATTGACAGTCATTTGTAGTTTAGAAACTGCAGCTGGTCCTTCTGTTGATCTATTCCTCTTGCAGCTGCCATTGAGGAGGCATTCCATTTCCTGGCTGCGGGTTTTTGTGCAACTCATTCTGGGAGAGCAGACCTCTGTAAAACAGACTCCAGAAAATTAAATGGTTCCCTGGTTTGTACAGACTGTACAGTTTGTTCCTGATGTATCTTCTCAGGTTGTTGCACTGCTGAGAGTAAAGAGCAATGATAAAAACACCAAGTGCGTTTTCCCCAGTACCCTAAAGTTCCCATTAACTGTTGTTATTCTTTCTTAGATTGGGGCATCTGTATTTGTTCCATTGCTTTTAAAGTGTCTGGAGGAACTACTGCACTGCCTGCTAACCAAGTACCCAAACATTACTTCTGTACTTGGTCCTTGGCATTTTTCAGGAGGAATTTCAATTTCTGCTTCATGTAATGCTTCCCATACGGCTGGTGTTGCTTTTCCACATGGGAATCTCCTCCAGTTAGATGTCATCCATATGTTGGTACAGCTTCACAACTGGAGGAGTGAGATGGTAACAGCTCAGCAAGAGCAGCATGAGCAGCAGTGGGTGAAGGTTTATACCCCTGAGGGAGCCTGTTAAAAGGATCCTATAAACCTTCCCAGGGAAAAGAGAATTCCTCCTTGTCCTCCCCTTGTAAGGGAAACATAAAGAACACATCTTTTGTACCTCGTACTGCTACCCATGGCTGTTAAATTTGCAATATTAGGTGCTGCAGCTGTTAATGGGTCTGTGTTGCCATTCAAATACCTGTAAACAACAATAAAACAAGCAGGTTTCTTTACTGAACACACAAGTGAATTAAAAGGCAGATGGATCCTTCTAATGATGCCTCTTTTTAAGGAATCTGCCAACCCTTCCATCCATCCCCTTAAGTGCTGCTGCTGGCAGGGGATATCATTTTACATTAGGTATTTCAGACCAAGACAGTGGTACCTATATCTCAATAGATTGATAATTCAGAGCTTGAACTGTCTCACATTCATTTTGATTCTATTTGTAGCCTCAGCAAACCAGCATGTCTCACTGCTGGTTTGAAACTCCATAACATTGCACGTGGGAGTTTCCAAGTGCACCAATGAAGTAAATCAAATCCTAAAACTTGTGTTTGGGTGGCACCCACAAGCACTTCAACCTTAGCCAACTCTTTTTCCCCAAAAAGCCAGGTGGGAATATTTGCTGTGGAATGCTCAGGAGCTGTGGTGTTTTAAACACGAATTGTACTCCCATATTTCATCCTGCACAGAAGCCAGAGGTCAGAGAGCCCAGTAGTTTAAAAAAACAGTGACTCTCCCCTGTCCTCCCCTGTCCCTCCTGCCCAATGTACCACCCATGCAGTTAAAGAATAATCATGATCCCTGGTTCAAAACCCACCAGTACCCCAATACACTTCCACTTCTTCCTCACTCCATAAAAATCAATCTTCCCCAGTCAGACAGACTTACCACATGTATTCTGTCACACATATTCCATCCTGGATTCTTCCAAATGCTTGGAATACTCCTGCAGTTCAGCCAGTTCTGCAGGACACCCAGGAGTTGTATGCACTGCCATACTCACCCTCATTAGTAACTTCAGCCTTGATTAATAGCCAAAAAGTGAAAGAGACAGGGGAAAGGTCAGAGGTGGCAATAAAATTCTCAGCACTATAATCCCAGACATCCTCATCCCAAGTCTCAGAATCCTCATAATGGGTTGATTTGTGAATTTGACTGGCTGTTCCCAGAGAGGGCATAAAAAGATCTATTTTTTTTTGAAGACATGTTTCACATTTTTCTGCTTCAGCCAATTGAGATTTTAAAATTCCATTTTCCTCTCTAAGGTAATCTACCTGTATTTCCAATTTCTCTTTAATTTATTTTTTAAAAGCCAACTGTATTTTTAGCATATCCTTTTTTGTTCAAATCACTGTGCACACCTGCACCAGGAGCACACCTCTAGGAGCCAGAAAAGCTGTCCCTCCCTCCCAGAACAACATACATGAAATAAGAATAACAGCAACAAAAGCTACATTATTATCAGTTTTATTGTAGTTATTATTGGTAATATTATTGTTGCTATTATTATTGTTATTGTTGATTCATTTACCATTTCCTTTGAATGATATGCATGAATTTCCATACAGCATTCCAAGCCATCAGCATTGAAAGCTGTTATTGATATTCCTGTCTCATGAAACCCTTCTTAGCTTGCTTTCAAATAAGCAGATACATTATTCTTTATTTTTAAGTTTATAAAATATAACTAAGGGGACATGTAAGAAACCCAGTACATTGGATGGAAAAGAGAAATCCAGTCACTGGGGATTTACCCTTCTGCAGTTCTGGTAAATGAATGGGGAGGGTTTGCAGCTTTTGAAATTTGAATTTTTTGGGGGTTTTTTTGCTGTTGTAACAGCAGAGGAAGATCCTAGCACAACTAGACTCCATTCTAAAAATTCAGTATCGAAATAATACAATATGAATTCTAAACATTTCCATGCCAGAATGCCTTACTCCATGGGAAGACAGTATTGTCTTCCTGATTCTGTTGTCATTAGAAGTCGTGATTATTATGCCCGTGTCATTAACTACTTTTCAGCTCCGTCTCTGGTTAATTGTTTGCTCCACAGCAATCCTCTTCTCATTCATGCATTGTTTATGAGGCTTTTAACCAGCTTCTTGTTTATTGAGATCTGATTTACTTGATGATCCTCTCATCCATTGTTGAAATGGAGCAATATTCCTCCTGACTGTTCCCAGACTCTGGCCATTAACTGTGGCTGCAGAATTGCCTCTTTGAGATGTATCTTCTGTTGAGCTATTACTTTACAAAGATTTGTTTTCTGCAAATCATCCAACACAGATTTATAACATTTTCTCTGAAATATATGGATAGCAGAGTGCTTGTGGAGGGCCAGGAGCACATGAAATGAAGGCAAATGAAGACCAGAATTAAAAGCACTGCTGTTTACAATACACGTGTTGGCCTCAATTTGGCTCATGACTTAAAGAAATCACGCAGATGGACAGATGTAAAATCAGTGCTGGATGAAATTGATGTTTTGAGGGCAATCCCATGAGCAATAAAAGCCAATTTAAGTTCAACCATAGCAGAACATTAAAAAACAGAAATCTCAGGGAAAAAACTCAAGCAATAAAACTCCCTTCTTTCACCTTTCTTTGTCTTTCAGTAGCTTTATGACTCATATAAAGACAAAGGTCTTAATTTTTTCTCCCCATGTTAGGTAAAAAGAGTCAGCTGATGCCATAACACTGCCTTTCTTTCTGAAAAAAAAAAACTTGATTTTTGTCCACGTCATTAAACTGGCATCCAAGTTCATAGTTTCCTTCCTGCCAGATATTGGTAATTAAAGTTGTCTCGAACTAACTTTAAAATTTTAAAAGGAGAATCTTGAAACCTCCAGTTAGACTCACAGTAGAATTAAAACGTCGCATTGATTTAAGACATCCTTTTCTGCTGAGGTAGAACAAATGCATTTCTCAAAACAAAGTATTTGCAAGTAAATTTTGATTCATTCTGGACTGACAAAGATGTTTACAAGTGGTTGCTGTTTTCTGTAGCTGTGCACCTTGTCGAGCTCAATTCTGATCTCATTCAGGCTAGCAGCATGTAATACATTTATTTATCTAGATTTATTCATGTTCTGCCCTAAGGGCAGAAGTCTCTGAAAACCTGGTCAAGTTTGAAACCCAAAACTCCTTACTCTGTGCAGGACACTGCACCTCCACACAAGGAAATTTCTCACTTACCCTGGGTTTTGTGAACACCTCAGTCCGAGTGACTTGACAGACCTGTGGGATTTACAAGCACTTCTCTCCAAAAGAAACAGGGATGGCAAATTATTGGTTTAGTGGATGGGCACTGTAAGCACCCACACAGGTAATGCAACAACAAACCTCTGCACTGCCCTAGGAGCTGTAAAATCACTTGTGCAACCAGAGAAGTGTCCACCACAGCCCCAGAGCCAGGGGAAAGTGTCCCAGTGATGGATGTGGGAAAAAGGATGAAAGAGCTGAAGGAGGAAATAGTTTGTTGCCCAGTTCACTGAGTACATAACAGGCAGCTTGTAAGAGCTTCTCCTGTTTTGTTAGGTTTAATGGGGTGATGCTCCCCATTTAGATCAATGGCAAAAGGTTGATCTTTCTTTACCAAAAACACTGTGAGAGTCCCTGTTTTATACAATGCACAAAACCTGGGAAGATCTCTTGTTGCAAACCTTGAGAGATACAAGATTCCCCAGCACTCAGAGGGGAGGGACTTGCCAAAGAGCTGCTCTTTTTTAAACACCAACAGCCATGGGATGGAGATTCCTGATGGAGGTGCCCAGAGGCAAGGGAGCCTCTTACCCCATCCATACAGTAATGCCATCAGCAGTCCCCAGCCACAGGGTCACTGCAAGCCTGGCAACAGAAACTTGCTTTCTCTAGGCCTTTCCAGGTCTGCCTGGAGCATTATTTCAGTTCCTTTAGCTGCAACAGCAATTTTTTAATGACTAAGTGGCTTTTTATGCTTTGCTTGCATTGTATAATCATGTGGTGCAACCATAACTTTGACACAGACAGTGATAGCAGCAGTTATCCTGTGCAGAAGGACCATTAACAGCGCCAGCCTAACGATGTGGCACAGAGAAACAGGAGCAGGGAATAGTGCTGAGAGCGGGAAAACCGGGGCAAGGAGGCAGAGCAGACATAAATGAGCAAGATGATAAATGTGGCCTGAAAAGTGGGACACGGGATAATGCAGGAGACCCAGGAGAACTGCACACCAACGGCCAGGTGCCAGGAGCTGAAGGAGATCAAAGATGAAAAACTGGGTTTAGGGAAAAGGATGAAGAGCTGCTCAAGGACTGCCCAGGCAGTGTTGGGCAGCACAAAGTTACCTGAGCTCTGGGCAGGAGCCAGCTGCCTTCCCTGGGCTGAGGTGACCTGCACAGGCACAGGCTGCTGGGGCTCTGCTTTGGAGAATGATGCACAAGGTCACTTCTCTCCCATCCCTCTCTCCCAGCCCACTGTTTTCCTGCTTTTCCTGTCTGTGAACACAGAAACCCTCATTCTGTGATTAAATGACTGCCACAACACCCAGACAGGGTGTTACTATCACAGATACCACTGGAACATGCAGGTGCCAGCACACGGGGAAGGTGGCTCCTGTTTTCTGTTTAAAGGCTGAGCTCTCCATGCCTTTTCCTGGGGCACTGGGACACAGCCAGCTCGCTCTGCCCAGGATTTGTAACACACTTTCCAATTAATACCCTCTGGATAATTATTTCACATGGGACACCCAACACTGCAACACTTTTTATTTGGCAAATGCTCTTCCAGGAAGCCTCAAAGGTTCCTTTTTTTCCAGATGTTCTCTCCCAGTCCTCTCTGTTGATAACACCCAGCAGCAGCTACTGGCATCCCTGTATGCAAACAATCTAAACATCCTATTTTCTTCCATTTCCAACATTTTTCAGAAGTGTACTGAAGCCCAAAAATATAATCAAGCTATCTTCTCTGGCTAATAGCTTTTCTAGACCACTGAGTCCACCCAATCCTGCTGACTTCTTTATGTGAGAATTCACCTCAGGGCAGAGAAGCTGATGATTCCAGGGACTAGCTAGCAGAAAATCTGGCCCCAAAAAGGAGAGAGGGAGTTATGTTTCTACAAGCCCTTTCTATTATTTAGTTTTTGTTCTGAGAAGCCAACGATGATATGAAAGGATTATTTAGTATTCAAAGAAAATCTGTCAAAAATAATTTTAACTGAAATTTCTTAACTCGCCTTTACTTTCAAATACTAATTTCCTCCAAATACTAAATCCTTCACTAAAAAAAAATAAAACTCTTATGAAACATAATACATTTTGAATCTTTTAACAAAAAAATAGACATATTTGTGTCCGTGTCTGTCTGTAACCTATGAGTAAATGAGTCCTTTTCTCCTAGACAAGACTTGCATATGAACTTATCCAGTGCAAGCATGAAATTATTGAAATCATTTGAGAAGAACCTGTGCTGCCATAACCTTCCTTATTTTCTCCAGCTTTAATTGTTGATGCACAGCTCCCAACACCCTTTCCCTGCCTCTCAGAAACCCTGTGGTACTCAGCTCCCTGGCCTACAGCAAAAAGAACTCCCCAAAACCCAAGCAGATGTCTTCTTTTGTTACCTAAGCCTCTTCCTCCTGCCCATCTCACACTTGTAATTCATCTCCCACATCTCCTTTTGCAGAAACGCCAGCAGTGTCCTCTCTAGAAAGGATTGCAGAGGCAGCTGTTCCTCTGCTCTTTCTTTTTTGGTACTTATTCTGTCCACAACCCCTTCTTGCCTGTATTTCCTAGCTGTGTGTATTAGATGACCAGCAGCACCTGTTGGTCTCCAGCACACTAAAACCTAGAGCTCCAAAGATCTCACCTTCTAATTGTGGTGTTGTCATTAATCTGGGCCATAACCCTCTAAAAAGGAAGTTTTGCAAATCAGAAATCAATCATGAGGAGAAGTGAGAGGCCAAATGTCAACAATTAAATGAGTCTTAGGAAGTGATTAACTTCATTGTGTGCTAATAAAAGAAAGATCCTGCGCCCCATAAAACAGAATCCATACCCTGAGGAGTCCTTTGGAGCCTTGCCAGGTGTGAATCAGTAATTACCTTGCAGAGTAACACTCAAACTGATTTTATTTAAAATATAACCAGAGCAACATCAGATTGGTAAAAGAAGTGTATTACTTCTGCAAAAGATATTAATGAAGTCCTGTGCCCCTTTCTTGATGTGTGCTTTAGAAAAAATAATAATAATTTTTTAAAGTGTGTGAAACGTGGAAAACTTTGGAAATCATCACACTGAAACTGGGAAGCTCAAACTGCTTGACTTATTCAAGAAGTCACAGAGATGACTTGACTATGGTTTATAACAGCCTAAAACACATTATGACAGATACCATGGGAAAATAACTTCGGATTAGGTAGATTTCCAGTCAAAAGTAGCAGGAAAAGTTAAAACTGTTGGGGATTGAAACTACCTGCAATCAGGATGAACTTTTTCTTAATGAGGATTAAAAATAAACACAAGAAAACCCACCTTATGTAAGTGGTTTGATTCTTTGGTTTTTAGAGGATTCAAAACATGATCCAATGTCTATATTATGAGACAGAGTTTCAACACAGAAATTACATGTTTGGAAGTAGCCACATGAAAATACCTGACCTACTTAAAATCATTACAGAGAGGACTCATCTTTAGCCTGCCTGGTGGCAGGGCAGCAGTAGCACACCAGCCTCAGCTTTCCAGCCAGGCAGGCATGCACAGACGTACAAATTTGCCACCCAGCTGTTCCTGTTTGTCTACAGTCTCCTGAAGCCTGGGCTGCAATTCCAAACTTTGTCTGTGGTAAGGGTGCCCAGAGAGAAAACCCTGTTAGGACCTCACTCTCCCTAGACAGGTGCTTAGTTCTGACAGTTTTCCTGGGGGGGGCAGGCAAATCCAAATCAGGTGGACAATATCACAGAATCATAGACAGTTTGGGCTGGAAAGGACCCTAAACCCATCGACTTCCTTGGCTCTGCCATGGGCAGGGACACCTCCCACTCTTCCAGGCTGCTCCAAGCCCCAAAGTCCAGCCTGGCCTTGGACACTGCCAGGGATCCAGGGGCAGCCCCAGCTGCTCTGGGCCCCCTGTGCCAGGGCCTGCCCACCCTGCCAGGGAACAATTCCTGCCCAAGATCCCATCCAGCCCTGCCCTCTGGCACTGGGAAGCCATTCCCTGTGTCCTGTCCCTCCACCCCTTGTCCCCAGTCCCGCTCCAGCTCTCCTGGAGCCCCTTTAGGCCCTGGCAGGGGCTCGGAGCTCTCCCTGGAGCCTTCTCTGCTCCAGGTGAGCACCCCCAGCTCTCCTAGCCTCGCTTCAGCCCTGGAGCAGCTCCATGGCCTCCTCTGGATTCATTCCAGCAGCTCCAGGTCCTCCTTTGTTGGGCCCCAGAGCTCAGTGCAGCTCTGCAGATGGGATCTTACCTGAGTAGAGGGGCAGAGGGGCAGAATGCCCTCTCAATCTGCTGCCTACAATGTGGATCAGCCCAGGATGCAGTTATATTTGTGGGCTGCAAGCATATCCATCCACCCTTCCCTATCCTGGCCCTCTGCTACATTTTCCTGCACTTTGTATAAGCTGGTTTTGAAATTCTTGGTGTTCTCAGTGTCTGTCTATTGCCCATTAACCTGTATGGCTTTGGATTGTTATTTTTAAGGGCTGCAGTTTAAGCAAATGGTTTGATTTTCATCCTGCTGCTGTAAGGGGATGAGAGAACATCAGCAAATGTTGCCGGGCAGACTTTCCCTAGTTGAGGAAATGCTGTGACATGCTGGAGACTATAAATTCTTCATACAACAAAGAGGATATTATATCCAGCCTGCTAAGCTACAGGATGTATTCCTGTTTCCAGGAGAGTCCTGTATTTCCAGCAGCCTGTCCCAGTCCAGCACAGTGATCCCAGGGCCCCCAGACTGCTCCTTCCTTCCCCACAGTGTTGGCAGGGTGTGAAGCATTGTTCATGGGCAGAACCTCTGCTTGCACAATCCCCCCAAGGAAATGTTCCCCAAGCACATTCCCAGTTGGGGTGAATGAGTGATCTCACTGTCCTGGAGAAATGTTATGCCTCCTGCCTACTTGCAAACTTTCTCACTAGGCTTGTTACCCAGAATTTTACAGGAGCACAGCTCAGCGTATGTTCTGCCTGCAATTTTGTTGACCAGAACTGGTATTTCAAATAGTTGCTGTCTGTAATGTGCCATCTGCACTGTCTTCAGGGTCACACAGCACTTTATCTACTCCCTTAGCAGGTAGATGTAATTTACATAAGGAATTTATGTAAGGTTTCTATAAGCAGGCTCAAATTCACATTTATACTCTTCAGAGCACTTTTGCCACTAACAGTTCACCTAACAGAATTTCAATTTTCCACAAGGAAACCAAATCCAAGGTTACCCCAAGAGTTAAACATGGTTTAGGCTAACTATTGGAGTTTTACATTCATGAAGGGTAAATGCACCTATTGAAACAAAACTCTGCCAATTTACTGCAGCTGAACATCTGCCCATTTATCCAAATAAATGCTAGCAATAGCTTTCCAATTCGTCTAAAACGTAGTGAGAGGAGCAAACTAAGGATTAAAGGTGGCTGCAAAACCTTACAATTTGTTGTTATCCACAATCCCTCATTAAAACTGCTGGAGAGCAAACCTCTGGCTTTGAGTTTCAAGAACCCTTGAAGAGAAAATAAGCTTTCCAAGTCAGCCAGATAAGGATAATTTTTGTTCTTAGGGTATAATAGGAGATATAATACCATTATTAGTGTTGTAGAAAGATAAAGGAATAAATGTATATTGAGAATTTTAGGAGCAATAGAAATGCTCAAGTGTGAAAGATCTCAAGGACAATCTTTGGCTCAGGGGTTTTCACCTGGACACAGATCAATCCCAAACTACTTTTCTCTGGCAATAGGAGCAAAGACCTGGATGTCCTTCTGAATTAAAGCATTTTTGTATGTGTGAAGCTGATGTTTCAGCTTTATTTCAGTTTCAAATATGATTCATCAACTTGGTATTTTTCCACTTTGCCCTTATCTACTGATGACACCTTTAGAAGACCAGATTAGATTCTGGCTACACTTTCTTACCACAAAACAGAATCCATAACAATCTTTAGGATTTCCTACAGTTACTTTACCACTGAACATTCTGTACACAACAGTTCCCATCCAGTTTGGATTTACCACAGCAAAAAACTCCTTATCTCAGTTGATAAAATGCATTGAATAAGATGGCTGAAAACATACAAACTTCTTCCAAAAATATCTCTGCAAATCCTTTTTTTAAAGATTTCTTTTTTCTGCAAAAGCAAAAATAGGAGATACATCACTGACACCACTGCAACAAGAAACAGAGTGTCCAAAAATAGTGAAAAACCCTGTGAGGAACAAAATTTCAAGCAGAAATAATTCTTAACAGTAGGGCTGAACATATTTCCATAAGGTGAATGTTAAAAAACCTGTGGAGTTCAAATGCCGAACCAGAAGTGCCTGCAGAAGGCAAAAAATACTAACACTTAGTATTCTAGAGAAAACTGGAGAGAAATGTGAAAAACCATTGTTCTAAGCTGTAGAATCGTCAGCAAGGATGCAGTAGGGTTTGAGCATTGCTCCCACTGGGGAAAAAGGCAGAGGGAGGATGCTTTGCCTAAGTTTTTAATCCAGTTGTAGAATAGAGAGGGAAAGTGGCCTTCAGGTACTGCTTCCTCCTAGAAGCATTTAAATGAGGAGCAGGTAAATACAACCTCAGAACTTGTAGCCATAACAGGCAGAGATCTGAAAATGACAGAAATGAGGAGAGTCTGGTGTTAAGGGAGTAAAAATCTTGGTCTTGCTGGTTCCTGTATATCAGTGGGGTGTCCCAACCTGACTGCTGAGGAGCAGGATGCCAGTTGCCAGGTTTAGCTTGAAATTAAATCAGCAGCTGAAGTGTCTGGTGCCAAACGTTCAAACAGAAGCCCCAGGTCAGGCAGAAGGGGCTGGGTTCCCTGTCCTGCCTGAGGATGCCCTGGCTGTGCTCAGCAGACAAACACGGGCTCTCTGCCAAGCCAAGGGGGACACCTGAGAGGTGAAGCACCAGCCTGCTGCCTGAGGCTTGCCTGGGGGCCAGTCTGGCCCCAGTGCACACAGGCAGGGATAGCCATGATGCTCTGAGCACCCAGAGCAGCCCTGCTGATGTGCCCTGGACACCACGAGGCCCAGCACTTCATGGGATATTCAAAAGCAAAAAGCAGGACTTTATTCCCAGTACAGCATGAAAGGGGCAGAGTCAGCCCTCCAGGGATGTGTCTGAGCTCTGTTTGTGGCAGGAGAATCCCCAAAGACCCTCAGCAGCACCAAGCACAAGCAGAAAGGGCAGACAGAGAGGTGGTTCGAGGTGTTCTGTCAAGGAACAGCCAAAGACAGCTAAAGACTTCTCCAAAATCTGGCACTGCAGGGAGTGCTCTGCTCCAGGGCACCCAGAAAAGCTTCAGTGGTGCCTGGGAATGAGAGGTGGGTCAATGCCCCACGCTGCTCCTGGCCAGCAAGAGCAACACTCCTGCTATGGTACAGCTGTGCCAGGAAACCCTGAGCCACAGAAATGCCAGAAAGGTTGTTTACACACATCGGCAAAGCATCACTGTGCCTGACGGATGAACTTACCTCTTTGCCCTTTTACCCACCCTGAAGATAAGCTGCTAAATAATTCACTCTGGTGGAAACAACACATAGCTCAGTAGGAAGAAAACTCTTAGAATCAAGAGCAGTCTTAGTGACATAAAACTTCTGTAAAGGACCTTTGGAAGCTACAAGCAAATTTGTTGTCTAAATTAAAATATCATGCACGTGTAGATGGAAGCAATTTCTGGATTTATCAGGTTTTGAAAACATCAGTTTTATAAGGTAGCACAGAGCTACTCTGTATGCTTACCTTCCCCTGTTCCATGACCTCTCTTTTAATCTCATGGCAAACAGCTCAAAGCAGTTTACTTTCCTAATACTCTACTTGTTCTCCCTTCATTCCTAATCCAAAAAATTTAGCAGCCAAGCAAGTTTAAACAATTGAATCTACAATGATGAACTTGTTCCACTTCTTCTCAGGAAAATTTGTTGCTGTAACAGGACCAGAAGAGATTAAATTTTACTCCTGGTTAAGTTGTCAGACACTATTTTCATGTATTACACAATGTTATTACACCATAAGCTCAAAAGTTTTGTATATGATCAGACATTTCTCTTTTTTTCCCCAGTATGAAATTATCAGAAATTTTCAGATCTTTAAGTAACAGAAGCATTCTGCAAGTCTAGGGTGGTCTGGGAACTGAGAGTTCAGTGCAACATAATGTGGATAATAATTGGCTTTATGGAGGTGGAAAAACAAGCTTATTGTTAAGGGATTTTAATGTTGGCACATACTTAGCATGCAAATACAAATTCGTGCACATTGTTAATTTGTCTGCCTCACCAATTGCTCCATGTTATTAAATCTTTCCCATTAAACAGACCCTGGCAGGCTTCTGAAAGTACTTCCATCCAAGGAAACTGTTATTAGATGGGTATTCTTGAGAAGGTTCCAGCAACATCTCAGCAACATTGGCAGTTCCAGAATATTTATGAGCACATAACAACTCAGTGTTGGACGCAGCTCCAGGTGCAATTAACATCCTCAGAACAGAAATAAAAATTGTAAAAGGTAGCACTGCATTGTTCAGGTGAAACCAGAACACATACATGTACTTCTGAAAAATCCCTTTTTCCATGGAGATACTCCTTTCCATGGAAAAACTTCAGTGACCAGGAGGCAGGGTGACTTTATAGTAATAAAGCGTCCTCATGTTTCAGTCCTGGTCCTGCATATCGCAGAGGCAAAGTCAAATGGAACTTCTGGAATGCTGTGCCAGCACTGCAGGGACACTGTCCTGACTCCAGTGGCATGGAATGGCTTTTCCCACAGCGGGTACATTCAGCACCATGCACTGGGCTGGAAGGAGAAGGATAGGTTTGTGTTTTTGTGTTTGGGGAAACACCGCAATGGCAACTTGTCCCTTAGACCTGTGTCAAAATCAAGTGCTGAAGGCTTGAACCTCTATGACTGCTTGCTATAAAAGACCTTGGATAAAACCCTATAGCCCCTGCATATGCCATGTACACACACAGCTCCCGGTGGGAAGGAAATGTCCCTGTGCAGTACACACACCCTGTCACAGTCAGCACTGCAATTCTGGGTCCAGTCCAGCCAGGTGGAGTGTGGCAAAATATAAAGAGATGGGAACTGTGAGGTTCTTATCTTCTTATCTTCTGTGTTAGAGCCAGGATTAATACAGGGGAGCTGCAGGTTCATGTTCTGACTCAGTGTTTATTAATTCTTGTCTATATTACAGCCACATGAGTTGTGAGCTCTAACTAGCAAGGTGGAGGTGCCTCTAACCCTTTCCATTAACATCCTATAACAAGATGACACCTATATTATTTATACTTTAAACCCAATAATTGACCACCCAAGGTCCGCAATGTGGGCCTCTTTCACCCAATTAGAAAAAAAATCACCCGAAACCAAGAAGAAAAAGGTGAAAAAGAAGGACTTAGACAATGTCCTAAATCAGACACACCTCAGACACACTGTGTGCCAATTTTTATCCTGTTCTCCTTAGGTTTGGTTTTGTTACCACTTTTTAAATCAACATTCACTTATTTGGCCACAAGCCCCAAGTTCATTGACTAGACACCTGGTAATCCTTTCCATACATATTTTTCTATGAGTCCACAAACTTATTACAGATGTTAAGATTCTAAAATCAAATAAATCAGTTCTCAGTATCTGATGAGAAGGGTTGGCATAGTTATTGACTTTGCTCAGCACTGCAGCTGATTTATTCAGATTGTGAGATATTTAATGAAATTAGCTTGATCTTTGTGTTATCATGCAAACATTCTCATTTGTACACAAAGCATCTCCAAAGCATTTTTCATTAGTTCCTCACAGCCCATTATTTCCTGAATGATTAATGACAGTTACACAAACACGGCATTTTTCCCAGAACAGATGTGCTTTACTTCACTGTCTTACTATCAGAAGACTATTGGCTTTAAAGCAGCTCTTTAATGCAATCAAACAAAGGTGATATTCAGCATGCTTTCACATAATTCTTAAGTGTCATGAATCTGAGGAAGGGCTATACAGGCTATACTAAACCATCCTTCATAGGCAATGACAAAAAACAAAACACAAGGGAAAAAGGCAAGAGCTGTGATAGACAGTGAGTGACAGGAGCAGCTCCTTCCTGGGCTATGTTCTGTCCATTTGTTGTCTTACACATGTCAAAGGACTAGTGGAAGGAGAAGCAGTTTTGCCCAACTGCCAACAATACTTTTCCAAAATTAATGTTCTTTTTAAAGGAAATAAAATTTTAATATTCAGATTTTATGTATTGCTAGCCCCAGGTATGAATCAAGGACTGTGTTTCAAGACCACACCACCCTCTCAGGCAAATCTTCTGTCAGTAAGGTCCAGGGAAGTCCCTGGAATGACACTGCTCTGAAGGAAAGGAAAAGTTAACTGTACACCTTTTTTGTTTCTTACTGACCCACACAGCTCAGGCAAGACAACAGATATAAACCCACCACAGACTTGCAGCTACAGTACCAATTTCAATGTATAGATCTGCACTAGCAGAGCTTACAAGTGAAAATGTAATCAGTAACACTTCATGCCATGGATAAAAATAAAATATAATGAGGAAAAAAAACCACAGAGTAACTGTGGAAAAAAAATAAACATTTCAGAATTAAAGACACGTAAAAGAGAAATTTTGTAACTGATGTCACCCATTCAAACCCCTAAAACCTGGCTGATAGTTTCAGTGAAAGTCATCATCCTAAAAAAAAACCAAGTCCGACATGATTATTGCTGTGACTTTCTGGTTCATCTACCAGAAACCCCACATTAACCCTTTCTCAAGGGTAACAGAGAAGAATGTGAAACTGGAAGACCTTCACTTAAAGAAATCAAAAATACTGGCCTTTCCCTGACATTTCAGCAATGTCACTTCACATGTGGCAGCTGATGCAACATTCTCCATGTAAACATTTCCCTTCTGATCCAAATTATTATTTACAGAGTAACCATGGCATATATGTAAATTCTTGAGCTGGTTTCCTGCAGCTCAGCCAAGCTCCCTGGGAGCTGACTGACCTGAGCACAGGCAGCCCCTGCAGCATTGACACTCAGCAGGGACAGCTCCCACCAGCACAAAGGGCACCAGACACCGGGCAGGTAAGGAACTCTGGCAGCAAAACCAAGTCCCTCTGCTGACAGAGACTGAAATTCCTTAGGCAAAGCAGCAGCTTCCTTTGGAGGGGTGACAGGAAGAGCAAACGGATGCACAGCAATTAAAACATCATTCCCCTGGAAGTGCAACGGGCCGTACAAATGCAGGAAAGCAGCGGTGCTGCAGCTGGGAGCGGTTCATTAGGAAAGATTCAGTTTCTCCCTCTGATTTTTTAACCTTCTGCTAGATGATTCCTCAAGTTTCAGCCCTGGCACCTTCCTTAAAGGAGATAATTTCAGCTGGGTCAGCTTTGTGGGCTTTACTGCTGCTGTGCGGTGGAACTGAATCAGCCTCCTGTGTGCTAAGGACTCCATGGGCAAGGGAAGGAGAAGTGGCACCCACAAGTATTTGGGTAATTTTGGGTTCATTTTCCATGAAGAATCTCCTACAAGCAGTCATATGCTGCAGTTGGAGAAGTGCTCCCAATATATGCTGACAAGCATGTATGTGCACACAATTAAAGATTATTTTACTTTTCAGCAAAAGTAAAGGCCAAAGTTGGTGTTACATTTGCATAGCATTTTACATGCAAGGAATATATATAACATATGAGGAAGCAATGCAATCCAAAACTTAATTTCCCTACAATTAAGTACATTAGGAAAACCCCTGAGACCTGCAATAAATGTCACACAATGCATGCTTTTCTTCCCTTCTCATTTATTTTACCTGTAAGGATTCTGTATCTCAGGACCAGAGCTTGTCATAGGAGAGAATGTCTGTTCTATGAAAAAAACCTGCCATTTCCAGATTTGATTTGGCACACCCTGGAATATACTCTTGCCATTTTTACAGAGCAGTAAGTTTAAACCAGGAGAACAATCAGCAAGAAATGCTTTGTTTTTTCAGTAAGGATGCTTCCTTCACTACTCTGGGAACAAGTCACTCTCTCAGTGGAGAAGAGTTATAATTAATATTTCATATTTTTATATAGAAGCCCAAAGAAAATGAGAGCAGTGGGTCAGGGTGTGCAGAGTTGGGGGAGTGAAGGCTGCTTTCTTTTTGAGGACTGGAGGCTCACAAGGATTTTCAGCTGTTTTCCTTTTACATGGTTTGCCTTCAGCTTCCTGGGGCAGGTTTGTAAGGGACACAGCTAATTAGGAACATCAGAGACTTCTTGAAATTGCCTCTTGACTTCAGTCAATGAGAGCGATTATTTACAGGATTTTCAGATCTTTTTCAGCCACCAAGAACTTTGCTCTAATTTCACTAGTTCTCATCTACAACAAAGCTGCTGGGACTGGGTTTCAGGATGGGAAATAAAAAAAACAAGTTACAAATATCGTGCTTATTGACAAGCATGGAAAAAAGAAAAAAGAGTAGCAGCATGATTTAGAATTCTGTATTTTATATATCAAATACCTATAAAATATTTTCTTGCTGTTTTTTTTTTCCTGCAGCACAAGGAAATAAGGACATTTTAACTAGATGGTATAATTTATAATATATAATACAAATACTATTAACAACTGAACAGAGCCCAGCGGACCACAGTAGATTTACAGGTGAATGGTAAGAATTTCAGAGGTAAAATTAGCCCTTCACCTTCCAATTTCTTTTTATTTTGGAAACTGAATTTGGAAATACTTCTGCACTAAGTCCTTGATCAGACCCACAGGATGGAAAATCCCCAGCCTTGACCAAGCCATTAATCCAACGAGGAGAAAGGTGGGCTGGAGCCAGGGGCAGGGGTGGCACATCCCTGGCACAGGAGGGAGCTCTGAGGGAGGGCACAGGTTTGTACTGAGGCCTTGGAAAGAGTCAGCTGTAATCACAAGGCAGCCCAAGAAACAAAGGCATAAAGCCTGAAGAAAACACATCCTGAACCTGGGCTGAATAACTCACCCCTGTGCCAACATCTGCCTTGCTAATTTGACAGAAAAGCAGCATCAACATTGACATTCACCTGCTTATTTCATCATGTTCTTTCAGGAATTCCCTCTTGCTCTGTTTGTAGGACATATGAGAGTCCATGATGTGCAAAATTCTCCAGCCTGGCCTAAAATTGCCCCCTGGCACCCTTTCTTACTGCTGGAATTTGCTTGGTTTTTGCTTTTTTTAGCCCAAGCATCAGAGTCTGTCATATCCCATTCACTTTGCCTTTCATGTGCAGACACAGAGCCCCAGACAGCTGGGGGCCCTTTGGGAGAGATCTCCTCTGACAGGAAAAGCTCAAGGCACAGCACTGAATTTCTCCTTAAAAACACAAAACAGGAGAGAAACAGATTCATTTCCTCTGGGTAACGTAGGCTGCAGAGTTTCTTTGGCTGTATTTACAACACATGAATGTAAATAACCATGTTCAATGCTGCTTTCACTTTGCAAGAGGTGAGCTAAATAAGGCCACAGAAGCTTTAATTTGGGCACTAAAATGCAGATTTCAGCACATCTCTTTTATGATATTTCCACCATCTCAGGGGGTTATCTGCCTCCCTTGCGACTCTGGCAGGCTTTGAGATGTCACTGTGGAAGCAGCACATCATGTATGCCCCCTGGGGCAGAGATCCACTCCAGCCTTTATGCTGGCAAGGAAGATGTTTGGAAATTTATACTTTCAGATACTGAAAATCAGAAATAAAATTCTTCATTCCTAGGAGATAAAGCTTAGTTATTTGGTGGCATTATCTAACTCCAGATTTGGAATTACCTACAGAAACTGTAAGTTAGAAAAGACACTAATTTTTCAGTCTTATGGGTGAGGAAAAAGAAAACCAAACTAAAATCCAAGCCAAAAATGCTGGCAAAGGAGGACTTAATGCATGAACCACTTACAAAGCCATGTGCTTACAATGTCTGATGCTAGACTGCCACAGGGAATTAATTTAGCTAAGTCTGACAAAGGGCAAACATTTACCATGTCAAGTTCTATCCATGTGATTTTTACCAATATAAAAATTAATTACAAGTTGTCAAATTTTCCTACATTTCCAGCAGTAAATCCTTCCCCCACAGTTAATGGCTCAGAGTAAAAGACTGCACATGTTGAGAGACTGACTTCCTACTGGATTATTGCTCCAGAACTCTTCTTCATTTGTGCTTCCATTCCACTGGCAGCATTCTCCCAGTGCACAATGCTATTAAAAATAATGGTTTAGAGCATCAATAATCAATTAAAGCTGGCCTCCTCAACATGGCTGTGGTGACAGCCTAATAAAATCCATCATTCTTTGAACATTTGCAGACATACTTCTTACAGTTAATGGTGTGGCACAACTCCATCATCAAGAAATGAGGGAAACATAAGTGGAAAGCAAAGAGAAAAACAAAGAGAAAGCAGAAAGAAAAGCTTTAAACTGAGCCCAGGAAAAGTGTGAAGGATCCTAAAGCGTAGGGCAGCTTAACTCCATACCCAAACAGGGAGCAGGCTGCTTAACAGGAGATCCAGGTTTGTCACAGTAGGCACCCTAACAAGAAATTTGGCCTCAATCTTCACTTTAAAATCTATTAGGTAGCTTAACAGTATCTAAGGATCTGCATCATGGAGAGCACAGGACTTACCTCCTTAAGTTTCACCATCCAAAAATGAACCAGTAAGACTGAATCACATACTTTGGCTTTCTAAATGGTCAATGGGCAGGGACAGGAACCTCCAGAAAGCCACCTATTTCTGAGCCCTATGAAGTGGAATAACTGACTGAAATATTAAAGTCTCTGATACAAAGAGATCATTCAGCATCACCAGAGAATCATTAATGTGTTATTTTACAACTAATAAACATCCATTTCCCATCTACACACAGTAATTGAAAACTTTAATTGATGTTTCAGAGCCTACAGTTCCTTCACTTCACTTTGTGAATGGAACTACAGCTCCACACACAAAATGGGCATTTTCCTAGATCTGTTCACTAAGCAATGATTGCACAGAGCAAATGCTTATTCCCACTAAACTACATGGCACCTTTCCACTTTCTCCTCAGGTAACATTTAATGTCATTTTTATTAAGTCAATTGACAGAATATCGGCTTCTCTTCTCCCTGCTCTTCTTAAGCTCCTCTGTACTCCAGCTTCCCCTCCCAAAGGCAGCTCTGAGGAGAAGCCTGGAACAGTGCTTCTCTTAAAAGGCCACTCTTCCAGGGAGCACTGTGTGTGTGTCCCCTCCTGGAGCACTGTGTGTGTGTGTGTCCCCTCCTGAAGCCCTCTGTGTGTGTGTGTGTGTGTGTGTGTGTCCCCTCCTGGAGCACTCTGTGTGTGTGTGTGTGTGTCCCCTCCTGGAGCATTCTGTGTGTGTGTGTTCCCTCCTGGAGCACTCTCTGTGTTCCCTCCTGGAGCACTCTCTGTGTCCCCTCCTGGGAGCACTGACCTCATTAGCCACACAACAGAACCACTGGACTCCCAGACATGCTGCCAGGAAGGAATTCGACTATGGAAATAGGCAATGAGCATCACCCACACCAAGAGAAGGAAAATTCCTTTTCCTCCTAACAGAGCCAGGAATAATACAAATCGAAGGAATAGCCTAATTCAATACTGATTCTCATGGAATCCAGCAAGTAATGTAATTTCTGGTTTAATTCCTTCTCTATTCTGATCCCAAACTTTCCATTCAAGCAGCAATAAAGAAAACTTTTGAGATCTATTTATTTTCAACAGATAACAAAACTTGTTCTTCATTAACTTCTATAGTCTGATAGTCACGAGGTGCCTCCAATTTTGGCATCACAACAGCAAGGATTTCCATCTTAGAAAACAACTGAATTCCGTCTATTAAGAAAACCCTACCTTTAGGTCATCTAAAATTGCAAATTCTTTCTCGATTTTTTTCATAAAAGGAGCTTCAGGCAAATATATACTAGGTGGAGCTAGTAGCAATCAATGATACAGCTGCATTAAGATACTGGAAAGACTAAAATTACTTAAAATTACTAAACACGTTATTGTCAGCATATCCGAAATGTTTTGTGTCTGGTATTGGTGGAGATCTGACTGACACTAGATTCCTACATAGGCAAGAATGAGGAAATCCCAAATACTCCTACAGTGAAAACATTAGTGGAATAAAGAACTATGGCTAAACAGTCCTTTACTGATACTAAAAGGAGGCACAAGCCTGGTCCACTTATAATCCTCAAGTAAGACAGAAATTTCACTGTTCCAAAGAGGCCACCTCCTTTTTTATTTCAAGCTTTGGCAGTGCTACAAATTCCTTACACCTTGCACATGACTATTTTAATTGTTAGGGTTACATGTTAATATTCCATCCATAGATCTCAATATTCCAAAACAACAGAGACTGTATTGCATACATTTAGTTTTGCACCTGATAGCAGTGTTAAGTGCTCCTCTTTAGTGACTTCACACTTACTCCAACTAATTTAACTTGGATTTCCAGACTTGTGTTTAAGCACCAGAAATCAGCTTGGACAGTCTGTGTGATGATGATTAGCACTGCAGCACCGCAGGGAGAATTTCCTCTGGAAGAAGACGTAGGCAAGAGAGAAATACTGTTCTAAAACATTAAAAAAATAACAGAGTTTTCAATTTGCTATCTTTCTTAGGTTCAAAGAATGAGAGATGAGATTGCTCTTTAGTTCTTCCATTTGTAAGAGCAGACCTGTGAGCTGTGTGCTCTTTTCCAAGCACCTGATGTTCAGCTGTATGTGACTTACAGTGATAAAAAGAGCCATAAGCTTCAAATACAGTTTGTTCTTCCTGAGAGTTTCAGCTGAAAACTCCTACAATATGAGAGATAACTGTGTGATGATGACTTGGTAGCTCAGATATATCATTTTTATAGTAGAATATCAAACCATATGTTAAAATTCAAGAGTGTATTCAGACTCATCTTAATTTCAAGCCAGATCTCACAAAATTTTGTCAGCAGAAGGGCACAGAGAAGATGTAGCTCAGCCACTTCTTCCAGACAAATAACACAATTGCCTTTTCTCTTTTTGTTGTCTGTAACAGCAGGAGTTGTGCTATAAAGCAGGAAAAAACCCTCTGGACTCCTGGAAAAGCTGAAGTTGCTGAGCCAACCTGTGCACAGCCATCGTGAGGGGGCTCCCCAGGGACACTCCATACATGTGTGCTCAGCAAATCCCAGTGCACAGGCTGCTGTCACCTCCAGAAAACATAAAGCAAGGCCACACCCTCCTGCTAAGTTCACACACTACCTTTAATAGATAAGCTCATAAGGAACAATAAGAAACTTGCCGAGGGAGAAATTCTGGAAGAACAGTCAATAAAACCAATAGCAAAACTAGTTTGCAAACAGAACTGCCTTGAATGACTAGGGGGAAAAAAAAAAAAAAAAAAAAAAAAAAGAAAATCATTAAAGGACCCAATTGTATAAAACAATTAAGTTGGGATGCAGGTGGATCACATGGACGTTGATTTTGGCTGTGGGTATTGTTTATGCAGATGTTAGTAAAACATGCTAGAAGTTACAGCCTGCTGTGCAGCCACAAACTCCTTTCCATCCAAAATAACCTTACCTGTAACACTCACTGGGATCTCCTAAGGAGCCAGAATGAATACAGATTCATTTCCTGAAATAAATCTTATTACAGCTGTACTGCTGAAGATTTGCAGGGATCAGTCACAAGAGAGCTGCCAAGCAGAAGGCTACCTGTCTGTCCAGGTTCTAACTGAATTATTTTTTAAAACACCTCACTCTTTGAGGGGCTCCAAATTGAATTCAAATTCTCATAGGAAGAGGATTTCCTTGAAAGATTCCTGTTGTCCTGGAGAACCAGAATTAGGGAAGAACTCCTCTCTTTCTGAGTTGTTTTTTTTCTGGTCCCAGGACAATATGAGATCGTGAATAATAACAGGAGGAAGTGAGAAATAAATGTATCATTTCAAACTTTCAAAGTCAGGCTTCATTTTAACTTTCTCTATGGATTTACATAGCAATTTTCATGAGTCAAATTTCATTTAACTCACTAACAGGGTTAGTGTATCACAAGGTATTCCCTTGCAATATCGAGCTGCAAATGAGTCCTTCCATTACTTCCATGTTCCATTCATGACTGTATTCAAAGCATTTGTGATGTCCTACATCAAAACAGAGCTAAAATTGCATCTGACCCAACCCAGCAGTTTGTGAAAGAAATACCCAAGATCTCAAGGTGATAGGCAGAAACAGTGTTGTAGCTTTAATGTCTCATTTGAAAGTATTTCATCTCCTTAATCTGGCTACTTTGCAAAGAAACCAATTCAATTTACCTTCTGCTTTAAAATAATTATTTAATCACTAATTAACAACTTACAACTGTCTACTGACTTGCTGAGAAATTTTTCATAGTCTCCATAATAATTTACTCACAATATTCTGTCTTTCCTCGAGATCCACGTTTACTCCCACTTTATTGCTGTTTCCCTGGGCTGTCCATTTGTTCAGCCACATGTCCCTCCATAAAACTTTCCCTTTTGTCCTTTTCCTCTCCAGAAACGTGCTGCAAGGAAGGAGCAGGAACCTGTAGGAGAAGCCATGCCTCTGTTAAAACAGGGCAGCTTTAGACAGCTGAAGAACAAGCTCAATAAAATGAACAGCTATGATATAAATTTGCTGGGAGCCCTTGCATTTTCTGAGCACTGCATGTACGCAGCCATCATGAATGAAGATTAATCCTATGATTTTTGGGATCACCTGAGCCTCCAGTCTGTTCCCACAGCCTTTCTCTCCAACTGACTGGAAGACTTTGGGTGAAAACCTCTGTTTATATCCACAGAAAACAGAATGCTTGAGAGCAGGAAAAATACCCAGTAAGGACAAAGTTAGAAGAAGGAAAGGAGGTGATGACTGTGTGCTCCTCGGGCCACATCCCCAGAGGTCCTGTGCCAGGTGGGCTCCATCTCAAGTGTCCCCACCTCAAGGCAATTGCACACACACAGAGCTTTCCACAAGGAGAGAAACCCTGCCTGAATTTAGGGCCTCAATCACCACACTTTTTTCAGTGAGCAGGAAGAAAAATATCTGTAACTCATCACTGGCAGTGACTTCCAGCTTGGCCTGGCCTGACCCTATACCCTTGGAGAGGAGCTGCAGCAGCTTGGCACTGCCCTGTGTATTGATAGGGATTTTTTTCAGCAGCTGGAATTCTAAGTGAATGTTGAGAGGAAAGGGAGAAAATCCTCAAGGTTTTTTTTGAAGCTTCGAAGCTCCAAGAGTCTGGATAATTTTGAGAGCAATAAAAACTTGTCCTTCAAGGCTGTTTTTATGAAATCTAAGGGGAAAATACAGTAAAAGTACCTGGTGATAAGAAAAATGGTTCAGTTCTGCGAGATACACAGAACTCATCCCATCTTACCTTGGGCAAAGAAATTTTAAGGAGACGGTAATGGGAATGATTCCCAGCTCATAACAGTGTGACCATGTTTAAGGATGCCTGTTTGTTTCAGGTATGTCATAGGCTTAGGATGTCATGATTCTTCTAAAACTGTAGCTCTTTCTCCACATTTGCTGCCAGCCTGAATGCTCCCCCAGTCCCTGGTTTGTTAGGTCATTTCTGTTAATTCAGGCTTCTCATTTACAAGGCCAATACTAAACCTGGGGACATTAAATATGCCAATCAAACATAAAAAGTGCCTGGAAAATGTCAGTGAGTTTTAAATGGCATTCCTTCCCCTTGCTTGAATAGCATTTTCTGATCAACCTTTTCCACAAGAATGCACAGAGCTGGGCATCATCACAATAATTACACCAGAAAAAGTGCACATGGTGAGCACAGTGGACACTCTCTGGAACAGTACAGCAAAGCAGATTATTTCCTCACACACAAAGAAAACACTTCTGACAAAATGATATTAAAATAAAATTGTTGTGGGGCTTTCACATCAGGGATGGCTACAGTGCTGAAAGACAGCCATTGGTAATTGGGGGAGTTCTGATGAGGAAAACCATGAAGGAAATCTGACATAAAATTTGAAAGTGGGATGTTTATTTGTCACAATTTTTCTTCCTAAACAGGTTGTCAAAAAGCTGGTTTTGAAAATCTCTGTACAGATAGCTGCTTAGCCATTAAAAACACACCCATTCCTTCTTTCCTGATGGACAGAGCTTCTCCAGCACCCCACTGGGTCCTTCCACCTCAGGCCCTTTCCAAACCCCACTGATTGATTTCTCTTGGTGGCAGGCACTTTTACCCCACATTCAAGTGGTTCTGGACTTTCTACTCCAAACTCATCTTTCAATCTGAAAGAGCCAATGAACCCAAACTCATTCTTCCATTGGTAACCTGCTGCTGACAGGAGCTTGCTGTGAGCCCCTCCTTTCCTTCTGGGCCATTTTTCTTCACTTCCTCAGGGTGAAATTAACTGGTAAGCAACTTCAGAATTTGGTCACTGTGAAATCTCTCTAAGTTATCATAATGCAGGTCTAAATTCCCCTGGGGTTTTCTCCTTAGCTGCCCAAACTGGCAATTTAGACACACAAGGATCGGAGTTACCTCTGATCCACAGGGAGAAAGTCAGTGGGGGATCTCTGTCTCCACATTTCATGATTGCTTAAATCCAATGTGAAGCTGTTTTCAGTAGGAAACAAAAAGATTTAGTGTTTCAAAAGGCAAGAACTTGCCTGGAGATAATTTGTAGCCATTTGTCTCTTTCCATTTCTGTTACCATATGATCCTCACCCATTTGCCTTCCTGGGCAGTCCTCCATGTGCAACTTGCAGAACCTTAAGCATTACAAAAACCTGGAAACTCTTTAAGAATTTTGTATATTTCTAAACATTTTGATCTAAATTACATGTAAGATCCATAGCAAAAGCCCTCTTTCCTCACCTGGAGCCCGCACTTGCCCAGGTGTACATGTTGCAATCATGTAGCTGCTCTTCAAGGTTTGAAATGTTTGAATTTTCATCCCTTTAACATAGAGGTGTACCCATGGTTATAGTCCAAAAGTAATTGTTTCACTATTGGCCCATTTTCTCTATATTTTGCTCCTTCCCTCCAAATTCTCATTCCTCTACTACCTGCAAAGCTTCTGTGCCCTTGTAAACTGGCATCTACATTCAAGTAATAAAGGGTAGGTTCAATAAAATATTTTAGACAGCATTAGGAATTAGGTAATATTTTTTCCCTAAAAAAAAAATCAAAAATCATCACTTCCTCAACGTGCAATTTCACATTTTTTAAAAAAGATTTTCTCTGCAAGAGGAGCCAAGAACTTGACTGTGCTGCAGAGCCTTTTGTTATTACTTTATAACAGGTTGTTTGAATTTCCAAGCACCTTTTTAGTTTGTTAATAGCTGTTTGGGTATAGGGCTTTATTGATTTATAAAGTCACAGCCATTTTTCCTGTCTCTGATGTTTACAACAGCAAGGTGGAAAACAATGCTGGCTTTGCAAAAACAGCACAAGTTTAGAGCAGCTGAGGTAAGATATTCTCTGAGAAGGGACAAGGGAAAAGAAGGAAACCTGTTTCAGGGGAAAAACAACTGCACAGGTTAGGGAACACATGAAGATGCTTCAGTCAATATTTATCTCAGATCAATAAAACTTGATGTTCATTTCAGTGAAATCAATATCTGCTTAATTTAAGTATTGTTGTTCCTTGGCTCCATCTACTTCTCCCTGTTTCCAAGATCTCTTCTCAGTGCTTAAGATTTCAAACTTGATCATCCAACCTGATCTTTGCATTTCCAGAATTTTCATCATGGGCTCAAAACAAAACACAAACTAAAAGTTATTCCCTTCACTGAGCACTGGAGACAAATAGATTTTTTTTTCCCATAAATCTCAATCTTTATCTAAGCCAGGGGAAAAATAAGGGGGGGCTGAGGAAGAGGTTGTACAGCCAAAAGTAGGGGCAAGGAGGATTAGCAAAAATGTTGGTATCCTTGCTAGCATCTCACAGGTGCTGAAAAAATGTGTTTTATCTGTTAATGTTCTTCCTAATACCTGGCTTCTTGTGAGAGGACTGTCCTTATCAGATTGATTTTATAAGCTGGCAGAGTGTTGTCAGAGGTATCTGCACCCAGACTGAATCCTGAAGATCCTGATCTCCATCACAGCTATTAACGGTCCAGCATCGAGCATTGGAAATTCTGTCTGCTTTTTCAGGTCATGATTTCTGCACTGCGCTGCAAGGAAATTTCAGCTGAATCCTTAAAGGGCTCTGCAGCAGCACAGCACTTGGCAAGCATGTGGAGATTATTCTTTCTGCTGGGGCAGGTGCTTCCCTTGTTCTCAGGAAGCTATTCAGGTGCAGGGCGGGGCTTCCTCCTCCTGCTTATGGTGTTTTGATTTTATTTACCTTGGTTTTGGTTGGTGGTTTCCTTTTTCTTTTTTTTCTTTTTCCTGCAGTGGTCTCTAAATGATCCAGAGCTATAGCTAGTAAAAGTGTACCAAGGCAAACAGAAGCCTCCAAGAAGGATGTGTTTTTCCAGACCTATTCCTGCAAGGAGTATTTGAGCCTCTCAGTAGTACCAGAGACAGTGCAGAAGACGCCTGTGTGTGGTGAGAACAGGTGATGATCTCCTCTGTCTGGTGGCTGAGCCTAAGGAGGAAATAGAAATACTAAGGAGGATTAGGGGAAGTGAAAGGGAAATAATCCGGTGGAGTTTCATCCTTCCATCCCTGAGGGAAGCCCATCAGGCATCAGAGGACCCCCATGCCTCCTGCCATCAGGCAGAACAAGGAGACCTGGTGATGAAGGGGAGTGGAAATGGGTCCCTACTTAGGGGGGTAATAAAAATTCCTCCCGACCCCCATCACCTGCCCAGGTGCCACTTCAGAATACATATGAAGCCCTGGATCTAAAGGGTCAGCCAGATAATGTGGAAGAAAATTATCTGCCCAGTGGGCCTCCCAATTACACTTCAT
>VWYN01013158.1:5910-54674 GCA_013400075.1 Hippolais icterina | reverse complement strand
TGAGGGAGCTGAGGTTGTTTAGCCTGGAGAAAAGGAGCCTCGGGGCTGACCTTATCACTCTCTACAACTCCCTGAAGGGTGGCTGTGGTCACCTGGGGGTTGGTATCTTTCTCCAGGCAGCAACTGACAGAACGAGAGTACACAGTCTTAAGCTGCACCACAGGAAGCTTAGGTTAGATATTAGAAAGAAATTTTTCACTGAAAGAGTGATTGTGCACTGGAATCATCTGCCCAGGGAGGTGGAGTCACTGTCCCTGAATGTGCTTAAAAAAAGACTGGATGTCCACTCAGTTCCCTGGTTTAGTTGCTGAGGAGGTGCTAGGTCATAGCTTGGACTAGATGATCTTAAAGGTCTTTTCCAACCTAGTTCATTCTGCAATTCTGTGAATTTGAGCATCAATTACCAACACTTGATAAACCAACTCCTCATTTCTCCTTCTCTCCACAGCTGGACCTGGGGGTTTTGCTAACCCCTCACACCAGAAAGCTCATTTCATCCTTTAACCTTCATCTCTTCTTTTCCTTTGCACAGAACTGCAGGAAACTATTTTCAAGTTTGCTAAACCCAAGGATGTTTTGGCTGCCAAGCTGCATAAAGAAGAAAGTGCTTTCATTTGGTCTTATCACAGAATTGATAATAACATTATTGTACATGCAAAGAACTTCAGGCTTGTTTATCTACAACAACAGAATGACAGATGCAAATATATATATGAAAGGCCCAAATATCTCAAGCTCTGATAGTTCACTCAAGAATATTATATCCCCAAAATGCAAACAGAATAATTTACTCACATCAACTGTACTAATGCCTTTTGGTAATTTTCTGTTTTCCTGTAACAAGCCTTGCCAGGTTCACACTTTGGTTTTTGAGGGAATAACCCAAGAAGGAAAGACTTGCTTTCTAAATAATTTTCAGCCTTGATAATGAAAAGCCTCATACCACCCAGAATTATTTCCTATTTGTTGTGTTCTGAATCTTCTACACAATTAAATTTTGAATCTAATTCAAACCCTAAAATATTTTATCATCAAATCCACTGCCAAAATAAGAGTTAGAACTAACTGGTCTGATATCCAAATCATGGCCCAAAAGACTGGTTCCCCGTGGGGTATCTCAGAAATGCACTGTCTTGTAACCAAAGGTTTGCTTTGCTTTGAAGTTCCTGATTTCATCCACATTTCCTGCCCTGCCCCCCGGTCTGTTTTTATTTCCTATTTCTATTTGGCAATACCTCCCCCTCATAGTAAGTTATGTGTGTGCTACCCACCCTAAGATTTTAGAGCATTCTGGTAACAGATTATAATTTAGAACTTTATCCTGTAGCAGAACAGGTCATTGTTCACATGCCAGAATAAGTAACAACCTGTTGAGAACTCAATTGCATCTGGGTTTCTCTCATGTGGATATTTCACATCTCCATTTACATTCTCATTACCTTTTCAGTTGTGAGCCCTTGCAGCAGCCATCCTGGGAATGGATTTGGATAAAATATACTCAGATAATTAGGAGACCCCTGGGGCAGTGGGGCTATCTTAAAATAATCATTACAGAAAAGTACATTTGCAATTTTAAGCAGCATGGAAATAAAACTTAAACCCCAAATTTTAATCTTTTGCTGACCAATATTACCCATTCAGCCCTCCCCCAAACTCCACCACATGTGCTTTTCAAGGACACCACCAGACCCTAATGGGGGGTAATGTTGTGTGCTGGGGCCATGGCCCCACACACTCCCTGCCTCTTCCCAGCAGGACATCCCCATCCCCACAGCATGCTCCCCTTCGGGGACACATCAGGAAAGGAGGAGGCCAGGAGTGTCCCAGAGCAGATAACACCAACACTGTGAAAAAAATCCCTGTCCCAGAGTATGGAAGACACCCTCCCTGCCCCATGCTGAAAACACACAAAGAGGATATGACTCATTCCACCAGACTGAAGCTGCCTCAGGAGGGCCACAGGTGCCTCCCCAGCCTCGGCACACATGTGGGGTGTGCCCTTTGGATTTCTGGGACACCCATGTAAGGCTGGAATTCGTGACACAGGCACCCCAGGACACCTACACTCCCTGGAATAACACCAGACTTTACCCATCATCACTCCCTTGAGGTGTGATTCATCCACGTGGGAGGACTGCTTACCCATGCCAGGAGAGATGACAAGTTCCTGAACAAGTTTCTCAACAATTCAGTGCCTCGAGCAGGAGCCCTGGTCATCCCTAGGAGCAGAGGAGGTGCTGCAGCCTTCACAGAAGTTGGGGATGATGGCCAGCCTGCAAGAGAGTCCAGCTGATGGTGATCCCAGTTGGACATGAGTGCATTAAATGAGAGGAGCCTCCCCTTGGGCAAGGACAATGGCCTGGCTCCTCCAACACCTCCAGAAAGGGACAAACCCCCTCTCCAGCTAGGCTGCATAAATCACTGCCACAGTGTGCCCAACACTTTTTTCCATCTCTAAAGGAAGCCAACAGAGCAACGTTGGCACTAGAGGCTTGACTTTTAGTTAGCTTCTGTGAGATGAGCCAAATCTGGGACAGGCTGTCCAAATGGCAAGCAACTCATCATTCATGCACCAAGAAGGTGATGCCAGGGTTGCAAAGCATGAAGTTTACATAGCACAGAGATGGACTGCTTCCAGGACAATATTTTATCTCATTTTGCTCTGGCTCCCAGCGTTATTCCTCTGCCTTCCACTCACATCCTTCCTAGCAGAACCATTTAATTGGATGATTGGCAGAGTGTGGCTCCACAGGACATGATGAGAAGGTATCAGCTTTGCTGCCAAAAAGGATATCCCTGCCTTCCCAGTCTCCCAACCTGCCTGCTTGCTGCTGCTGCTGCCTTCTGTTGGCTCTGGCTCAGAGCAAAGCCCTGCCTGGATGCACTAACATGATGGAAAACAGCAATCAGGCAAAAGAGGAATAAAAACTGCAAATAACTTTCTGGTATGTCATTGAGCCAGCTCATGGCAGGGTGAAGGGGGCCTAGGGCCAGAGTAAAGCAGGGGACAATGGCCAGGGGGAAGAGGGAGGCACAGGGCAGGACACAGCTCCCCTCTGTCCCTGGGAAGGAGCCTTCAGGTGAGCTCTGCTGCCCTTGCTGTCTCCAAACTGCCCCACCTGCTGGCCCCTAATTAGTAGCCTGGCTGATCACTGTGTAGTTAATAGGTCTGGCAGGGAAGAAGGCCAAGAGCAGCAATGCCCTGGCTGTACCAGGCCAGGACCCTGTCTGCGAGGAAGCTGAGGCTCCTGCTCCTGCCATGCAAACAAGCTCCTGAAAAATTCCCAGCCAGCGCTCACCATCAATGTGCTCACAGCTCCTTCTGCACAGGAATGTGTCATTAAACCCTCAGACAAGAGGGATTCCAGCCTTGGCTCAAGGTGACCAGTGAAATTTTAAGAGGTCAGAAACTGAGTTCAGCTCCTTTGGGTACTAGAGCAGCAGCTCAGTGAAAAACATCTCTTTTCTCTTCAGAGGGCTGTTGTGAACAACTGTGTTCATGTTTCTTTCAGGGTGGGGTTGGGCTTTCTTCAGGAAACATGAATAGATATGGGACTTATCTGACACAACACAAAATTTTTCTGTAGATTTCTCATGTAATTATTTTCCTTTTCTTAACTTTCTATTCTTTCCTCCCCTGCAATGTTTGTGAACGCTTTTGTTCTCCCTCACTCAAGTAATGATCCCTTTTACTTTTCGTGTTTTTATTTCTCCCTGCTGAACAGAGGAGGTTTGTAGCTATATGCTACAACATTATTTGTTAACGACAAGCTATCCCTCACCAATTACTTTGCTGGGATTTTACTACCTTGTCATTATTTTATCTCCAACAGTCTGCTGCAGTTTTTGGCTGGAAAGAGAAGAAACAAAACTATAGCTATGCACTGGAACTCCAACTGCAGAAATGCAGAGCTATTCCAAATCAACACATTGCTATTTCTTCCCACAGCATTTTTCCTCCAGCGACCACTCGAGGACATCACTGGGAGAGAATCAGCAGGCAAATTTCAGCCCTGGAGGCTGAGATACATTATTTTAGGTTGCATCATTTTGAGTAACACTTGCCAAGGGCACTGGAGAGCATGTCAACTTAATTATGAAAGACGGGTCATTGATATAACTCGTAACAAATAAATCAGGGAAGAGAGCAGAGCATCCAGAGGAGCAGCATTTATCATCACACAAAACCATGCTATTATTTAGCACAATGGCAGCATGAATTTTGGAAGGCCACTGAGAACATCCCATCCTGGTGTTTCTATCTCTCACTGTCTCAGTCATTCCTCCTGCTATTCCCCCTTCTCTCACCTGCAAGAGCATCCAGTTTTGCACCACGCAACATCCTGAGCACCAGCATCCATTCTGCAGAACACTCCTTTGGGATGCACTGACCTGTGTGCTTATCCCTGCCACTTCTGAAGTTTCAAACACAAGAAGAAACTTTACCACAGCAAAATTTTGGGATTATATTCCTGAAGTCCCCTCTGTTGTGTCCTGTGTGTTTTTGTTAGGACAGCAGCCCATTTGCTGGGTGACCTGAGGCTAAACCCACTTCTGAAGCCTGCTCCAATCTCATCTCCAAGAAACCATCTAATCCCTCAGCTGTATTCTCCTGTCTCACACCCACTTCCCCCTCTAGCTCCTCCATCCCACTGCAGATGCCTTCATCAAACCCCCACTCAGAGGTTTATCAACAATAACAAGCATTAAGATGTGACTTTCAACAGAAATCTCCTAGAAAGATGTAAATATTGTGAACGTCCCTCCATGAAAGCAAAAGAGGAAACAATGAAAATTCTCTGGTTTCAGCACTCTAACTGTGCAGAGCAGCCAGCCTTCAGTGTGCTTCAGTGCTGAGTCCGCCCTTCCCTGCTCACTGAACTGCTGGGGGCTGCTAGCTCCATCTACAATCCCACTTCCACTGAAGTCCCCTGCTCCAAACACAGCTGAGCTGTTCCTTCAAATTCTTCCAGCAACTAGGCGTAAACACTTCAGTCAAGGGAGGGATTCCCTTTGAATTTATATAGCCAATGACAATTTCCAGCTTCAGAAGAGGAAAACATTGGAAGCACGTGGATGAGATGCAAGTGGCAGAAGCCAGGTGCAGTGCAGGACAATTCCAACTGGAGCACATTGCAATAAATCCCTGCTCAGCAGGGCCTCCTGGGCTGTGCTCAGTGAGGGACATCCCAAAAGGTGGCTGTGATGCTGTCTGTCGTTGCATCATGTAGAGAATAAGGGGGGGAAAGGCAAAGATTTGTCCACATTTCAGAGTGGGTAAATACCTGAAAGCTGCAGCCTGATGGCATGGCGCTGACTGTGTCTTCTTGTACACAGGTACCCCTTACATTTCTCAGATGAAGCTGCTTCTGACCCAGAGAGGAAACAAATATCTTCAATGAAGATTTTGTTGCTGTTTTCAAAGGCCTGCAAGGAAACCCTTTCTGAAATACTGGAGATACCACGTAAGTTTCTCAGAAAAACTCATCCTAGCTGCAACAGGAATAATGTAAGAAGCCAGTTCTGCTGAAAGCTCTGGGGTTAATTGAAAATGCTGGTTCTCCTACAGTCACTGAGCCACTGAGGTGCCAAGGCCCAGACCTGCAGCTTTCCCAGGGAAAAGGGGGCTCTTACGAAAGGGTTTAATATTGAAATCTATAATTACATGCTTATTTAGAATCAAATTACTGAAGGCTCAGCCTCCTTTTGAAGGGTGGAGGCTTCTCATTGAAGGAGATAACCATGTGTCCCCCTACACTTTTGATGTTGAAAACCATTCCAGAAAAATTCCAGGCAAAACTGAAAGTACAGCATTATGAAATTGCCCTCAAAGAAGCATTTATACAGCTGCATATTTTTTCTGACCATTTTGCTTCCTGAAATTCACACTTGTTCCCTGTCATATGAGATTTTCAGAATGTTCCTTGCAGATTTCACCAGTCTGAAAGCCTCACTTGCCTGCTGGGAGTTCTGAAAATCAAGAGACAGCAATGAATGAATTCTCTTTATGTTGCCTTGCTTAACAGCATTCTGCAGGTGCCCCTAAATTAAATAAAGCAAGGAGGACAAAAATGTGAACAAGTGCACAAAGAGGTCTACGAGTTCTGCAGGATTTGGAAAACTTCTGTTAAAGTTTTCCCATTTAGTGCCAAGCTGAAGCTATGGCTCTTTGCACCCTTGTGTCACGTTCAGCTGGAAATTGTCATTGGCTATATAAATTCAAAGGGAATCCCTCCCTTGACTGAAGTGTTTACGCCTAGTTGCTGGAAGAATTTGAAGGAAGAGGTACCAAGAAAAATGTTATCTGTCCCCTAGCTTCAGATATTTGGGGCTGGTTGTCTCCTAAGAACATCTCTTACCAAACTCAAAAACTGCTGAAGAACTCAGAGAGATGACCAAGGTACAGCCCAAAGGCTCAGGTGTGCCCCAAAGCAAAAGGGGCACATTCACACAGGAGAAGTTTAAATCAGGACATATTTATGTGAATGCATCCCCAAACACACAAAGTTTCTCATGGGGTAGGTCCTTCCTGCCCATTCCCTGGCTGAGTGTTTCACCATAAAACCATGGGTTTTGTAGATCTGTGCTAGGTGAGCACATCTTGCTGCCCACAGAGATGTTCCCCTACAAAGTGGAAATTCACAACTTCAAGCCTTTCCCATCTGGTCTTCAGCTGCAGCTCTGCACACACGGGCTCTGTGGCAGCCTTAAAACAGATGTAGCTCTGCTGCTGCCAAACAGGAAAATCTTCCCTTCACTGCTCACCCACTTCAGTGACAGCTAAGAACTTTTTTAAGACAGAAGTTGTACCCTATGTGATGAACTTAAGGACATTTAAATACATGGATAGACTCCAGTAGCAAGAACTGATCAGAGATAAGACACTGAAATGAAACATTTCCTTTCATAGGTTACTTTTTTCTTACCTGCAATGATTCCATATAGGCAAATACACTCCTCAGATGTGGCTCCATCCCACCGGCTCAGGACCTGCATGCAAACAGTGCAATATGCATGACTGCTTTTTAAAACTACTCTCCATAAAAATAACTTCTGTGTGCTTACCTATTTCCCTTTGTTCCCTGGGCAGGCTGATAGCTCTTACTGAGTGTTAACATCCATAATGCTGATAATGAGTTTGTCTAAATGTATGATAATAGCTGTAGAAGTACCAGCAGTGCCACCAGTAGCGATTCATTGTTTGCAAGAAAATTTAAGGCAACTGTGGCACGTCCCTGCTTGGAACAAACATGGCAATCAGCAGTTTTCACTTGGATCAGTGTAGAAAATAGATGTTGAAACGTGCTGTCATGCTGCTTTGCTGGCTCAAAGAAAACTGTATTTCATTTCCCTTAAAATTCAACTGTCAAGGATCATAAATTCTTTCCAAACGTAGGATTTTTGCTTTGCTTTCCTAAATAATAATTTCAGTTCATTTCCACCTTGGCCACCATGAATCTTGATCTTATATTGGCACAAGCCTCAATCAAAAATGAGACATCCCCATACTCTACGAGAATAAAAAGGAACTGTTCCCAACTCTCAGGAGTTTGTCAAGGAAATGTATTTTTGCCCTTTTATTCAGAAATATCAGAACTATTATCTGGTCACTGCCTCAGGCCCCAGAGCCAGCAACAGGTGACTCAGGAGCAGTTTCAGCTCAATCAGCAGACCTACAGCTGGGAAAATGGGTTTCACACACAGATTAATCAAATTCCCATGAAAGTGAGTCTCTAACCATGAATCAGGAGCTGTCACCTTGCTCTGGATCCAGACTTGGGCAAGGATAAATACCAAGTTCTCCAATTTGAAAAGTTCATATATTTAAAGCTTAATGAGCAGAGATGCTGAAAACCAAAATCTGTGTACTGTAGGAAATTAAATGATGAAAGTTTGTTTTGTCTTGGTAAAAAGAATGATTCTGACTTTTATTTACCAACAGTAAAATAATTTGTAGCTAATTTTTTTGACAATCATCACAGCTAAAGAAGAAGACAAAATTAAATCAAAATGCCCTAATAATAGACCACAAAAAGCATCACTGTGAGAAATGTTTCTATGCAATGTCTTAATTCAAATTAATTGCTATTTTGGACTGAAGGGACATTTTTGATTAACTTATTTCTCACTTCAGAAAAGCCTACAATTATTTTTCATTAAATGCTTATAAAATGTTGGAGACCAGTTTACATTCTAGAACAATTAAGGGTTTCTATAAAAGTGATATTCAAGGTAACACTCTTGTTCAATGACATAACTTACTTGCACTTGGACTAAGAAAGAAATAAGAAAATTGCAGACAAAAGGATTCTTGGTGGGGTTTTGCCTAGAAGTCCCCCCCTTTGCATTAATTAGAACAACTTTGGAATAGTTTTAAAAACAGTTATTTTGTTTAAAAGAATTTCTGAATCAAAACATGAGATGAATTTTTGGGAACACATAGGACACCCAGGTCCAGGCTCCTCAGCAGTGGAAGGACACGGAGCTGTGGGAGTGAATCCAGAGGAGGCAACAGATCTGCTCCCAGAGCTGGGACCAGGCTGGAGAGCTGGGGGTGCTCACCTGGAGCAGAGAAGGCTCCAGGGAGAGCTCAGAGCCCCTGACAGGGCCTGAAGGGGCTCCAGGAGAGCTGGAGAGGGACTGGGGACAAGGGATGGAGGGACAGGACACAGGGAATGGCTTCTCACTGCCAGAGGGCAGGGCTGGATGGGATCTTGGGCAGGAATTGTCCCCTGGCAGGGTGGGCAGGCCCTGGCACAGGGTGCCCAGAGCAGCTGGGGCTGCCCCTGGATCCCTGGAAGTGCCCAAGGCCAGGCTGGACTTTGGGGCTTGGAGCAGCCTGGAACAGTGGGAGGTGTCCCTACCCATGGCAGAGGGGTGGTAGTGGATGGGCTTTAGGGTCTCTTCCAACCCAAACCAGTCTGGGATTCTATGATACAGCTGTACAAGGCCATCTGGGGAAAAAAATAAAAAAGAGGGGATCTCTTGCAAGACGTAGTCCACAGCTTCCCCTCCCAAGCGTGAATGAGGGTAGAAGGCTTGTATTAAGGGGTGCAGATACACTCTTAACCCAAAAGGTATGAGATTTTTGAACACAATCAATTACATTGTCCCATCAGTCTTTTTATGGTACACTCACTTCAGGCAGAAATTTTGTCTCTGCAACCAGAAATCAGAATCCAAGCACTGCCAACATTCCCTCCTGCCAGAGGGCAAGCACACGCTCTGCTCTCTCTTGATGAGGATGAGGAAAGTAAGTCACAGGGTGGGAGGAAGAGGGACACTTCCCTTAGGAGTGGATATGCAAGTCTAGGAGCCAAGTGAGAAAGCAGAAAATCTGAGAGGGGTGGAAGTGGCAGAGAGACAGTATTCCCAAACCCATTGTCCTGTGTCAGCCTCTCTCATGCCTCAGTTTCTTCCACTTCAGGTTCCTCCAAGTCCATGCTGTCCACCTTTCCAGCTACCACCAGGCACCAATGAGGAATTTTAAACTGAGCATACTTGGACTCCTGCACACGCTCAGTCTCACGCTTCCCATGCACTCCTGGGCAGTGCTCACCTCAACACTTTTGTCTGTAGCTGGCTAAAGGTTTGCTGTTTACTGGGAATCTAAGGAAGGAATAATTACTCTTGTAAAGAACAGTTAGATTTTAGTGAAAAGCAAATTTCTGCTCAAACAGTGCAGATGCAAGGATCCGCCTGTATCCAAAAAAAAACCCACAACTGTATTTCACTCTGGTAAAGAAAACAGGGGGAGGGGAGCCATGTGCTGGCAAGTACACAAACTGGGGTGTTTTTTGCAGAGAGGTAAACACAAAACATCAAAAGATGGTTGCAAGGCACAGCTAAGCTCAATGATTCCCAAGAAACTTTACCAAACTCGACAATCTGCATCACATAGAGAAGCAGAGACATTTCTGTGAAGCACACGGGGGTAGTGCCAGCCAGTGTGTTGGAGGATCTGTATGGCCAAACAAACAACAGCTTGGATCTTTATGGCAAAGGACAATAAAACTAAATTCCAATTTAGATAAAGTCTGTAGAAAATGGAGAAATCAGATTTGTACTGACACACAGATGATATTTTATATACGTGTAACCCTGCTTGGACATACATCTCTCTTCATACACACACGCCTCATTCTGCAGATTAACTTTTCTTGGATTTCTCATAGTGTAGAACTTGTCTTTCATTGTGACAACAACAGACAAAATGATATATCAGGAGTTTGTTCCCTGGCTATGGAAATGAAGCCATGATATACCACACTTTCATATGAGATTGAAACCTTATTTTTCTGCAAGGTGTGAACTGCAACAACCAAGTTTGCAAACACAAAACCACAGAGACATTCAACTGTTGGTATGTCCCCAATATGAGGGACAGCAAGACCTTCTGCAGAGATTTGTGCTTTCCCAAACAATCTTTGAAGATTAGCATCAGCCTTTGCTTCATTGTTACCTTTTCCAGCTCCTATCCTGCCAGTTCCTGCAGCTTTCTCATGGACTAGGGCTCCCACGATAGCTCATCTTTCTTCATTAACTCTGCCCAGCTCTCAGTGTAATTCCCATTGGGAACTGGGCCTAATCTATGCAGTTATGATTTAATTCTGTTTTCACTTACACTTCTTGACATTACAGAAGCCCCTCAGGTTCACTTGCGAGAGCAGAACAAAGCCAACCACCATGTGCACAAAAGAATTTGTTCCATAGGATTCTCCAGGATTGCTGAATCCCAGCTGTGCTTCCCAGTCTCACACAAAACACCAGGCTGAATTGTTGTGTCACAAGAGGAGCTGGTGAACCACAAGCACATCCCAGGCACGCAGCAGAGAGCTGCTCTTAGGGGTTCCCACACCAGCCACTAGCATCGATCTGCAGAAAAGCTCCAAACCCCTGTCCCAGCCCCAGCAAGCACAATCCTCCCAATAATGTACCAAACCTCCCATCCTTGCTGTCTCCCAGAGACATCTGGGTGTGCCCAGATCAGGGAGGTGGCTACAGAAAAAACTGGTCATTTTGAGAGATTTTCATTTGGCCTTTAACTCAGATGAAAGATCGAAGGGCTTCCTAGTCATTTCAGTGCTGTTGAGGAACACTGGAGGATTTGAGGGTAGGAGGTTGGCTTTGTATGGAACGGCCTCATAATCTGTGAATTCTTAGAGCTTTCTGGGAAAGCAAGTGCAACTCAAATCATCTACACAGGAAGATTCCTATGCATTCCACTCCCTGCATTACAGCCTTTAGAAATTACTGGAATTAGCAAAGTGGACACATCTTGCCTTCTGAAGCAATGGAAACCAGTACAATAATGCATTTACTAATTATCCACATGGCATTGCTGATCCTGTTCAATTTATCTCACCATGGCAGAACTGCAGTAAATTAGTATAAGAACACACTCACATTGCCATAAAATTAAAAAAAAAATTACTGGGTTAAAAACAACTAATCAATTTTATAAGCCATTTTATTACTGATTAATAGAGACCTTCTCTAATGTGACACCATTTAAGCATTAACTCTCTCTCTGGGGATACCCCAATGCCAGCTTGCAGGTCCCAGTATTTTTAATAATCTGACAAATTGTCTATGCAGCAATACTGATGAGATGTCAAAGATTGATTTATTTTGCATTCACTGTGCAAGTGCTGGATTGAATGACAATTACATAACGTAATAATAGCTCATTGTTTCTGTTAGTATTTTGACTTTCTCACTGTATTGCAGGTACCCATTCTCATTTTCCACTTCCCTTTAATAGGGATCCGTAAGTGAAACAGTAGAGCCATTCCCATTTTCCTGCTCTTTGAATTGTCCTCTAAAGGACATCAAGGAAGCTATAGAACATGCTATTCAAATCCCACTAGCTATAGTAAAACAAAATTTAAAAAAAAAAAAAAAAGTGAAGATTTTAAAAAAGTTAAAAAGCCAAAATCAAGAAGAAACTAGGTTGGAAAAGATCTTTCAGATCATCAAGTCCAACCTATAATATATCTTTATCAGCTAAACCATGGCATTAAGGGCTTCATCAAGTGTTTTTTTTAAACACATCCAGGAACAGTGACACCACCACCTCCCTGTGTAGACAGTTCCAGTGTCCAATCACCCTTTCTGTGAAGAATTTTCTCCTGAGGTCTAACTCAAACTTCCACTGGTGCAGCTTAAGTCTGCATCCTCTCATTCTGTCTGTTGCTGCCTGGAGAAAGAGACCAACTCCCAACTTGACTACAGCCACCTTTCAGGGAGTTGTAGAGAGTGATAAGGTCACCCCTGAGGCTCCTTTTCTCCAGGCTGAACAACCCCAGCTCCCTCAGTCCTTCCCCACTGGCCTTGTGTTCCAAGGCCCTCCCCAGCCTCGTCGGCTTCTCTGGCCGCGCTCGAGCCTCTCAACGTCCACCCTAACCTGAGGGGCCAGAGCTGGACGCAGCACTCAGTGTCCACCCTAACCTGAGGGGCCAGAGCTGGACACAGCACTCAGTGTCCTTCCTAACCTGAGGGGCCAGAGCTGGACACAGCACTCAGTGTCCTTCCTAACCTGAGGGGCCAGAGCTGGACACAGCACTCCAGGTGTGCCCTCACCTGCTGAGTACAGGGGCAGAATGACCTCCCTGCTCCTGCTGGCCACACCATTCCTGATCCAGGCTGTTGCAGCAGCCCTCTTGTTAGAGAGTAGAAATGAGATGAGGCATAGACTTCTTGTTTATCACAGTATGAAAAAGGTCCTGGTTTATTCCTCCTCACAGCTTAGTCATCTTAACTCCAACCATTCACTGACTCTGGCTGCAGAAAGCTCCTGCTGGAGGTTTCCCTTGCAGCCTCCAACTGCACACCCAGACTGACCTCACACCAAGGATTCTCTCTCCCCAGGATGCCACTTCATGATCCTCTCCTTCAGGCTTCTCAAGATTCCTCTTCCATGACGATCCTCCCATCACCACCTCACCTCCTCTTTTATCTCACTCACCCTTATTGGATACAGCTGTGACTCATCAGGGGCGAGGCTGTATTGGGTAATTAACAGGGCTGTTACTGATCAGGGGTGAGGTCACCTGTATACCTATCTCCTACACAGGTTAGGATGCCATTGGCCAGGGCACACTGCTGGCTCATGGTCAGCTGCTGTCACCAGTACCTGCAGGTCTCTTTCTGCCTGGGCACTGCCCAGCCACTCTGCCCCCAGCCTGCAGCTCTGTTACTGTTCCCATTAGTACTCCAAATCCTAAAGAGCTGACGTAAGCTTTGAGAAGTTGTGCAACTGTTGTTCGTGCAAGGAGTAAGAAAAGATTGTCACCACTTGAAAAAAAAATCTACTCACATATTTTAGAGCCTCAGTGTGGATCTGAAACTTTAAGTGTTCTGCAAAGTTTTTCTTTTATGCAAAAGCCCCTGTGGGTTGGTCTCAGTCGTCCATGACCTCAATCACCTTTCTGGGTCTGCTCCCATATTTTCTAATCTAAAGTCACTGGTCTCTAGATGAGGGAACTGGATAGACTCAAACCAAAAAGTGTCACTCACATGTTCACAAAACTCACGAGGCCACTGCTCAGCAATAAGTGCCCAGCTGCAGAGAGAAGGTTGCAGGGATTACAGTGTGGAGCATGGAGTGGTGATCTAATGGGTGGGGGTGTAACACCGGCCTAGAAATAGCACTGGACCAGCTCCAATTGTCACAGCCATGGGGAGTGAGGCCACCCAGAATGACAGTGACAGTTCCACAACATGGATCCTGGCTGTACCCATATGAGCTTCACCAAACTGGCAGACCTGCTTACCTCTCTGGGGGAAGAAAATCTCTGTTGCAGAAGACTTTCTGAGCCACTCTCTTCTCCCAAGAAAAAGAATAGACTGAATAGGGATCAGGTAGGAATGCTTACTGCATCTAGATCAAAGGCAGGTGGGGTCAAATATTTGAGGCTGTCAATGAAGCAGATGCAGATCCTGGGGCAGTCACAGCAGGGAAACAGGGACAGGTCTCTGCAGAGGAGGGACATCCCAGGTGTCTTTCAGCTCAGTGGCCAAGTGGACTTGTTCTGAATTCAAAAGATAACCAGTTACACTGAAACAGAGAAAATCTCAACTGCTGTGATCCCAGTGTAACACTCAGTGTAACAGTGTCACACTGGTTAGGACATGAGCCAGGCTCACTTCCACACTTGACTGCTGGGTCAGGATGGTGGCAATCTTACCCTATCCATTAAATGCATTAGTGCATAGTCTCCGTAAATCCAGGATAAAACACCATAAAATGCTCAGAAATGTCCTAAATATCTTGCCTTGAGCTTAGCTAACTGGATCAAAACTGAGGAAGCTTCTGGCAGGAGTAAACCCCAGTAAGTGAACAAGATCCTGCTGCAAATGAACTAATCTGAGTAGTTCTGTACTTGTCTTCATAGTCTGAGGACAAAAATTATGTTGGGGGAACCTAACAAAAATTTGTTGACTACACCAACCAGCTGGCTGGTCAAGCAGTTTCCAAACCCTGAGGAGCTGGCTGGGATCTGCCAGGCCAGAATTGGCTTTTGTCATGGGCTGGACTGGAGCAGTCACCAGTGCAGAAGGCTCCACTGCTCCACTGCTGCAGTCCTGCTGCATCCATCACTGCCAAACAGCATTCCTGGTGGGCATGGGCCTTCCCGCAGTAATGGATGCCCTGGGAACAGCAGTCCAAAGATTAGCTACGACCACTGTAAGAAGCATATGTTTGAAAGGTTGATTTATTTGAAGGAACTGGAGCATGAGAGTACTGCAGCAGTCCAGCACAGGAGAGCTGAGGGACTGCTGCCCATGCTGTGCCACTTCCTGCACCCTGACCAGGAGGAGGAAGAGGAGGAGAGGAAGAGACAACACCTTAAGGTGCTCTCCTGTCCCATGTAGGTGCATTCCCCCTGCCAAAAAGCACCCACGGAGTCACCCTGGGAAGTTCAGTGTAGGCAGAAGCTAATGCCAAGGAAAGGGGTTCATTTCCTGGCAGCTCTAATATACAGGAGGATCACGTGAATACTGTTCATCTGGATTATTTGCAGGCCAGAGTAGACTTGGCTGTCTTCCATCTAATGAAAAGTTTCTGAATAATTTGTTGTAAGACAAAGTAATTTCATAGCCTGCAGCGCTGCATCAAGCCTTTGAAATCTGAATCAGCATTGTGGGAAACTGTTATCAGAACAGAGGCTGTACATACCTACTTATCAGCAAATGTTTCGTGTAAGAACATTTTCTCCTATATCACAGATTTCCAAGTAAGTGTCTTTTTTAAATTTATTTCCATGAGCAGGAGGTAATGTTTTTTATTACCAAAACAATTTTTGGTGCTGAGGAAGTCAGATTAATTCAAAGGTGGTTTCATAAATAATCACCATCAACATTTTGAATAATTTCATTGAATAAAACCCTCACCTTTCATAAATTCCTAGTATTTAATTAAGATGCAAGTGGTAGGAAAAGTCCAATGACCATGTAAATTATGTAAACAATGCAAGTGAATGGCTTGGTCTTTCAGAGAAAAATTAGGACAATATATTTCAAAACAGTAAAAAAACCTCTGGATTTTGGAGAAGAGTCATTTAAGGAACACCAGCTGGAATGCCTCTGGGGTAGAGCAAAGCCATGGCCCTACCAGGGAGACTTCCAACAAACTGCAGAGCATGTGCTGGTGTAAATTATTATAGAAGAATTAAAAATACATCACTCCTACCTGGTAAGAGGTATGAAAGAAGACTCCCAATGGGAAATTTCTTGCCCAGAAAAAGGAATTTGGTCATGCAAACTGTTAGCAAACCAGGAGGGAAAGCACAGCAACTTTCCCAGTGTTTGTTGATGTACAGGTTTGCTGAGGAAACTAAAATAAAGAATTTCCATTGGAGAGAATATCCATCTTTGTAATGTGCCACTTGTGCCAATCCGAGAAATAAGGACCAAACTTCCATGTGCAGTATAATTAGAAAAAAGAGCAGTAAAGGAAAAAGTAAGGGGCATTTATTAATGTAATTGTCTAAAAAGGGATTTCCAGGTATAAAATGCTAGGTTGCACATTTTGAAATGTTTGCTTTCTGAAGTAATTTTCACTCTTAACACAACCTCTAGCGATACAAGAAAAAAAATGGGAATGTAGATATTGATCTGTTTTCTGGGGAGTTTTTATCAGAAGCCTCCTAGGAAAGGAAGTTTCTGTTCACTTCTGCTGCAGAACTTCACCACTAAGTTTTATATCTGCACAGATTGTGCAGTTGGCATTAAAGAAGTTACCTGAGCATGTCTTTGAAACAGAAGAAACCAAACTGTTGTGCTTTGAACTCACCTTTATTTCATAACTGGATAAACAATAACTATCTGCTCATAAATAATGAAAGGTAATAACAGTGTTAATGCTACTGGGAATAAACTTTTGGGAGCATTCACACAGGGAGCAGTGAAAACCTGTTTAAAGGTTTGCACAAAAATGAAAGAAAATAATAAATTACTGTTAAGCCTCCATTCTGCCTAGGCTGTTAAAGAATAGCTCTTTCCTTAGTCGAGAGTCAGCATTTAAAACAACTGAAGAAAATACATTAAAATAAGATTACCAAAACTTATAATGTTTTACCCTCTGTGTCTACCAAAAAATGAAAAACGTAACAATACTTAAATACAAACTTAGTTGTTTTATGATATCAAGACACATTAGCTAATCAAAGGAAGGTGGGGTACTTTTTTAGCTAAATACCTGGCAACCTTCTGGCAGTGATTTTCTGTCACTAGTGATGTGATACCATCCACTGAGGTCCCACTGAAGCTCCTTACAGCACGTTGCTGAGGATCCAATGCCCCAGCACTGAATAGCACCATGCTGTTCCCAGAGGACAAGGGTGCATTAGAGGAAAGGGGAGATTGTCTGTACCATAAGGAATGAAGGCCTGCAATCCTGACATGCTGATACAGAGTACAATCTACCTATCAAGTGAGGTATTAAATATGAAGGATATTCTGAGTGTAGGCAATGATTAGGTTTAGAATTCCTGAAGGTCCTGTACTTCTAAGAGTCTTCCAGCCACCCAAGTTAACCAAATGACTGACTTCATTGACGTAAATCATGCTAATCAGAAACAGCCTTTCTTAAAAAGCCAAAAAGATGAGAAATTACAGAAGATAAAGTCTTTCTCTTGCTGTGACCTGCTAAAATGAGCAGCGCAACAAAATGATATCTATAAATTAAGGCGACTTTACCTTAGTGACAGAAGAGTAAGATAAAGGATCTGCCAAACAATGACCCATGTGTGCAAACTCCTTTTCACACTTAAATTCCTGTCTGCAGACGCATAACAAATTTTGTGGGGAGGCAAGGTTGCGTGCAGATAAATGCTTTCCATGATGGGCCACGTATTACTGATTTCTAGGAAACAGAGAGAGGCATCCTGAAGAACTAATTTCCTTTGCGTTCATATTTACAACCATTGGAATTTTAAGTAGGCTCTCGTTTATCAGGTTGTCTTGCAGCAATGTAGCTAATTTACTTGCTGTACTACCTAGGTAACAGTGTCACTGAAGATCTTTCAAACACATTACAGGGTTTTTTCCTGGACAGAGTTATTTGAATTTCCCTTCACCCTGAGGGTTGAGGTGCTGAATGAGGAACAGAGACTCTGCAGCCCCACTCAAGGGCTGGGAGGCCAGAGGTTAGGGACAGCTCTGGCAGGCACAGCTGGCACCCCAGGAGCCAAGATCTGGCAAAAAAGCTGTACAAAAAATGACAGTGAGGTGGGGCTGCTTCCTCCTCCCTTCCCTCTTTTTCCCAGGAGCTGCATTTGCATTCACAAGTTGTGCAAATTTTCTCAGAATACATGTATCAGATTGCAGCAGGGCCACAACCGTGTGCTGTTTCTGCATCACTGGTACCTGTGGCATTTAACGCTGAGACAATGTCATCTGAAAAGGCACATTTCCCTGAAATGGAAACTCGTACTTGGCGTGTTAAACAGAACTTTTTAATTGGCTGCAGTGTCACACTGCTGCATTTGTTAGTTTAACAACTCCATTCCAGGGCCTGATAAGGAGGCCTCATTGAGAGGCAGAGCAGGCCTCGCCTCCAAGGCTGAGCAGCCAGCAGGTAAGCAGGGTGTTTTGGAAATGCGTGATGACACCTAGAAAAATAGGGACATTTTATCAGCCAGTGCCTATCTAATTCAAGGACAGAGATCAATATCAAGCTACTGTTGCCTCATCCATCTTCTGACTAAGCTGTTTTAACACCACATTCCCCCCTTCTCTCCTCCAGAAAGATTAAAAGTTTCTTTTAGTCCTTACAAAATGAAGAGTACATTTTGCACCAAGAGGTAAATTTATTAGTTTATTGATAATGAGATTATTGCTTCTTCAAACTTGGTTTACTAGTTACATTGTAGGATGAAAACACCCTTCTGGTGATCCTGGCAGCCAAATATTTCTGATCCTCTGACAGGGAAAGGGATGCTTGCTGCAAACAGGTGGGGTTCCTCAAACCCAAGCAGCTGTGCTGTGCTTTAGTAACTGAACAGAGTTCAGGAAAGCAACCACAGTCAACTCCATTCTGCAGCAGCAGTGGCACCCTCAAACCCCCAAACTGGTAAAAGGCTTCCACAGGCTGCAAATGAGATCTTACCTGCTCCCATCTCATGCCAGGCTCAGCTCTTGGCATTCTGCACTACTGCAGAGAGTCTTTGGTGGAGATTTATTTCCTCCCTCAGCCAGCAGATTGGGCAGCTCCTTCATTCTCATCTAACCCCTCCTTTCTACCCATTATCCTCATGGAAGGCTTGAGGGGGGAGAAGGGAGCAGGGGCTCCCCAGTCAGTAAATGCAGAAGGAGAAAGTAACCTCTTCTGCAGAGGCAGCTGGATCAATACAAAACCTCCCTGAGTGCACAAGCAATAAGGGTAAAAGAGTTAACTCCCTTGCATTTTGTTCGATGCTCTTTGGCTGGGACTAACACTAAAAAACCTGGAGTAAAAGCAAAGAAAGGGAAGAAAGAAAGCTCACTGCTAGTGCAAAGAGGCTGAAAATTCTGAACAAATCAGCCAATTTCTAAATTATTATGGCTGATCTGCTCAGAGAGCATTACAGTGCATCAAAGATATACAGGACTAAGTTATTGATTTCCTTTTCAAAGCAACACCAACATCTGAAATATTAAGTTTTTACTCCCAAANATATATACACACATATATAAAGAAAACACATGCACATCATAGACACACATGGAGAGATTATATAGCAGGCTTGCAAACACAGGGCTGCAAAGGCAGGACTTGTGCACCTCTAGGAAACCTTCATGGGATTTAATTTGATGTTTGCTCTGCTTGTCATGCTTCCAGAGGGACTCTACACACCCACTCAGTAGAAGACCAATCCTGTTTTTACCCTTCACCTCCCTATAAACTGCTACATCCATAGAAAATGGCTACACATCAGCAAATAAAAAACCTCAGAAGTTAACCCTCTGTCATGACATACAGTCCCTGAGCCTCCCCATCTCCTTTAGTGTGCTTCCAAGGCTTCCCATCAGTGGCATCTCCTCTGTCCCATTTCTTTCAGCCAGATTCTACAGGTTTCCTCAGTTTTGCTGTCTGTTTCTCCATATCAAGAAGGGAAAGCATACACTTCCAAACTTTAGCATTATGGTCAAGCTATTCCTTGTTTACCCTGAATTATTAATAGCTTGTACAGATCCAAGTGCATCAATTTTGTCTTAGTTGGTTACACATGAATCAAGCTCAATCACTTCTCTCTCCCACTGAACTTCAAGGTATTGATTGTTCCATTTTATTATAAGCAAAAGTACCACAAATCTGATAAAAGTTGCTATAGATATTAATAATAATTCATTCTATTGTTCCCACCATTGTATTTCAAACAACTTTCCCATTGCTGTTCCTTCTTGATAAAAGTGGGCGAGTTGTTCTATTAACTGAAAACTCCATCTCTAGCTCATGCTTAGTCTGGAACTCTGCGTTATTTATTGGACATTTAGCTCAAGTAATAGAGTGCAAAAAGTGATTTACAGAACCTTATTGCCACACGTGAAAGATAATAGTGAACTCCCCATTGCTTTCAGGTGGAATTAACCACTATTTGAATAATTTATGTCAAAGGGTAGCATTGGTAAGGTACAGTAAAATGTGATATGCACAAAGTTAGTCAGCAGGCTGCAAATCGAAAAATGCTGTAAACTGAAATCCAATCACTGCAGAAATTGGAAATTAATTTCATAAAAATCTCGCTCAGGGAGCAGTATTTTGGAATTTTACCTTATTGCCAAGGAATCACTATCATCTGCCTTTACCTTTAGTTGTTGCAGTTCTAGTTTACTCTGAAAGCAGGTTTACTCATGTAACACCAGCTGTGGCTGCTACTCTTTCCTCACCTTCCTGTCTACCTTCAGTGCAGACTCCCCTCCAAGTCAGGAGGCCCGGGAAAATCCTTCTGGATAAAACACATCTCTTGACACTGCACAGATGGGAATTGTAAATGCTGGTCTTAGACATGAACAAAGTCTTTGAAGAAAGCAGAACTGTTGGAGTAACCAAGCCCTGGGATCTCAATGTCTAAGATCAGCTAATGGCAGTAAGTAGTGTCAGCTCCATGGGAAAGAAGTGGAAAGGTACCTAGGGGTTACAGGGACCTTCTTTTAGCTCCCAAAATAGAAGCCTTAAGGATCTGAGTCACAAACAATCTGCCTTGGGGGCATATTGAAGAATGGGAAAAGGAAGGGAGAAAGCAGCAGAACCAGGGCAGCTCTACTGGACATCCTCAGATCACAGGTAATCACATGAATTCTTCAACCATGGAAGATATTTCTCTATATGAAAGATTGAGGAATATGCAAGGAAGTGAGCAGCAAGCATAACTGGAGAAGTGGAGATCAGCTCTGGGAGAACACCCATCTGGAGGAAACCTTCCTGCCACAGAGGAACCTCAAGGACAGCAGAAGGGACTTATCCCAGAGCCATTCACCAGCCAGGCTGCCAGCACATGCACTAAAAGGAGGCAGTAGAACTCGAGGGGATTGTGATGAAAGATCAAAGAGGCAAAATGCAGCTCTCAAGATCCAAAAGAACCATTAATGTAGCTTTTGGAAGTAGGGCTGCATGTGTCCTGCTGGGGTTCCCATAGGATAGACATAGGGCAGGCTGGCAACAGCCTCAGCCTCCTCCTGATCCTGAAGGAGAAGCAGCTCTGGGAGTCTATAGCTCTGCCAGCTGAGTCTGGAGAAGGTAAGGAGAAGAGGATGCACCCAGTTGTGAAGCTGGCTGCCTGCTTGTGCCAGGAGGAATCCTCTTCCATGCCCTGCAGAGGCTGCAGCCCAGCATGGGCTGGATGAGGGCTGTGACTGAAGGTGTCTTCAGAGTTGGCTGAAGGAGCAAAGGAGGACTGCAGGGAAGGAAAAGAGCACAGAGAAGGAAAAAAGTATAGAAAAAGAGGAGGGAAAAGAAAGTGGTCCAGAATGGTTAACATTGTTTTGAAAATTCCGAAATAGAAATTTGAAGGTCTCAAACACTCTGCATTTCTTCCATATATCAATACACCAAGGGAGAGCACACTGGCCTGGTTTGACTGATTCATATTTACATTTTCTTGCCTTATCACAGTTTTGAAGTTTTTAATCTCTACCTCATAAGATAGATATATAGGATAGAAAACTTGCTCTCATTTAGGCACATGACATTTTATCCAGTAGATCGATCATGGGGTCCAAGTATAATTTTCCAGGCACTCTTTTTTTTCCTCCATGGTCTGATTTTCCCAGTGCAACTTATTATTATCACTGACTAATGATAATGGAGCAGCTAGATGGTAGAGTGTGGCTAATTCCCTTTTATATCTTGCTGAGAAAATGGTATTTTCTTTCCTTGAGGCTTGACTTTTTCTTCTCTCACACCCACACATAGACACAGACAGGTTGGTCTGCAATGAGAGTGTCCAGTCTGTTCTGCAAATGAACAATAAACCTACACGGAGCAACTTGCTGAATCCCACAGTTCCTAACTGGGCCCCACTCCCAGGTTTTGGAGCCAACAGCAGCTTCCCCAAACGAAGCCAGATCTTTGCCCAAGTGCTTACTGGTAATTCAGGGAAGCAATGCCATTATTGGAACTCGTTGCTCTGTGCTGTGACAGCAGGTCTGGAAGCTGTGGGGCAGGGGCTGAGGGTCCATGTAAAACAGTCACACTGTCTGGCTGTCGTGCTGCTTTCCTCGCTGGTAATTCATTGCTATCATCTGTTTCCTGGACTCATTTGCAGGCACCAGCTGTCAATGGGAGTTGTACATTTAGCCATAGGAAACAAATGCATCTGGACAACAGATTTCTTACAGCTTTCTCTGGCATCCATCATAACACTTTTAGGGGATGAAAAATTATATCCAATTAGCCTCTCAGTGTGCGATTCTTTCAAACATTCCACCTTGCAGGAATTTCCATCTCTCCCCCCATTTTCTTTCATGCAATCAGAGAGATTCTCTACCCTTATAACCCCATTTAGCAGCATTTCACCTTAGGCTGACAGTTTTCAAATCAAATTCACAAGGCAGGGACTGACACCAGAACCAAATGACGTACAGTTATCTCAGAGCTTTCACAGCTTTCCAAAATATCCAATTACCTTTCCTGTGTAGCAGTATGCAAAGGTTCATTTTGATGTTCACTAGAGCTGCCAGGAAACACTTGCTCAGGAGCCACTGATGTTTATGGATCTGCACCAGCTCACACGTATGGATGGGGTTCCCAAGTGCTTATCTGAGCAGGGGGGTGTCACTGAAAAATGAAATGTGCAGCCCTCAAGGCCACAGGCATCTCAGAAGTGTTCTGTTCTCAAGTGTTAGAGACCTCATGCAGGAAAACTTCATGTTCCACTGGTGTGTCCCCAGGTGTTCTCAAAGTCAAGCTGATCCTACCTTCTGGGTGCCAGTGTGGCTTAACACCTTCATCTTGAACATACAAAATGTTCAAGAACACCCCAAATCATGGCCAGCACAGCCTACTGATCACAGAGCAGCACCAGAGCTCTGCAGTGCTGAGCCAGTGCCCATCAGCCTGTCCTTGGAACCTGTTCCAAAATAAAATTAAAGATTTCATAGGAATCAGACATCAGAGAACCTCCAGGAAACCAAACAGTGCTTGCTACTGTTATTCTTGTGCATCCACATTTTCTGCAGGGTGAGCAGCAGATTTTACAGCCATCATCAAGAGCAAGGCTTCATCCTTCCAGCTGGATTTTCTGATTCCACATGCATTTACAGCACTGATGACCCCGTTGATGATCTGGGTACCTCGAAAGAATGCCCTGGCTTTTTAAACCAGGCAAAGCTAGAACTCCTCTTGCCTGTTCCAATATGTCTGATAATGTTAGGCCGATGTCTCAAATCCTAAGATTTCCCCCAGACACACATCTATCCACCAACACACTCACTGCCAGTTGTTAGGAATGTCCCTTGCAGAGCCCAGACACTGCAAAGCTTAGTGCTGATGTCCTGGACTTGACCTGTCCAAGCTGCCACCTGGACTTGTTCTCTGAGCGAAAATGATCCTTTCCTACATGAGGTTAAATTAGGGGGTTGGCTTCTTTCAATAGGTTTTAAATTAAGCTTTAAGCAGTGTAGCACCTCCCCTTCTCCACCTGTTTAGCGATCAGAGCACATAGAAACAGAAGCAAGAACTTTTTGCATCTGAATCACTTTTATCTCCTGGCAAAGAAGTTTTGGGCCTCCTGGTCCAAACTGTGTGTTTTTCTGTGTTGGTTTACAATGGCCATAAACTATGTAAATTCCTCTAGCTATATATAGCTTCTATATAGCTCCATGCTGTAGAGAAGTGACACAAAGGAAGGCACTCTTCCCTAGTTCCAGCTGTGCATTAGGAGTTATCCCACAGTGCTGCTCTGACAGGGCATCCTCAGGATGTCCATGCAGCTCCCACATCTGCCAAGGATGAATTACAATCCATACCGTGTGTGTGGGGTGAGGCATGTGCCCACTGAGAGGCAATCTGATAACCCTGCTTTTATCTTAAGGCTCCAGATGCTTTGATTTGCTCTAAGTAGGCTACAATGTCTATGTTTTTAAATTAGGGAGAGATATTGAGAACAAAAAAGTTTGAGATCTGGAAAATCATGACCTGAAAAGAGATGCTGAAGGAACTAGGGTTGCCTAGACTAAAGAATTCCGAGGTAAGATCTTAGAGAAAATGCAGCTGGTGAACAGGAAAGAATAAACTTTACTGTACGTAGGACAAGAAGGAATAGTTTTGAAGTGGGGCAAGGGAAATTTTAGTCAGGTGTTAGGAAAAGAAAACAAATTAACAAGATGGATAGTGAAACACTGGCAAAGACTAGTTAGAGTCTGTTATTGGAGACAGAGCAGCCAAGACAAGCACCACTGCAGGTGGGGGGAGCTGCCTGTCTGCCTGGCCAGCTCAGCTCTTATGACTTTTGTCATTTTTCTTATAAAAGGAGACAGATGAGAGGAGGCAAATAAAAAGGCCACCAGAGCACATACAACGCAATCTGACACCAAAACTACGGGAGGAGATTACTGTACAGATGCAAACGTGCTCAGAAATGCTGTAACTCTTAACTTTCCTGTACTGGAATTTGGATGCAAAAGACAGTTTGGTATTACACGCATGAGTGCAGTTCCTCGGTGCCTCCTCTGGGAGCATGTTACCAGCTGTATTATCTTTGCCTTCTGGTTACGCTGTGTAGGGAGTTAATGCTGGTAATTGAAAAATGAAACTACTGATAAAAGAGAAATCCAAATACAAACACAATTGTATTGTCTAACTCACTCCTTTCATTATCTCATCTCTCAGTCTGCCCAAAAGTTGCTATTCTGCAACCCCCTGGTACCCTTTACTCAGACAAGGCTCTGCTTTGTCCTGTGCTTACTGTTCACTTGTGAGCTGAGGAGTTCCCGGCAGGCTCACAGTAAGATAAACCAGGATGGGCAGAGGAGCAGGGTGCTCACAATCTCACTGCTGCAACAACTAGGTGAGGATCTTTCTGAGGCATCTATATGTTTACAAATACAAACCACTGCTGATGCCTGCTAGGTACTAAGCAGACACTATACCCAAATCACATCCTTCTCTGAATCTCTGAAGCTTAAATACCTTTTTGAAATTTTATCCTACGTGTTTAATTTTAATCCAACTCAAATATCTCTATTTAAGCATGTTTTATGCTTTAATTCCATTGACTTAGTTTCCCCTGACCTCTGCAGTGAGGATTTAATGAAGCTCAGGACTAGGCTCCTCCGGTGATCATCCAAGGGTAGCACCTTAGAATATACAAGGGCTGCAGTAATGTATGTCATCACCGTGTGTTAATTTAACTTAAGTGACTCTCACACATGCAATTCCAAACTAACTGAAACATGGATTATTCCCTGTGCTTGCCTTCATCACCATTAAGGGAAAACTCACTGAATTTTATGTACACAGCACACTTTCCTCATCCCCACATTTAACTGCCAGTCATGCTATCTCAATTACTTCCTCCCGAGGCAAGAATAAGACAGTGATTGCTCCTGCTCAGTACATGAAAGGATGATGGGTACTGGAACACCCCAAATCTGTGCCCTTTCAGCCAGCACTTAGTGATGCTGCCAGCAAGAACTTCTCCCAAGAGCCAGTTCCAAAGGGCCCCATGTGCCAAGCACCACCACCCCAGCATTTCCAGAGCCACAGGACTTGCTCCAAGGGCTCTCTGACTTGTAAGCACTTGTACAGATGGAGCCTGTCAACACCAGGACATCAGTTGTTAGTGCAAGAGCTAAGAACAATTTAGCACTTCCGATGTAAAGAGTTTTTAATAAAATACAACAGAGGCCATAACAGCATCCATCTTCCTTCAGAAACATGACAGCAACATATGCCTTTCATTTTACCTTCCTTAATTTTGAGAACTTACTTTCTTTTTTATAAAGGAAAACCAGTCAAAATATTTTGATTAGGCAGCACCATCCATTGGGGACACAGGAAGGTAAATCAGCTTGGCTACCTGCATTTTTGTCTCAGCATCTCATCGCCAAAGTTGTATTTCTAATTTGAAAAGAATTTGGAGCATACTAAATGCATAAAATCATGGTTCAGTACAGACATATTTTTAATTAATTTGAACTCTTGATTCCAAAGTGTCCTTGGGAGAAAAAGGGGGATTCAGTCAAGGATTAGAGGAAAAACCTTGTGAAGGTTGGAGGGACAGAAGAAGGAAGCCTCTGATTTCTTGCCTGCTCCTAGGCAGCTGCATTAGAAGGTCACGGTGGGCCCCTTCCAACTGCCCCAGCCTGTTCTATTCTTGATCTAGCTCTGACTCTCAAATCAGTGAGGGGAACAACATTTCACCTGGAAAAATGACATTTTATTTCAAGCTTCTTTAAAGGCCAGATGCCCTCACCACTTTCTGATGGAGGAAATTCAGAAAGAACTTTAACCCTTGGCTGAGTCCAAACTTGGGGCAAAACAAACCCAAATTTGTAGCTGCATTTTCATGGAAAATACTTTCCCTTGCATATTCCCTGAAGTCATTTACAAAGTCTCATACAGTTCTGGCCCTTCTGTTAAAATTAGAGTGGTCCCAAAAGATTCCCAATTCTTACCGACGTAGAGCTCTGGGTTAATGAAGTCCAGGACCCATCTGGAAATAGGTAACCTATATCAGGATGATGCCCTCCTTCTACAAAATTTCTAAATAACAAGCTTTCCTATTATCCTAGGTTTAATTTCAGACAGCTGTTGCATAAGTACAGAAAGGAAAGAAAAGTACAAGCATGCCTAGTTTTCATAAAAAAGGGAAAAATGGAGAAAGATGGGGGTTCAGGACTGGATTGGGAAGAAGAGAACTGCCAGGGAAAAAGAGAAAGACCCAGCCCAGCTCTGTAAGATGTCAGCATCCTTGAAGAGCCCCTTTGGCCCAGTTTCTCAGCTGAAATCCTTTCTGCTGACTTGAGCAACAAGCTGAATAAAATATGAGCCGCTCTCTCTCAACAGGAAAGCTAAAGGCAACGATGCAGGCTCAGGTTTTGGCTTTATGGATGTTTAAAGGATTCAAATAAAAGATTAAAAATAAAAGAGATTGATTTTTAAATATATCTGGTATTGTGCAAGAGCTTTGGTACCTCAGTGATCTTTTTACTGCCTTCTATCAGAGAACACACGCCGGGCATTTCCAATTACTTTAATTACGTGTCAGGGTTATTGATGCGCTGAACCCTGCCAGACATTCCACAATATTATCTTTAATCGCTGGTGTTTTCTTATCTGTGTTCCAGGGAAAACCGTTTTCAGTTCTTTTACTGGATAAAAAGGGTATGAAATACAGCTTTTAGATTGAGTTTTGAAAGTTAAGAAGGTAAATTTTCTCACTCGTCACAATAAAATATTTATCACACTGGCATTATTTACCTTTGTAAAGCTTCTATAAAATCTTTCTGGCATAACAGCAGGACTAAAGTTCCCAGAGTTTCTTTAATACCATACAAGGAGACTTTGAACCACAGAAAATCATGCACCAAAGAAAACCACAGTAACACTACCTCTGCTACCCATCCAGATTATCTGCAGAGGACACGAACCCAAAAAATCTGAGCTGGTTAAATGAATTTCCTTCCTCTTTCTCCCTGCAAACCATCAAGACAAAAAGGTCCTGAGATGAGGTAATCAGTGCAGATAGCACAGGCCCACCAAGGCCACATTTTGGTCGCTAAAATGCAGAAACATGATTGGCAGAGGGTCAGTAAATATAGGACCTCTATACACTCACTTTATGCAACAAACTCTCATCCAGTAAGATGCTTTACAGTTCTTATTGTACAACGCCAAAGGTAAAACCTATTTTCAACTTCACATAGAGCTCTAGGATGTCTTTCCAAAAAATCAAATTACTTCTACATCCTTCTGAGTCCAGCCACCTTCCAGGATCTCACCAGGGGGCAACACCAGCTCAAAAGAGGCAGAACCTACTCTGAGCACAGAGGACCTCTCCAGCTCCTGCTCTTCTCTTCACCTTGGAAGCCTGCTCTCTCTGAAACTTAGATCAAAATTTACATTTTACTGGAGAAACACCAAGCAGCCAAATGATACAGCCCTGTGTATGACACACTGCTGCACAAAACTCCCCCAACAGTGATGTCTACCCAGGTAACAGCAAGGATCCAAAATTCTACCTCATTACCTGCTCCTAAATTACTCTGCAGTACTCATGCTGTAATGGCCACAAACCATAATTCTGCTCCAAAACAGATTTTTTCCTCTGTTAGGCTCAATACAACAATTAGAGTTGTTTCAGTGTATGAGGGACAAAAGAAACAGAATGTCCATGGCTTCCTGCATGGATCAGCTTAATTACAGTTCCCTTGTTTTCATCAGCCTGTCAGCACCAGCAACCCACAGATCACCACAGCCCTCCTGCAGCCGTGCTCCTGCTAGTTGCCAGATGCAATTTTTGTGATTGCCTGTGTCCAGAGGTATGCTGCATTCCTAGGCATACAGTTGGGGGTATTTTCCTTTTTTCCAGCTGTTGTGTTCATAGTCTGATGAACACCCCTGCCTAGGCAGAGGGGAGAAGCTGGGAAACATTCCAGTCCTGAAGACTGGAGAGTTATCCAATACCTGGAGAGAAATGCTGCAGCCAGTAGTCACAGGGGTCTGCCAGCCAGGAATTCTGTCTGAGATTACACTCGATCTCCCTTCAGGTCTGTGCTCCCACCTGCAGCAATGTTAAACACAAACAAAGCAACAGGAAAATCACAAAGTAGGGAAAAAGCACCAAATCTGAAAGAAAGCATACCTCAAAGTTCTGCAGCACAGCTCTGCTTGATGGTGAGGGCAGCTGAAGCAAGGAGAATGACACTTTAACATCATGCTGCATCATTTCTCAGATGCCAAGTATCGCAGCAGAGGAGTAAGAAGAAAACAAATGAAGAGATCAGGAACACAATGTGTCTGTGGACCTCTGTATTGGGTTTGCATGGCCAGATTTTGGGGCTGCAGGGGTGGCTTCTGTGAGAAGCTGCCAGAAGCCACCCTGGTGTCTGATGAAGCCAACACCAGCTGGCTCCAGGACAGACTCACGGCTGGCCAAGGCTGAGCCCAGCAGAGAGGGCAGTGCCACCTCTGGGATAACAGAATTAAGAAGGGAAAAGTGTCTGTGCAGGAGCAATAGCAGTGAGGAGAGGAGTGAGGATGTGTGAGAGAACAGCTCTGCAGACACCCCAGGCAGGGCAGCAGGAGATGCTCCAGGCACCAGAGCAGAGGTTGCCCTTCAGCCCGGGATGTGGCACATAGCTGTGCCCATGATGGTCCATGGGGGAGCAGAGATCCTCCTGCAGCCCATGGAGGAGACCACACTGGAGCAGGGGGATGCCCAAGGGGGCTGTGACCCCGTGTGAGACCTGTTCCTAAAGGACCACATCCCAAGGGAGTGATCCACACTGGAGCAGTTCACTGCAGCCCCTGGGAAGGACTCACATTGAAGAAATTCATGGAGAAATGGCTCCCATGGGAGGGACCCTTTGCTGGAACAGGGGCAGAGTGGGAGGAGTTCTCTGAGGAAGAAGAGGTGGCAGAGACAACACGACAGACTGACCTCAGCCCCCATTCCCTGTGCTCCTGCACTGCTGTCAGGAGGAAGCAGAGACATTGGGAGTGATGTTGAGCCTGGGAAGAGGGGAGAGTAGGATATGAGTTTTATTTCTCATTATCCTTCTCTGATTTGATTTCCCCAAGTGAAGTTTGTTCTGCCCTGACAGTACCTGGTGAGGGATTTCTCCCTGCTTTATTCCAACCCACAAACGTTTTGCTGTATTTTCTCTCTCAAGCCCAGCTGAGGAGAGCAGCTGAGAGTGGCTTTGGCAGGCACCTGGCATTCAGCCAGGGTCACCCCACCACAGCTACCTCAGTGCTCTGAACCATTTCTCATTTTCACATTACAGCACCTCTGCTCCACAGAAGAAAACCCAAAAAATTAATTGCCAAGACTAATGTGTGCCTAGCAGTGGGAATTTTCTCATTAACATTTCTTTTTGTTAACAAACAAGTTCTTATCTTTTCTAATGACTTTTTAAGTTCCATCATGAGGACACTGCCATCATCCTGAAGACATCCCAGCCCCCGACTGGCTGGTGGTCTCACAGGATTTCATAGGTAGCTCATGTATCCTTAAACAGAGGGAGATTTTGAACACAGTACAGTGCAGGGAAGGAAGAGATCTCCACATATTTCACAATCCTCACCAATCTTTCCCCCTCAACAGCAATATAATTTCCATTTCTCCCAGCAGCAGCATCCTCATTTCATTTATAGAACAGTAATTTCCACCCACACTTTATTAATTGTCAAAGTAGAAAGGGATTGCATGATGCAGCTGCAAAGAACAGAAGCAGAAATCAGAAGGCAGTGCCATGAACAGAAACTCAGGTCCAGTGTAATTAAATATGTGACTTCAAGAAAAAGGCTGGACTGTCTTTCAATGCTCTCCAGACTGCGTTTTGATTCTGGAGTCATAGACACACTTCATTTGAAAAGGTATCTTGTAAATAGGTTAAATCCTGTAAAATTCAGAAAAAAAGAGCAGAGAAGGTGGCAGAGATATAGTTCCATATCATCTAGTTTGCAAGAAAACATCAAAATTTTAAAAATACAGTTATATTTGTGTACGTGCCTCTCTTTCCCCATGAAAACACCTAACCAGTGGTGGTTTAGTGTCTATAGTAACACACTGGTGTAATAGCAAAATAATTATTTTTAAAAGACTCATGTTTTCAGAAGCTTTTGGTCATTGTTTCCTCACAGTTATCAAACCTCACCATGGTAATCTGAATTCTCCAGGGAGCTATCAACACTTAACTGCAGCTGTAGTTTGCATTTCAGACTGAGCTGGCAAAGTAAGGACCTCTTGATCACATTCATTTTCTAATTAAGAAAAAATGATAAGCAGATGTAGGAGAGGGGGAAAAAGAAAACAAACATCAAACCCAAAAAATCCCCTTGAACTAGAAAACATACTTTCACTTGGGAGCTGAGCAACTGCCTTACGAAAGAAAGCAACAACAAAAAATGGGTAATGGAAAATCAGCAAGGGAAATAATTATGTCAATAAATAAGTAGTGAACAATTGATTGACACAACAGTAAAGATCCACCAGAGAGATGCAACATGAGAAACCTGCCTCCAAAGAAAACAAACATCAGCACTCGGTGATAGAAAGCGTAAAATCTTTCCCAAGAGACCATTAAACATGTAAAAAACTGCAAGCGAGTTTGCAAGACGCAGTTTTGCACATGTTTAGCTTATTTCTAATCAAGTGCAATACTTAACTACAGGCTTCAAAATAATACACTTCAGGCTTTCTACTCCTCAGATGAGGACAATTACTGAGCCTGAGTGTCCATCCCCTCTCATTTGCAGTTACAATATGCTCAAGCCATAAAGCAGTGGCACTCAGAATCACTGTCTTCAACTGGAAATCAGAAATCAGTGAGGCAGAGCAAATGCTCACCTGCCTCAGCGCCCTGTTCTGATGCTGACCACACGAGGATGCCCAGGACACAAAGTCAGACTCTCCCAGCCATATGAAGTCCCCCAGAATCTGGATTCACTGAGACCAGAATTTTTGCACAGTAGGACACAAACCCCAGAACAATAGAGGAGAGGGGAAATTCAAACTGCCCAAACTCTTTCCTGTTTGCAGACAGGTGACACTAAACACAAAAAGAACACTGGGGGAAAAGGACCATGGTTTGTGTTGTGCTCAGGGCAAATCAAGGAGATACACTTATTGCTGCAGCAAACAAAAATGGGTTTCTGGGCTGTAACTCCTCCTTGCAATTTTCTGGAAGTTATAATTTCTTTCAATTCTCTTTCTACCAGGGTGGAAGCCAAGTAAGGTCTGGCTCGAGACAAGTCAAGTACTTGCATGGGAGGAGAGTGTGCTTGAAACAGCGAGACATTTCCGTCCTGCTGCCTCTTTTGCCTACAACAGTCCTGAAAATGCGAGGACTGTAAGAGGTGCAGGGATCAGACACTTCCAGCTGCAGTTCACAAACCCCAGCCCTCTCCTCAGGCATCCCAGCATGGTTGGCTGCCTTTCCCTCTCCCCTCCTCAGCCCTCTGCTGCAGCAGGTGGAACACAAACCCAGCACTGCTGTGGGTCCAGTGTTGCTGCTGCAGTGAGCTGCCAGCTTCAGCTACCCTTCCCATTCCCAAGGCTCTGGCACAGCTGTCCTGGTTTGGAAAGACAGGTGCCTGCCAGGGAAAAGCTGGAGCTTCCCTTGGAATGGAGAATGTAAACCCCCTTCCTCTGAATTATTACAATTTTGAAATTAAATCTTGCATTGAAGCCAAAACAACATCACTTCACACATCGTCCCCATGCAAAACAGCTGCTTTCCTCCCCTTTCCTAGTCAGACTGCAATCCCTCCTCCCTGCATCCCTGCACTGCAGCTTAGCTCTCTGCAGAATCGTGTTAGTGCCTTGTCTGAGTGGAAAGTGCTGAGGAGCAGGGATGCATGTCCTGCATTGCTGCATGATCCACAGTGGATAATCCCCAGCAGCTGCTGATGACATGGGGCTCACTGTGGCTCTGGCCTCTGTATTTTTAGAAGTTGCATGAAGATTGGAATACCAGGCTGTCACACCAGGCTCTGTGAGTCACACCAGACCTCACAAAGATCTCAGACTGGTTTAGAGGCCAGTTTGATGAATATGAGTACAAAGCAACAAAAAACTTCTTATGAAATAAAGGTAACACAGTTGGCTCTTGCAAAATCTTTCTCCAGTTCTGAAATACTCAGAAAAGGTGAGAACCATAAAACAGTTCAGCAGCTAGGCCACAGGATCAAAAAAAGCCAAAGAAACCAAAGAACATCAACAATGTCTGATATAGTTTGGTTGTGAGTTTGTATCAAATGGTTTTGTGTGATTATGAAGCACCACATTTTGTGAAGAAACTTGCCATGGGCTACCAAAGAGAACTTTAAAGTTGTTTTGTAAAAGCAAAGCTCTCAAGCTCAGGTGGTATTTGTCTGGGTGAGGTTGTTCAAGGAAAGAACAGAAATATGGTAACCCGGACAGTAACAGAGCGAAAGCTGGTTCAGTTCTCCAAGTCGTTGCTTAGAGCTACATAAATGACAGCAGCAAGATGTCTTGATTGCATCAGTTTAATCTCTACCTTCACTACAGTTATTTTCACCCCTTTGTGCAAATACCAGTATTTATTAAAGATGCAAAGCACAGGTCTGAGCGCTCACTCCCACTGTCAGAGGCCCTGTGCCCCAGCTGGGCAACTGCATGAGCCCCTGAGGCTGGTTTCTGCAGCACTGTCCGTGCTCCTGCCCCTCAGTCTGTTTGTCCCCTCTGCCTGAGGGGATGGCACCGTCACTGCTGTGTCTTACAGTGGCAATAATCCAGGAATCTGCAGTGGAAAAAATTAAATTCCCATAATTAACCTTTTTCTGACAACAGCAGCAGCAACATATCTGAGATCAGATCTCATTTAAAAAGCCAATGCTGATGTGTGTAGTTTTTGATAACAGATTAGAGGGATTTTTTCCTGTGTTCACATCCTCCTCAGACAGCAGGCTTTGTCTCACTGTTTGAACAAGCACTTTGGAATTACAAATAGTCACTTTATAGATAGACATGTCACAGAATAGTAGCAAATTTCTGGGTAATTTTTTCTTCTTCATGTATTTTAATACACTTAAAAGATACTTTTCAAAACATCAATCTCCAGAATAACTATTTGAACCCCAAATGCCATGTACCTATTTCTTGTTGTTTAAGACAGAAGTAAGTTTTAAACCCATTGTTCTTTGTGAATATGCATATTGGTTGGCAAAAGGCTCTTCTACTAGATACTATCAGTAGATAATCAGCATGCTCCTTAATTTCATTTTCTCTGATCATCAGTTTCACTTTGACACCACTTGTTAACCTGGGGCATTTGAGGCAGGGGCAGTGGAGTCCTTTATCATATATTGGATATTATTCAGTGGTCTTATGTCCTTTTTATTTCTTCTGGTTTTATTAGGCGTCTACTGCAACCGAATATTCTACTGTGAGGAGTTTCAATTATTTATGAACATGGAATATTTGCTGGTTTTCACAGTTTATGGTTTCCATTCACCATCTAAATGACTTTGTACATGAACAGAATAATCTGTGCTTAATTTTCCACGTCCTTTTGTAGATCTGTTTAGAGTTCCCAGCTCACCTAATTTCCTTCCTCAATCATCAACTTTGCATTTTACACCTTTCATGAAAGAAACTAAACTCNAATCTGTGCTTAATTTTCCACGTCCTTTTGTAGATCTGTTTAGAGTTCCCAGTTCACCTAATTTCCTTCATCAACTTTGCATTTTACGCCTTTCATGAAAGAAACTAAACTATGTAAGGTGGCTTGAATTATAACCTACTCCTAAGTCTTTGCTTAACTAAACTGAGGTCTCTCATAAAAAATAAAATCTTAGATTAAAAAAGGAAAAAGGGCCACTCTCTAGTGACTTCTAACATGTCTGTACTCTCTCATCTGATAAACCAGCAGCTTGTACATTCCTCAGCTATGTTGTGGATATGATCCGCTCACAAAAACCATGGAGCTCTTTCAAACTCAGGTTTCAAACTAGCTGGCATGGAGTTGTTCCCATCAATACTGAAAATTATTTTATCAGGACCATTTGCAAGAGCAGGGACTAATAAATTTAATAAAATGGTTCATAATAACTTGTGGTCCACTGATCTTTCTCTTGAAATGCTGGCAAAATTTCACTGACATGAATGATGATTCACAAATTATGACTCCAGCCTCTGTTTCAAAAAAAAGTAAAATTATTCCAAGTGCCAGTATCTATTTTAAACTTCTTTACACTGAAGAATGAAATAAACCCAAGAACTGAATTTCTTCCTCTGCAGGAGCAACACAATTTGCTTACAGTTATGAAGCAGAAACCACAGAAAGGTGCTACCATCTATATCAGAAGTAGAATTTGAGGCAGTATATGCTCTTACTCTTATGCTCTTATTGAGCATCACTGCTGATGTCAACACAAGCTAAAGAGTTTAAACCAATCCTTCTCCTGTCCTCTTTTCCAGCCTCTCAGACTGCACCCCAGCAAGCCTTTCTCCTCCTTGTTTAGGAGGTCTAACACCTCTGCTACAGGATTATCACCTTTAAAGCACAGCCTGCTGAGGAGGACAGGGGAGACCCCACACAGCTGGCCAGGCAAGCCAGAGCCAGTCAGAAATCCACACACACGGGGTATAAAGCTGCATAACACACTTCTGCATGCAAGTATGAGTGACTGCTCTTCATGCCCCAAGCCTGGGAGGCTGCAAAGCCAAGCCCACCACATCACACTGATGGTGTCTGTGCTCAGTCTAACATGCTCAGCAATCCAATAATTTCAGAAGGGAAAATTTGGTTTCTGTTATACAGACAAATGAACATCCACAGAAATACCTGTCACTCCCTTAGGTTAAAGAACTGCACTGAATCACGCCAAGCCTTGGTCCAACTTCCACTGAGATTTCTTTGAGGTGACATCATTGGGAGGATTGCTGGGATCCTACCATCTATCACCTGGAAGCATTTTGGACAGTTTGTTCTCTTCCCATACATGACCTGAATTTAAAGAAGGAGGGAGATCAAAAAGGCCTGAGAGGGAATTTACATTCTACTTCCTTTCCCTTCAACAGCATGGTCAGAAAAGTTTGACTCACTCAGCAGAGTAACAACACTGTAACAACTGAGACAGGGGCTCAGACCAGCAGGGAATCTGAATCATTTATTCAAAGAAGCTGGCTGGTTTTTCCTCCATGAATCACCACAGCCTCCATATGGACAATCCCATAACCAAATCCTTGCTTACTCTACAGAAGCTTGATATTTGAATTTCATCTCCTGTACTTTTCCATAGGAAATAGCAAAAAAAGGCATCACCACTGTGCACGTGAACAGTCATGATCAGATAGACCAAAATGTGTAGTTCATCCAGGAAAACACAGGGCCCCTCAGAGGCAGAGGTAAATTAGAATGACAGACAGATGTAGTGCCATTGAAACCATGGCACAGATGGGTAGGAAAAGTTACCTCAGCTCACACTGGATTTGAGAAATCCAATTCTTCTTTTCATTCTCATGGTTCTATAAAACAGTGCTGGCTGCTGAAAGAAAAAGTCAAATATGCATAACCCCAACTGAGTACAGGAGATTGGCACCTGCTCTGCCTTTAAAAACGGGCATTACTAAATCCACGAGAGCAGTGCTGGAGCAAACATCAAAATTACCACCTGAACACACCCAGGGCCAGAGCTGTCAAGACTATGGGGCACAAATACATTAACCTGAAGGGGAGCACCACGCTGAAATTGAGGAGAGCCCTTCCTGGGAAGTGTCCTAAATACACCTGTCCTGCACAGGGAATAAAGATTAGGTCCAAAAGCATTAATGAGCTAAGCACCTAGCAAGCAATTAGCTGGACATTTCTGTCTTTTCCAATATAACTCCTTTTGCATATCTATTTTTCCTTTCACAGTCTTGTCTTTGTCTTCATAAACACGTGTATGTTCTGCATTTTGTATATCAATTTTTTTCCTTTTTACCATAACGGGGCTTGAATACAGGTGGGTTTTCAGGTCCCTGATGTACTCCAAAGCATTGGGAACGGCAAATTTGAGGCATGTGGTCCCAGCACTATGGACCAGGTCATTTCTCAGGCACAGAACTGGTATGCCTGAGAGGAGATGGCGTCTCTTGGTGTCCAGCAAGAGCTGGGGAAGATCTCTGGGATGTGCCAAGTCAGTAGGTGGAACATACACAACAACCAACAATTTTCATAACAGGGCCATCATTAATCTAATGCATTCCAGAAAGAGAGGCTGAGAACACAAGAGAAGGAGGAGTTCAGATTGAGTTCACATTTTTTTAACAGAGAAGTAATGTGAACCACAAGTAGTGGTTCAAGCTGTTGTGACTCATGCTTCCTTCCTCCATCTGGATGATTCCCTGCAGCCTGGGAGACCTTATCACTTGGGCAAGGATACCAGAGCAAGAGAGCATCTTTTGTTCCAGTAAGCCACAAAGGTAAAAAATATTCAACACTAAAAAGCTACAGATGGAATCTAATTAATGAAGTCTGACTTCTCTCTTATAATGGGAAATATCTAAAAAGATGGACACAGATATGCTCTCAGCAAAATATAAATTTTATGTTATATTCTTTTGCGTGCATTAGGGACATAAAACCAAATTTAACCTTTATTTAATTACTCACAACAACTGGAATAGTCTATATAAATAGGTATGGTTTAGAAAAAACTTGTAAATTTATTGCTTCGATACTCAAGCTGCTAGTCCCTAGGATGTACTCAACTACTAGATGCTTGCAAAACTGATGCAGGTTTTATTTATATAAAACTGCTGAAATTGCTGCTGTTCACCAGACAGATGGATGGAGTCACTACAGAACAAATCTCAGAGAACAACTGAGTGCAGAATCTGTTCTGTCACAGTTTGTGACTCCCAGCTTACACTGTTGGAAAGCCTTTGTAAGGCATGAGCAGGGTGCCTGTGGGAGATGTCACTGCACTGGCCACACTAATTCAATTTTTTGGTCGTGGTTCACTGGGTAAATGCTCCACACGTTACCAAGCAAATGCTCAATGCAACAGGCTAGTAATGTACACGTATAATTAATCCTTCTTAAAAGTTCATTACACTGATAAAGTTTTTTCCTATAGAGGCATCATTTGACAAAGGGGGATAGCGGAAGAAGAAGGAAGGAAATTTTATCAAGCCAATTCTGCTGCTTTTTTCTATAATTTAAGCAGGGAAAAAATTAACTAATGATTGTGTTTCTGAAAGAAGTGTGGCATGAAACATCCCACTGCTGCCCAAACTGCTCATTCTGCTGTCATTTGCCCTGCTAGCTGGCACAGAGAGAACAGTTGAGAAAGCTGTCACTAATGCCTCCCTTCATTCCCAGGACAGGTGGGACAGGCACTGTGACAGACATCATCTCCCACTTCCCACAACACTGAAACAATTCAGGGCCAAAATCCCTTGGAGAGGTGCTTAGTCACACAAGGTTTCAGCTGATATTCTATTTTCTCATAATATTTGTCAACTATGCGTGGCTGCATCCCCTTCGTTATCAATAGACAATTAAGCAGCTGTAGTCTGCTGTAATGGAAGCTTCAGTTTATCATGTAATGAGACAGACATTGCAACAGTAATCATCCTCTCTGACACTCCTGACTAGGATTAAAAAAAAATTCTTGAGTTTCTCTTGAGATTGTACTGATCAGGCCATAAACACTCTCTTCTGCTGGCTATTCTACCACAGGTTAAAAAACAGCATTTGAGAACTGATAAATCATAGAATTCTTTTTAATGTGTGTCCAGTCGACAAAAGAAAAAACATCCCCCGAATAGCTGTGACTCCTTGAGTGTCTCTGAGATCCCTGGCTTCCTTAGGTTTCTGTCAAACCTGTCATTTTCAGTAAAACAGTGCTGAGAGAAAGTGATTCAGAGCTACTCTATTAAATTAACTCTTCATGCTGGAATAAAATCCCAGCTCAGATGCAGCACAAAGCTGTTTAACCATCTTAGTTCTATAACCAGAAAAGAAAAAAAAAAGGCATTTCTAAAACCAAAACATTTGAAGGCTAGAGAAATGCTGTTATCATGCATGAAAGGCATGCTGCAATTGAAGCAGAGACTTTCCTGTCCTGAAAAAGCACCAGCTCTATCACCAAACAGATCAAAAGCAGCCATTTGCTCAAAGTAATGAGCTGCTTCTATAAAATTGTTGCACATCAGTGATTTTGCCATTCCCACACCTCCACTCTTGAACACTCAGCAGTGACCTGATGATCCACCAGAACAGCTGAAGAATGGATTATTGTTTGTACATAAAATATAGCAACCATGGCCACAGATATTCAATGCACACAAAAGTGATTTAAAAATCTTTTATCTGGTCAGCAGCAAACTTCTTGTTGGGATGTAAGCTGTGCCCACAGCTCTGTAATCTTCCAAGTACAGTGTTGCCTTTACTCACAAATGAAGTTGTGTATTGGTAGACAAGGATTTGTCATTCTCCAGTGTTTCATTTTTTATGAACCTCAGAAAGGTTCCCAGTCAAGCCTCTTATCAACCAGCTGCAGAAATCTTACAGCTTCATTTTAAAACTCTGGGTTGCCATGTGCCCAAAACCTTCTTGCAGCAAGCCAACATTACTGTTCATTATAATAAGGGCCACCAATCAAGTGGGCAAGGACAGGAACCGAAGTGCATGGGTGCTGAAATAATTACCCACAAAGCAAAGGAGAGGTTCTTGGTACAGCTGGAGGTAAAAGGGCTGTGGAAGAAGAGTGGGGGGAGAACCTTCAGCTGTTTTCTTCTGTGCTGTGTGCAGCTGTTCAGGTGAACAGAGGGGTGTCCAAAGACAGCGCATTAACCACTGCAACAGGCACAAACCCAGTGGGGCAGAGAGGAAAAGTTACACAGGGGGGATAGATACTGCCACAGTGCCACTGACCACGGAAAGAACACACATTTATAACATTTTCACATGCCATTTAAGAGAGAAAAGGCAAAAAATTAGCATAGTGGGGGGCAAAAACCTGGAAAAGTTTCTTTGCAAAGGAAACAGAGACTGTTACCCAGTGACAGATGTCATACCCACCCCATGCAGCACCACCTAATTAAAAATGAGTCTTCCAGAATGTCATACAATTTTGTACGTCATTATCTCCAAGGAAAAACATATCTAATAAATTGAAATGTTCGTGTCTCCACAGTGTTGGCCATATCTGGAAACTGTTGCTACTTTGCCCTGAACAGAATTATTGAGGCACTTGGCTGCCAGCCATCAATAGGTGAAACAATTCTGATTTGGTAGATTTTTTTCCCCCAGTTTAGCAGAGATTATTGAAAAGCTCAGTTCTCTTAGACTGCTATTGAAATTGCAAGCCAGGGTCATTCTTTTCTAGATTTACCAGTCTCAGCTGTCTGGGGTTTGAGTTACAAGCTGTCCAAATCCTCGTTCTGCTGCCAGCCTTGCAGAAGCACCAAGAGCTCAGTGTCCATGACGTTGGGCATGAGACATTTTACACATTTACACACACACCTCACTCCCCTGAAGGAAGCACCTGCGGAAAACTGCTGGGACTCCTACTCCTGCTCTTGTCCCTCAGTGTCACTCTTCCACTCTCTCATCTCATCACAAAATTAAATACAAGTTTCAAACCATGTCTGACAATTTTCTGAGGTTTCTGTCATCCCTCTTGTTCAAGAATTTGACTTCCAGTTCAATAATTATTTTTTCACTTGCCTGTAGGATGCTTGACTTAATTTGTTCCTAAAGACTCCAGTCTCCCTTACTGTATAGAACTAATCATTGTGGTATTGAATGCCTTTCTTTTTCAGCCAAATCAAAACACTTCTCTGCTTAAGAATTTCATTAGGTCTTTGATTTATACAAAAATAATAAACAGAAGAAACTGATGTTGGAAAAAACGTTCTCCATTTCAAGTCACAGGGCACGTAAAAACTTTGATACAAAACTGTTTTTATGCCTAACTTCTGCCCAAGCAAATAAATAAATATTTTCATACTGTTACATCTGATACAGATTGAACCATGAAAAGCTAATGCCACCACAGCACAAGTGGAGGGACAGGGCAGGAAAAACCTCTGCAGCAGCCCCACAGCTGCAGGTGCACAAACTGCACTGAAGAGTACCTCTATGGAGGAAAGGCAACAAAGCTTTCAGCTCTTTTTTGTCTGCCTCTAGATGCTCACAGAACTCTCACAATAACACATTTTTTCCTTTAGTTTTTAGACCTTGTGGCTTTCATTTCTGCAGTTTTAAAAGTCTTAGTTAACAACTGACTGAACTCTTACCATGCTATGCAAGTGAGCATTCAAAATGAACAGGGCTGACAGAAATTACAAGCTCTGCTGTCAGTTGTTCACTGGTGTCCTTTATAAGTGTTCTCATGAGAATTAACTCTTCCCTGATCCCCTCTAATTAGCTCTGTCTGGTTTGGATGCCAACAAATGCAAGAGAAGCATCAGAGGAGCTAGAAATTCAGGATGTGGCAGCTCAGCACTGTCAATTAATCATCTTCCTCCCATGAGGGCACTGCAGAAAAACCTCCGCACTCTCGAGGTTTTCATGTGTTGGTGTGGTTTAATCACATGTGCTCCTGTCTCCAATACAGGGCTGGAGGAACAGGCTCAGGGATATGGATAACCACCTCTTTCATAATGTATTTCAGACTGGAAGCCAGTCAAAGCTGTAATATACAACAGTGAGTTGCCAAGGCAATTGACAGTATGTACAAGTGACTCTTAGCAACTCATCACATCCTCAACTCCTCTTAAAATACACTCAGTGCTGCCAAAATTACCTATTAGTCCAGGACGAGGAATACTTCTTCCAATTTCGCCTGTATCTGCAGCAAATGCAAGCACATAGGCAGTAAAATTAGTAGCTCTCTTGAGAATTGTGACCTGCAGAAAATCTTGGAGCATTTTGCTCACTAGAGACAAGGCATTCGGGAATAAATACAGAAAAAAAAAGTAAATTTAATCAAGGTCAACTAAAAATCTGCACATCAAGAAAGATTAAAAAATTGAGGCATAGCTGTTACCTTATGAGGAAAAGCTTTGTGAAAAGGAGTTTAACTAAAGAAAGAGTTAAAATTTTGAACCAGAAAAGGGTGACTCCATGACTGTGGGTTCCTTTCTTTGAGAAATTAGATGTTCTTTAAAAACGTGGAACCAGACAGCAGTCCTGTTTGTGACTTGGGACTGAATGTCTTCTGGCAAAGAGCAAATGCAAAAGCTTTCATTTCTCTCTAGCCTATATGATAGAGGCACTTTTCCCTCTTAAACCTGGGACTCAATCAAAAGGAATTGTGCCTGCAGGAGACTGAGGAGCTGCAGCGAGTGGATTTCAGGCAGGCAGCTATTCCCATTACATCAGGCTCTGCAGGGGCTGCTCCCAGAACTGCAGTGTCAACACAAAAGGACATTGAGACCATAAACTTAATTAAGAATGCCTGTGTGCTTCTTATGTGTGTTCTCTTATAGCCCCTTGGCTGTCCCAAAGGGATGAACGTGGACACTTGCCTCTCATAAAGAGCAGGAGTAACCTGTGAGCAAACTGGGAAGTGTTTGCAAACACAGATCATCTCCTTAGCTGGCTTCCTGCCAGGCTGCCCGCTCCTTTTCCTCCTCTAACAGGAGACACCCCAATGGGCTACAAATGCAATACATCAAAGAAGAATGCAGTATAATAAACATATTTTCTGGAAAATTCTCATGATGAAGGACTACCTACATTCCTGTGTGTTAATAAGTTTTGACCCTCTGGCTAGCACGATGGTGTCCATCACGTAGCAGTGCAGCCTCCCAATAAAGGCATTCAGTANATGAAGGACTACCTACATTCCTGTGTGTAAGTTTTAGTAGGTTTTGACCCTCTGGCTAGCACGGTGGTGTCCGTCACGTAGCAGTGCAGCCTCCCAGTAAAGGCATTCAGTGGGAAGTGCAGGAAAAGCAACTGTGCTTCCATGTCCAGTGACAACAGCCACTGCTGAGGGAACTGCCCTGGACATGCCAGGCAGCCCCACAGCTGCAGAGAAGGGAGGAGTTTGAATAGTATTTCTGTATTATCTATTTCTGTAGTGTACATTCCCAGGAAGCTGCACCGTTTTTTGTGATCTCACAACAAAGACAGGCAACCTTTCAATTCTTTTTTTCCCTGTTTTTCACACAGCTCTCAGAGAAAACAAAATTTAATCTATTTCTAGAAAACACTCACAGGGTTACTATGGTCTAAAATCTATTTCAGTATTAAGAAATGGTAATTCAAGAAAACTTCACTAATCATGATACCAATGGGAGATCAAAATATGGACACAAGGTCCTACAGCATTTTACTTCAAGGAAACATAGAAATCCCAATGCTGCAAGCTGAACTTCCATTTTAACTTTGCTATAGGTATCATTTCAGTTTATCTTCTTTAATTTAGAAAATAATGAAAAAAAATTCTGGAGGTTACTATCGTGGATGAGAACATGGATATTACTGGCCTGCCCAAAAGTAAACTAAAAAGCAAAGGGAACAATAAAAGTAAATAAAAGCAACTATATCCTAATTAACAAGATATGCTTTTATTAAATAGTTTCCTCTCAGCTCCAATTACTCCATTAAATCTCTCATAATAAAAAAAAAAAAATATTAAAAACCCAACAGTGTTTTTGTTCTGACTCAGTGCAAAATTAGCTCTCTGGGAGACTCCTCAGTAGTTTATAATTTCATCTTTTTAGGATTCTTCTCTTACCTTTCCAAACAAAACACAGCATGTTTGCTCTCAGTTAAAAGTAGATGTCGTCAAGTTTTAGCTGAGCAATTTGGGCTAAAAAAGCTGGGACCCCAATGTTCCTTGGAGCTGCTGTGACCTGCCATCAGGAGAAAGCTGTGACTGAGCAGGGACACGGCAGCACCACAGAGATCAGAGTGGCCTGGCTGGGGTTAGTCTGACAGACAGAAACATTCCCTGTGGCTTCAAGCATAGTTGGGAATGAGAGGAGCAGATCACAGGGCTGTTGTGCATTTCCACAGACTCTCAGAATGGCTGGGGTTGGAAGGGACCTCAGGAGGTCACCCAGTGCCACCCCCCTGCCAGGGCAGGGTCACCCAGAGCAGGTGACACAGGGACATGTCCAGGTGCGTTGGGAATGTTTTGAACTTTGCAACTTAAAGAGAATTTGTAAACAGTTCTGAGTTTTGCTCTTTGATTAATGAATTGGGAATGAAGCAGAACTCCAGAGGAAATCAATTTTATTCAATATCAGAGCAAAACATCCCTGCAAATATTTAGAAAAGAAGTTACTGAAAGCTGTTTATTTCTACAGTTTCTGCCCAGAGCCCTCCTTCCATCCTGTTTTTTACTGCTTTCAGGACTCAGATGAACAAATTAAAATTAGAACTGCTGGACGCTACTTCAGACCTCTGGGGGTGATAGGAATCATATCCAGAATCTGTGTCATTCTTATGACATCTGGTGAGATGTTGCCAACTTCTTACCAGGAAAAGCAGTGGTTTCATCCTGTGGCTGCAAGAGCATAAGTCAGTAATTTCACAGCATCCCATACAAATAACCCAAAGAAAACATATTTGATACTCAGAAATCAGAATGATTGCTTTCCAGAAAGACATTCCTTTTCCCTTACTACAAATTATATCTTTTTACACAGAAAGGGAAAGAGGTAGAGATACTGGCTATTATTTCTTTTTGAACTTGAGAATAGCATGGCAATAAAAATTCCAAATTATTTCACTCTTATTAAAGTTAGGACAATGATTTTTCTTGCAAGAGAGACTTCCAAATTTGTGTGAAAAAACAAGTAAATTTCTACACACTTTTTTGTGCCAGATGTGAAATATATTTTAGAAGTTTAAGTTTTTGCACTTTGTCCTGTAAAGCCATCACATTTTCATAGGCCATTAGCTGTCACAAATGAAAGCTGCACAAAACTAGAAACAGATTACTTTCTTCAACAAATGTGAGTTAAGGTCATTCTAATCCTTCTAGATCTAGAAAGAGTTGGTGAATTTCTAGTTCTCTATAGATAGAAAGTTATTCTGCCAGAAAGGCTGAATATCTCTGGGGTTCCTTTAGAGGGAGAGTCCACTCTCCAAAGCCTGGGGACAGGAGGAGTGCAGCAGTGCAGCTCAGGCTGCATCACTTGTCAAATTATCCAAAGATCTTGGCAAGGTTTTCAGCAAAGCAAAAAAAATAAATAACTAGCACCTCGATGTTACTAAAATAATCAAAGGGAAGAGCACATAAAAGGATTTCCACGTGTCTTAATGCAACATGTCACTCTGCAAAATGCCTCACACCTCTTCAGACTTCACCCTTACATCATCTCTCTTAAAGCCTATGCTCAATTGCTTTCCAAATTTATTTTCTCCCAGCTTTCATTTGTCCTGAATGTAACTGATGATGTATCCAGCAATTCCTCTCACACACTGCAAATCAAAAGCTTCTTTCCATGAGAATGTCAGCTTGAGAGGCTTTAAGTCCAGTTTGACTTGAAAAATCCTGCAAAAGCTGTCTCTCTTGTTCAGAGATGTTAACACTAACTTGGATTGTGCTTGTGTGTGCTTTCACACATCACTGAAAGATTAAGAGGAAGTATCCATAAGCTCATTAATTTGATTCAGCTAAGGGAGTACCAAGCACTCCCTCCCTCTTTGTCTCTAGCAATAGCAAGAAAGCTGCTGAAAATTTTCACATTGAGAACTCTGACATTGTGGTGTGTCTCAGCAATATTTAACATTTTCTCTCTGAAACACAAATTACTGTTCTGTGCTGACTAACCACAGACTTGGAATTTCTCTCACACAGACAGAAAATAACTGTTCCATTTTTTCCCTCTAACACAGAAGCTCCCAGCACTATTGCACACTGAAAAGGTCACAAGGCTGACCTGTATAGTTTTATGTCTCCAAGTCTCTCATTCTCCTTGCATGTTATTTATTCTTTGAGATATGAACAAAACAGCTCCCAGTTTTGAGGCCAAAAAGCCACTGCCACTTCCAAAACTTACTTCCAGACACGAGACTGTCCCGTTCCTACCTCTGCAGACCATTCCTGTCTCTGCAGACCACCTGCCATGGCTTGGGACAGACAAACCCCTGCCTTGGGAAACAGCCACAGCTCATTTTATGCTAAGCCACCCCCAAAATTCCTTCAAGTACAGCATGGGCAGCAAAGGTGTTGATGTTTCTGACCAGTCAGGCAGTCTGGGCAGCAAGGTGTCACAGAAACACAACACAAAATATTCCTCTCCCTCCTTTCTGTCCCACAAGTCCTTCCAAGGGCCTCCAAGTCAGAAAGTGATTATCCTGACCAGCCTCTCAGGGCACATGAGATATTCCCATTTCATTAGCAAGCTCTCAGCACTGCCAGATATCCCTCAAGGCAAGCTAACCTCCTAGTCACATGAGGTACCAATAGACAGTATTTTAAACTATACTTAAGATCAAGCCCCTAAATGCCAAAATCCAATTCATTTAGGTACTAAGCAGAGGTATTAAAAAAATCCATCACAACAACAAAATCCCCACTAACTACATTAAACTCAGTAATATTGATTTTAGCTTGTTTTCACTTCCTTGCATTTCATCATCTCCCCTATGAACTCTGATTCTCATCCATTAAAAAAACCTCAGATGACATTCTAAAGGAATGAAGTTGTTCTGCAGCTGCTGTGTCTTCACCTTCCAGATACCAGGGGCAGGTGAGCATGGAGGGGCACACACCACAGCTGGGTTTGAGGGCTTTTGCAGAGAGAATCATCAACCAAACAGGAAGCTGAAGAACGCTGGAAGAAAATCAAATTACATATGGAGCTCTCCAGGAGGTAATGACTTCAAAAAGCCTATGGAAAAGAAAGATCTTCTTGCTCATGAATATGATGCAGGACTTGAACAGCCAGACATCTGTCACTTTGATATGTGCATGGTCTCTAGAGCTGTCTAGCTGACAAAACCACAACCATTAAAATGCATCCTAAATAAAAAGAGACACAACAGTCCATTATTCTTAAGGCTGCTACATACCACACAGATTGGCAATGAGGATTTGATACAGTCCCAGGCATACCTGTGACTCACCATCAGAAATCAGAACAATGGGAATCAGGCTACTCTATCAGAAGGATTCAGAAAAACATTTCTGAATCATAAGAATTCAGAAAAACATTTCTGAATCATAAGGATTCAGAAAAACCTTGCATTATTTCACATTCTCCTGCTATTGTGTTATCCGAATTTCTTCTGAAGAATGTATTTTAGTTTCCCATTACAGATAATTGGGATGTGTTTTGTCTCAATGCAAAGTCCAGTCAAATGAAACACTGAAGGGCATGACTAAAAATCAAATCTAAGTATCTAATAGGTTTTCCTGTCACTGCTCATGGATGTACTCTGCATTTTCTAATTCAGTCTTCATACATGCAACTTGAATATAGCTCAAGCAATGCTAATGCATAGTTGTTATTGGGTACAGCATGCCCAACAGTGACAGAGGTAACAATGAAAGCAATTTATTAAGAAAAATTACAAAAAACTACATGAATGACACCACCCCCATACTGTGCTTCTCCAAAGCAGCATGTCTCTCTGAAAAGAGATAAGCACAGCTCAAGTGTTATTTATGCCATCCATTAAGTGAGATTTCAGGCAGCTTTATTTATCCAAGGCACACTTGTCCTTCCCCATGAGCCTTTTCCCTGCAAGATGGCATTTCACTCTTCTGTCTAAAAAATGCTGCAAGGATAAAGATATGTGATCCCTCACCTCCACAGGCACAGGCCAGGGAACTAATTCCTGTAGTTTAACTTTGGTTTGGCCATAAGGTATTCTCACCTATTTTGTCCCACCAGTCATGGAACATTTACAGTTTCAGACTGTCGTCTGGGTCTGTCTTTTATTCAAAACCCACTGAGGCACACGAAACATTCATGTGCACAGCATATGCTAAACCAGGGCAACATGAGAAGAAGCAATTTCACTGCCAACTTCAAAAATTTAAGGAAAACATGAAAAACAAATCACAATCTACCAACTACTCCCTTCATTATTCTTCTTAAATACATTACTTATGAGCAAAAGAGGTTTTGTTTTAACTATGGTCAAAGCAGACTCAATGTCAAGTACAGAATTTCATTCACTGACACAGGAGACTTCTCTAGAACTACACGAAGCAGTTCCAAGGCTCAGGGCAGACCTGGAGGTTCAGATAGAAGAAATTAAAGGGTATTATATGAGATGTTCCCCCTCCCAATACTGCAGGTTGCTACAGGTATGCCTGAGCACTGTTTATTTTATGGCCACCCTGCTTCACTCTGCAGCTGTAGCCCTGTTGCTCACCTCCAGCAGTTAAAAGGAAGAGGAGGACTAGGCAAAGAACAGTGAACCTGAAAATCATCATCTCCTGGAACTTTGCATGAGCCCTACAGCCCTACAGCCTCTCAGTCCTTCTACATTTCTTATTTTGAGATCACCCTCTCATCATCTTAAACAAAATTATGCCCTACCCACTATTAAAGCTATTAAAGCAATAATAGCTCAATCACTGAATGATAGCTGTGCTTTTGTCACAAGCTCTGTCAAATCCTGGCTGCACTGACCCAACGAGCCTATGAACCCATCCCATCAATGCACAGCACAGACCTGCACAAGCCTGTGTCCTGAAGGAGTGCAGGAAATATTTCATCAAGACAGCCAGAACTTTGCAACAGTCCCATTATTTTTCCACAGAGTACTCAGAGAGCCCTCGAGTTAGTTTCCCATGGCTTGGATTGCTATAACCCCTCTCCTCCAGAGCAGGAATGTACTGTCCAAACACTGTTATGTATGATTGTAGGTTGGAGACACAAATCATGACTGGAGCCCTCTTGAACATGAGACCAACAGCCTGTTTGATTGTTCAGAACTTTCTTGTATAGGGAAACTATATAAACTCCTGGATCTGGACACTGATCTGGGCTGAACACTGCCCAGCTCCCTGGCCAATGATGGATCTGCATTTAGCATTGCAAGGGATTGGTTGAGGTCTCTGTTTGAGTTTAAATCTATCCTATAATTGTTCATCTAGGGAATGTTTATTGAACTAGGAGAGTCAAATTGGGTTTCTTGTTATAGCCACATTTATCTGTCCAGCTACAGACTAGCTG
>VWYN01013157.1:8342-28484 GCA_013400075.1 Hippolais icterina | reverse complement strand
AATTTTTTTTTCAAATTTTTCCAATTTTTTTTCAAAAAAAAATTGGAAAATTTACCACCTTTTGGAGAAAGGGGAAGTCAAGCAGGGAGAGGGAGAGGAACACAAATTCCTTCATTCAGCTGTGAAAATTTCCCACAGCCTTTGATCAATTTTTTGGCTTCTAAATTTTGTTATCCGTGGCTATTACATAACCATCAAGATCTAATACTAATATCAGCATTTTTTTTTTCTGCTTTACTTGCCCCAGGTTTACTGTGAGACCTTAGGCATTAAATTAAAACTGATATTGGAACACCTCCACGGTTTTATCACTGAGAAGAAAGCAAATACAGAGGGGAAAAAAAAAAAGTCATGTGGTCAATATTGAGTGACCAGAAAAGAAAAAAGGAAGCTAAAACCAATCAATTATGTCCGTATTTACATGATTTACACTCTGTAAATCATGGAGCTCTTCAGGGAGAGAGAATTCTTCTCCTTCAGCAGTGATGCTCCTCTTCCATCTCTGCTGCTGTGACTCATTCTAATTCAGCACAAAACAAATTTGTTATTCTTTTTTTTTTTTTTTGGCTAATCCACGTCCTGAACCCGCTGTTCTTGTGAGCTGTGAAAAGCAATCAAGATTTCCAAGTTTCCCTGTCAAAGCAGGCACTTGTGACAGGAATTAGAGGAGAAGTTTGCAGGAAGTCAATTTGAGATGCTTTGAGGGACAGTTCCCTAACAGCTCCCACCTCTTCTGACAGCCAAGACTTTCTAAAGGAGCTCATATCCCATTCCCAGAATTACTGATCACTTATTAAAACTGTGATCATTTTCTGGGAATAATATTTATTTAATTTGCAGCTATTGAGTCTGCGTCCTGAACCGGGTGGGTGTTGGCAGATACAGAAAATAAATGAATAATTAAAAAAGCCATGGAAACACCTTAAGAAAAGAATCAGAGCAGAGTTTCATCAGCTTGGCTGAGGTGCTGCAAGAGAGGAACATTGTCACACCCAGACCTGACCCAATACAGTTATTTTTATAAATATTGGCTTGAAAATCCTTTATCACCATCACTTTCATCAGATCCCAGTAGTTTCTCTCTGTAGAGTGCTGGCATTGTAGTTTGAAAGCTGGGAGGCTGAAGGACTTTCAGTAAGTATTTATTTGATGAGCATTTACCCTTTTTTTCTCTCCTGCTCTGTCTTGGCTCATGTCACACCATTAATTTTCCAGGTTTGCATCTTGTTTTTCACCCCCCTTTTTAAAAGGTTTTATAGAAGTGTAGAAACTGGGTTTGGTTATTTTTGGTTTATTTCTTTTTTCAATCTGTCTTTAAAAACATGATAATAAAACTGACCTTGTGGATCGTGAAGCTCAAGGAGACCCTCAGCAAACTCAGAGGTTTGCTTCCACCCTGGGAATATCCAGAACCTTTCCATGTGTCTTCCCTGCATCCATTCCAGTTTTCCAAAGCTCTCCTCACCAATTTTCCTGCATCTGTCTTGGTTCTCTCTCCATTTTTCGTTCACCTGAGCTTCACAGTTGTGGTTGCTTGCTGCTGAAATGAAGACAAAAAAGAAAATTGCAGCAGTTTTTTGCTAAGTGGGTCCAATAATTTGCTTTGTAGGAGATTTTCTTTAAGCATTCAGTGTGTTCCAGGTAATGCCTTGCTTAAATTGCCGTGATTTGCTCCTGGTTTTATGCAAGGAATCAGAACAAAGAGAAAATGACTGCCCAACAGGGTTACACGGAAATGGATTTAGAGTAATTGTCCAGCTACAGTGCCTGCAATTTTTAAAGATTATTCTCCTGTGTTGGTTACTCCCAAGGACCACTTGGGTGGGCAAACAGAATGAGAAGAGGGGTTAAGTTAATCAGAATTTATTGGTGGTAAGGACACAGAGTGAGAGACAGCCCCATGAGAAATCCAACCAGAGCCACACCTTTCCAAAAACTCAATTCTGATAAATGCCAGAAAAGGATTCCAGCTGCTGGAGCAAAGGGAAACTGAATCCCTGAACCAAGGGAGTGTGAGAAGTTTTATCAGCATGAGGCACAACGAATTTTCACCTCCTATTAGCATAAGTCATTACAAACACCCAAACTCTAATTGCAGAGCTACCAATCTGGTTAAGTCTTCTTTACATTGAAATATTTCCATCTTGTTTTATCTTCTGTTTGTTTTATTGATAAGACTTTTCCCAGCCTTGAACCCGCTCCACACTGTGGTTTAGTGGTGCAAGTCATGCTAATTGTTTACAGAGTAAATTAAATATTTTTTGGGACTAAAATGGAGCTGTCCAAGTGCAGAGTGTTGTTAGGAGTGGGCTGAGCTCACCTTTACAGATCTGACTAAAATATGATTGCTCTTTTGTAATCAGCAGATTGTTAAACTGTTGCTCTTGAATGAGGCTGATGTTTTCAGTACTTTTTTATAATTTTAGGTCATTGCAACCATCCCAACAAGTAGGCTAAAGTTTTTAAAGGAGGCAGGGAGGCTCACTGAGAAGGAGGAGGTCCCTGAGGAAGAGCTCAATGAAGATGTTGAAGAAATAGATCACGCAGAGAGAGAGCTCCGACGTGGACAAATCCTCTGGTTCCGAGGGCTCAACAGAATCCAAACCCAGGTATGCTAAAAAGAAATGCCCACAAGGTCTAAAAAAACACCCAAAGAAATGATTAATGTGAGATCAAGGCAAGATAAGGTTAACAGGAAAGCCACAGAGTGTTTGTATGTGTGGAGGATGGCACTGCTTAATTGTTCTCGAAGGAAAAACATGAAAAACAAAACAGGGGAACTGAGCAAAGGGGCTGTGTGCAGCAGAAGAGATAAACTAAAAAGATATAAAATGATAAAACCCAGCAATCTGTGATTTGAGAATACCGTGACTGGATGTTCTTTTTCTCCTGGAGTGATGACAGCTCATAAAATTGTGCTGCTTGGCCAACGTCAGCTCTCAGAATGATATGAAAGCTTTCTAAAATGTATTGCTTGATTTTCTCAAAAAAAAAAATACATTGTTGCTGCCATTGCTGCACTAGCAGAATAATTGAAATTGGGTCTGAAGTATGACGTACAATTTGATTAAAAAAATAAATCTGTTCAGTTCTGGCACTGCCACACATCGATCATGATTAAAAGGGATTGATTTTCTTTCCTATTAGGTAATGAAAAATGTGGTGCTGGATTTTAGTAGGAATTAAGCAGCCATTAAATGTCGAGGTGTGAGAGTTGGCTATTAGGAATGATTCCTGAGAAATATCTCTGCCCAACTTTTGCCAAACGCAAAAATCCACGGCATTTTTTAATACAGCAAACCATTGCACTGAGTCGTGGTGCTAAAAATAGTGCAGGTTAAGGAGCTGTGAAATTTGTCCTGGAGTGCTGAAGGAAACCATGTGAAGTATTTGCCTTTTCCATTGCAGTGAAGTGTTTCATTGCACTCAGGTGTGCTCTGCTTGATCTTTCCAAGATCAAGTATTTCTGCCAGCTTGCAGCAGAGAACAGAGATCACCACATCAGATGTGCGTGTTTTACATGAGCCTGACAAGAAAAAGAGGTGAATAATTAAGAGAAAGATCCTTTTTTCTTGAAAGAATCTTCTAAAGAACATTTTTTGTCTCAGAAGATTTGGGGTTTTTGTCTTCATCCAAGACAAACGGCACATTCTGCTTTTGCACATCGACAAATTGATACATTTTTTGGCTGGCGGGGGGGAGATGCAGCCATGAATTTAGCAAAAAATGACGGAAAGAAGTCAAATTAGGGCAGTGAGGTCTCTTGGCTGCATCTGCAGAGCGTAAAATAAAGAGAGTGGAAACTGCTGGTAGAGAGATAAAGAGAAAAAGAGCTGGGGGGTTCCCAGGGTTCTGTGGTAGGTGATTAAATACGGATCTGCAGCTCTGAGCTTGTGTGTCTTGACTCCATTGAGTCAGGAGCGCTCATCACTAGAGAAAATTCAAATTTCAGTTGTGCCAAACAGGTGCCCAGGTGCTGGTGATCTTCAGGGGAAGATGGCCTCTAAATGTGCATTCTTTTCTCCCTGGTGGCTGTAGGAGGAGTGTTGCCTGTTGGCACTTCTGTCAGGATGTCTTTCTGGTTGGGGTGAGTGCAAACAGCTTCAAGCAACACAAAATGACATCCTTTCAGTTCTCTTTCTAGCCTGAGAGGTAGATTTTAGTTCTGCAGCTCTTTGTCCACCTAATTCACAGAGAAATGATTCTTTTACACTGCTTAAACCCAAATGAACATTAATTATATCTCTTTGCTAACATCCATCTCGGTTTCCTTTCTGCTCTTAGTTGTAGAAGCACCCTTAGTAGGATGTCTCCTTCCTCTCTGCCAAGAGGCCTCCGTGATTTTTCTTCTCATTTTATTTACTCAATGACTTTGATATTTTTTTTGTTTGCATCCATTTCACATCTGTGGAATAAAAATGAAGAAAAAAAAAAAAAGAAAAGAAAATGGGCCAACAGATTCCAAAGCAGTGCCCAGGTGTGCAGTGGGGAGTGTTGGACTTAGGTCAAGTTTAATCCTTGCTGGAGGGCCCCTGGGGTGTGTGTGGGGCCCATCCAGGTGGATTCATTCCCTTAAAACACGTTTCACAGGAGGCCAGCAGAAGAAGAGCTCTTGGAAAAAGATTGGGATGTCTTTAGCATCCCTGGGAGGGTTTGCAGGAATCCTCTGCTGTCTAATGGAGATGTGGAAGAAGGAGGTAGAACATCCCCTCATTTTCCATCTCTGAGGATGGCAGACCAGGATGAAGCTCTGTGCTCAGATTGATCATGCAATCCTAACACCAGGTTCCACCCTCGTGCTGTAAATTGGATTATTTGCCCTTATTTTCTCTTCAGTCCCTGTTGGCCAGATGGCCCCGGCTCCCAGCAAAGCCTTCACTGCTGAAACAAAGAACCTGCAACAGGCTGGGTGCTGTTTTTTGATAACCAGCACATCCTCCTCAGAGTGCTCCCAATAAACCCATCCAAACTGACAAAACTTTGCAGTGCTAAAGAGATTTTTTGTCTACACCCTCTCTCAGACAGAGAGTTGGACCCAAGACACCAGAGGAGGGATTTCCTCTGGGATTTTCCTGTTTCTGTGAAGACACACATAAATTTGTTTGAAAGAAAGGTGTGTGAAAAATGCACATAACTAAACCAGAGACTGGCTATCGACTTCTGATTCTCCTTTTGGCCTCCTTTTGTTCATTTTGTTCTGATAAATCCATAGCAGGGAATCTCTGGGTGGATGTGTGTTCCCGTTCTCGGAATGGAAGTGTTTCCTTCCTCCTCCTCTCTCAGGAGCACCGAGGGGTGAAGCTTCACAAATGGTTTATCTTAGATGTGCAAGTTTAAGGAGGATCTAAAAAGGGTCTGAAATTGCAGAGACAGAACTTTCCAACAGTTTTCTGCAATTTTTTCCAAGTTTTTGTTGCCATTCTCACAAATTCTTCATTCTGAAGGAAGACAAGACCGATCACACCCTCTTGGCAGGTCTAACAGCCTTTGGGAAGTTCACCAAGTTCAAAGTTTGGGCCAAACTTTATAATCTGAGTCAAAAGCAGAAAAACTCATTTCACCTCTTTTAATTGTATACTGAAAGATTCTCCAGTTCCCTCACCTCTGAGAATGGAAACTCCTCAAGTGAGGAAACTCAAAAACTTCTCAAGTTTGTCAGAATTTTACACCCCTAGCCTCATTCTTTCCTCTTCTGCATCATTCATCCTGGAATTCAGGATGAATAATTTGCTTTATATTATTATTTGCGAATAATTTGCTTTATCTGCCTCAGGTGGGAAATTCTCAGTGTTCTGTGAACAAAAGGAAAAACTGGAAAAAATTACAGGCAGGGTAACTGCTGCTTAAAGATTGTTCCTCTTCAGATGCTAAAAAAACCACAGAGAGGTGCTGGACTGCATTTTTCACCCCTCATTTTTCATGTAGAAAATATGAAAACTTTTCTCTAGAACCAATTCAAACCTTCCAGCAGTGAAAGCCACTCCTGGCAAGAGGTTCTGAAGTTGGGTAAAGTGCCAGCACCTTTTTTTATTTTATGGTTTCCATGTAGCTTTCAATATAGAAATATAGAAATATATAATATATATTATAGAAAGATATATTATAGCAATATAATATATAATATAGAAAACATCGTGGTAGCCTTGTGCAAGTGGAATGGAAACTTTTTTATTTCATACAGAAAGGTGGCTTTTTAATTTTTAATAAATATCCTTCTTTGAGATTAGGGCAATGACACCTGAGTCTAAATCACATTATGACAACAGAAATGTTTCTGAAAATCTGTTCCATGTTAAAAATCAGGAAAAAAAAAATCTGTTCTGCCAGGACTGTTCTCCTACCAGATTTCTTTTTAAATTGCTCATCACTGATATTTTTATTTGTTGTGCACTCCTAAAAAAGGAATCTTGCAGAGTATAGAACATAGAGAAATATGAAGCAGGTGTGAAAAATGTCAACTTTATGGATAAGCTTCAAATGCAGGACAGTTTATTTTCTCTACCTGAAGACTTATGATCAAAATATGATTGCATCCTATATCGTGTTGGAAACTTTTTAAACTTATGAGTTTTTGTTTCCTTTCTCCTCTTCAATTGTTCTAAATAAATGCATTCCTTTGTCCTGAGAAGGTTCCATCTTAATTCAAATTGCACTGTTTGTTTCCATAGCTCTTTTCTTCTTTGTTCTTTGCTGCCTGCAGAAGATAGAATTTTGGGCCAAGTTCTTCTCTTCTTTCTTGGCTTCAGGCAGAGCAGAGCCCTGCAGGCTCAGCTTTTAGGATTCTGGGGAGGTTGTCATCCTCCCACCAGGAATTACATCCATGAAGAGCTGGAGTTCCTTTCTTCAGGAGGAAAGCAAATTACATGGCTGTAATTCTTTTTCTCTGAAGAACCCATTAAATACAGATCTTTCTTCATCTTCTCACTCTTGTATGAAAGGCTTTCAGTTTGTTAGGAAGACTTTTGCACATCTAGAAACACCCTTTGGCTCAGGGTTTATCACAGAAATACACATTTCATGGCCTCAGAGAGAGCCTTTAGAGCCTTTTTTGAATGGTCTCTTTTGAAGAGTGCTCTGTCAGCTGGGTTAGACCCTGAGAACCCAAGATCTGTATTTAATTCTACTTTTGCAGAGCCTTTCAGGTGAGTATTTGATGAGCCACGTCTCCAGTGGTTTGGGCCATGTGGTTTTTCCATGAACCTGAGCTGACGATGCCCTCATCCCCTGCCCCACGTGCAAACTCACCTCATCTTGGATTTACTGTGAGATTTGCACTGGATATGTAATTCTGCTGCCAAAACAAAACTCTCAAATGTTGTGGGGATTGCTGGACACTGGCCAGCCCTGGGTGTGCACAGTGAAATGGGACCAGGGCTCAGACAGAGCAAATCGGCTGCTTGGGCTCCGTGGAGGAAAATTCACTGTGCTAATTGCACAGCAGTGACCTGGGATCCCTTTTCCAGCTGGCTGGGGTTGATTATTACCATAAAAACCCCACAGGAGAAGAAGCAATGATGGCCAAAGATAAGATTAAGGGATGGGAAACATCCACATTATTAAAGATGCAGCCCTACAAATTGGTTTATTCCTTACTCTGGCCACAGCAGAAAATCATAAATTCATCCTAGTGCTTCCCGCTTGAATTTAGGAGGGTTTGCACCAAGATTTGTGCTGTTTAAATGGATAAAAATACAGAAATTTACTTCTTTCTGGGCTGGGAATCTCCAGAAATATGGGTTGCATGATCTGGCAGAGTGGGTTACTTCACACGTGACAGTTGGTTGAGTTCCTCCTGTGGATATTCTGCTGCTTTGTCTGTTGTGGTTGCACTGGTGCAGCTGAGAGGACATTTAGGGGGTAGGGATTTGTGGGATTTACTTCTGCCAATCCCTGGCTTTCCCTCTGTACCCACAGCCTGCTTTTTATGGGTTTATACTGGTGCCAAAAGATGCCTTGAAATACTCAGCTCTGTTTTTAACTCATTCTCTGTGGTGGGGAGTAAAAAGAAGGTGCTCAGGATGGATCTAACAGGGAATACAGCAAGCATATGAAAATAAGTAGAAAATGGTCATGTTATTTGCTGCAATAGTCAATTCAGTTCCACATCATTTTCTGGGTGGTTTTAAGTGCTCTGTATAAAGATGAAATGTTAATATTTTTAAATCTCCTTTTATAAAACCCCAACATTCTTTATCATTATGCTAAATTTATACAAATTTCCATTACAGAAAAAGTCAGCTAAAATATTGGAAGAATTATTTTATCAAACTAGTGCACTGACAACCCTGAGTTTGTAGACAAAATGGAGTCATATATTGTATTTTAAAGTTTTTCTGTTATGATTGAGTGTCATCTCAGTCCCTCTCCCCTAAACTGAGTGACTGAATTTTTCTTCCCCTGGAGAGACATAACAACATAATTTTAATCTCAGTAGGAAAAAAAAAAAAGGAGTGGAGATTAGTTATACCAAGCATTCCAGCTGATTTTATTTACCTCTAAGTAAAATGCTTTAAACTTTAAAAAAACCCCGTTATTTAAATCTTCTACTTGTTTAAAGTGATGCAGCTCCACTGCCTCCCACGGAGCTGCCTCATTTTATCCAGCCAGAAAACCTGAATCATTCCCAAAAACATTGGAAAGGGACCCCTTGATCCCAACCCAAGTAGAGGCGCGCGCACGGTTGATTTGTTGTTTTTTCATGATTATTCCTGTCACTTATGCAACTGTATCCATACTTTAAGCAACTTGTCTCGTTCTTTCCTCCATTACAGATCGAAGTAGTCAATACTTTCAAGAGTGGCACTTCCTTTCAGGGGGCTCTCAGGAGACAGTCCTCCGTCACAAGCCAGACCCAGGATGTAACCAATATTTCTAGCCCTAGTCACGTATCGTTATCCAATGCTCTTTCCTCTCCTACCAGCACCTCTGCTGCTGCGGCTGGGCGTGAGTGTGAATTCTTACTGCACCCGACCCTCAGAGATGCCAACTTAGCCAGAGTCCCTCCAGACTCTGCCCCTCTGCCCCCACCTTAATGAGCTCGCAAACCCCTGACATGATTACTTTGTGTACAGTGGATGCTCCCCAGGAGTTGCTCTCTCTTTGCTAACTCGCAGCCAATGTGGCAAATGGAAAGACAGAAATGTAAAAGTGTTGGATTTTCAGCCTTGGGAGAAGCTCGGATTAATGTAATAATTAAGGTACAGGGACGTTAAGCAGAGAAATCATAAACTCAGGTTCCTATAGTTACAAATAAGAGTATGCATTAAATAAGTAAGAAACTCTATTGGGTGAGATAGTGAAGGGTTTTAAAGTGTAGTAATGTGATTTTGTAGAGTAAATTAAGAGTTTGGAAGTTGTAATAGAAGGGTCTGTGTGTACGTGCAGTAGTAGGCTCTTGGGTAAAAGTAGATGCACAATTGGGTAAGAGTAATGGCACAATTGGCAAGAAGTTCAGGAAGGGGAAACCAATCTCAGGACAGCTTGGCCAAAAGGTGATAGGCTAGAAAACCAAAACAAACTCTGTGGCAACTTTCCATTGGATCAGAACGTTCTACATTGCCTTATAACAAAGAAACTTGTGACCAATTTTGAGCTTTGGCCACCTTCTTGCTCCTCTGAAATCTCACAGCCTCTGAGGCTGATGTTTATCTCAGTAATAAATCATTTTTAGCCCGTCAATGGTCCCACCCCTTCATTAAGGAATTCATAATAAGCGAGAACAGGAATTTATGGTCATTTTTTTATCCATTGTGAGGAGATTTTAATTTTATTTGAGGGCTCTCAATTAGGTTTTCTCAGTCTCATTGGGTTAAATTTTCTACTGCTTATAAAATACTGACTTTTAATGATTCTAGAGCTTTTCAGATATCAGATCGTTCCACCAGGAAGACTCTGTAACATGACCAGGAAAGACATGGAAAGAAAGGAACAAGAAACAGGGAATCTAGGTCGTGATGCCAGGCTTAAAATTTACATGAAAGATGAAAGACTTATTTGAGTTTATTCTCTTTGTCTTATTGCATTTTAGATTTATTCTCTCTATCTTATTTAGATTTATTATCTCTGTCTTATTTAGATGTAGATTCATTATCTCTAAATTCACTGATAGGTAAGCATTGAAGCAGGAGGGACCTAGACAAGTTAAAGTGTTGAAACAACAAAATTGGTGTGGTAACAGATTTATTAGAAGAAACAGAATTCTGAATCCTAAAATCCTGACACAGGTTGGTTTTAGATGCAAAATATCTACTGAAAAAATACTGAAGTGAACAAAAAATCTTTGGGGCAGCTGATAAGGAAGGGCTGCTTCAGTAGCAGAAAAATTCCAGTTGCTCAGAAAGATCTAACTCTGTTTCTAGACCTCTATTTATTCAGGACTGTGAGTAGCTATTTTTTATGACAGCATTAAAAGAATATTTAAATGTATAGAAGTCAATTTAAAAGCTTGGCACGCACTTCAGGAGATAATGGGACATAGAAACTGCTCTTACCTGTGTGGCCAACAGGGACAGGGAAGGCAAACAGAGATGGGCAGAAAATTCCAGAACTCCTACAGAAATTAGGGAGCTTGACCTCTCCATTCTGTTTGAGTGCAAACCCCCTCAGCATCTGCACACCAAACCTTCAGACGGGAATTTTACAGCAGCAATTAAAATCTTATCGAACAATCACAAAATAGTCAGAATCGGAAGGATTTGTCCATCAGACAGATCTCTGAAGGGTATTTTTGCTTTTTTCATGTCTGGTGATTGGTTGGTTGGTTTTTAAAGTGTTTTGATGCAACAGCTGAGCACAGCACCAGAAGTTTTATTGGATTTAAAGGAGAAACTTCATTTTTGCTAAAGCTATTTAGGTTTAGAACTTTGGCAGTTTCTTCTTGGAGATTTTCCTATATTTTCCTAGTTTTGTCTTGGGAAGTTTGGCCTGAGAACTTTCACCCCAAGAGCCCTGAGTACTCCAGGGCAGCAGTGGGATCAGGGGAAGTGAAGCCATGGAGGTTCCTGAGCCCAGGTTCCCTCATTTCCACACTGAGCAGGGCACAAAACCCCAAAATTCCAAAGCAGGGAATGATTTCCTGGGGTGGAATTTCTCCATTTGAGCAGGAAGCTGGGAGCACCTCGTGCTGTGGTAAATATTTCCTTAACATGCTGTAGCCAGCACGCTGGGAGGAAAGATCTAATAAAATTTAAATAGACAATTTATCTTCCTTCCCTACTCTCCACTGCAGCAAAGCAACAAGAATTGGATGTTCCTGTGTCTTGACAAGGGCATCACTCGTTTATGGGCTGAAGTTAATTAATAGGAGAAAGCAGAATCTGCTCCAGCTTTTGTCACCTTTCATTTGGAGAAATAAAACAGGTGTCCAGAGCTCCTCGTGGTTATAACCACGTTTCTTCAGTAGAACAAAAACCAGGTGATGGATTTGTTAAACTTCCCAGAGATAAGGATCTCTTGTGGCAATTGGAGATTGAGATTTTAAAGTGATTATTCTGAGCTGTTGGTGTTTTATTGCCACAGCAGAATGTCTGCTGGTATTAAATCAGAAATTATAACACTTAGGGAGTGTTATAAATCTTATATTCTTATAAATCAGAATTTATAACACTTGATTTATTCATGCAAAGACACAAGTTTATGAATGGCAGTGAAAAAGAGCCCATCAAGTAAAACCCCCGTGGTTTTTTATTTTTAAAGGGGGTATTTACAGTGGGTTGCTCATATTGAAGAACCTGGAAAACCTTCCCTAATCCAAATTTCATAGAAATGGGGGATGTTTCTGTGAACTGGCATTTTTTGAGGAAATCCCAGTTGCAAAATGCTCACCCAGGGCTGCTTTTCTCTGTGCCTAAAATGTGTGTGGGCACACAGGACTGGCTGCTTTCCTCTGAGCTGCACAGAATGGCTCAACCCCCATTTTCTTCTTCTTATGGGGTGGAAAGGAAAAATTCTGCAATTATTCTTCTGGTTTTGAAGCCTTTTCTGGTCTTCAGGATTGTTAAAAAAATAAATGTATTATGGGGAGTGTCAAGGGAAAACCTTGAGATTATAGGAAGGAAAACAGGGTCTAGTTCTTGAAACTTGCCCAAGTTGTTGCAACAATTGGGATATTTCAGGTGTCATTTTGGGTGCCCAAAATGGAGAGGATCTGATATCAATAAATACTGAATTAAAAAAACAGAAATCACATGATGCTCTATTGATGTGTCAGTTTAGTTTACCTGACCATTTACGAAGGTCTTTGCTAATCATGTTGCTTTTTAATATAAAGTTCATTGCGTGACACCTTGCCAATCTGTGAGATGTCTCCTGCAGGTTTACAGTAACATTTTGGATTTTCTCTTTTTTTTAATGGAATGTTTTTCTAGTATTTTTGGCCAGATTAAGGTTTGATCCAAAGCTTAGTGCTTGCTTAAAGAGAAATCTGCCTCTGAAATGCATCCACGCCTGCAGTGGTTTGTGAAAGAGGTTAGCAGGAAATTTGCAGCTGTTTACAAATAGCATTCAGAGTTGTGGAATCCCTTAATTAAAAGCAGATTGTACAAGGGAGTATTTAATACAATACTAAAGTTTCCCGAGTGAGCCAGCAGGGTGTTTTTACCAATAATAAATATCTGGATGTCACCATTGATGGATAACAGTGAGGTCCCTGAGTCTCTTATCTCTTTTTGAAAGGTGTTGCAGCATTAAATAAACAGAGCAAAAATTCCTGCAAATTAAAACCTGACATTTTGTATATTGTGATAAAATCAGGAAATGCATTTCAATGCACACTAAATATACTCAGCTGTTTAATATGCTGCAGAAAATGAAAATATGGGGAAGTTAAGGAAGGTGGTCTCAGATTTCTCAGGCACAGATTTACAGACACAAACTTCTATCATTTGAAAGCTCTGCACTGCAGAGTTAAGGGTGGGCTCAGGTACAACCTTTGGTGGATTTATGTTTTATATGCATTTCTTTCCATGTTTTATTTGGGGGGGAAAAACTCAGAACCTTGGGGCAGTGGAGCATCTTATTTATTTTTTTGAAGCTCAGAATTAGTAACACCAAAAATTAGCTTGTGCTTAAAATTGAATATGTGATTAAAGCTTTTGCCACTAGGTTTTTTAGTTAGGTAGAGGGTGAGAATATCTAACTGTACACAAAGTAAACAAGTCTCTGTCCTACTCTGTGTATTCCTCAGATGTTTGTGTTAGCAACAGGTCACCCCTGTAAAAGAACAGTTTCAGGTTTTCCTAGAAAGACACACATTTAATATTCCTTTGTAGTTGCTCTTCCTCTCCTTCTCATATGGAGCTCACACTCTTCCCAAGTGGAAGCAATCAGGAACTGCAGGTCCCTTAAAAAAATTCTCTCTTTCAGAGAATATTCTAATTTTTAAGTTTAGGGAGCACTGATGAAACAACAAACAAACCAAACCCCAGCAAAAGGAGACGTCCCAGAGTTCCTTTTTCCTGGTTCTGGTGAGAACTGTCTTGCCAGAGGTTTTTAGAAATGAATATTTAATGGAATACCTTGAAACTTTTTTACTGCATGAACCCCAGCAACCGTGGCCTCAAATGACCCATTTGTATGGTGAGACAGGAGAAAACACAGAGTCCTGGCTCCAGTTTTTGAGTTAAAACCTCACCAATCAATCACAAAATGGTCTCAGAGGTATTTGTCCATCATACAGCTCTCAGAAGGTTTTTTGGCTAATTTTTCTGACTGGTTGATTGGTTGGTTGGTTTTTAAGAAGTGTCTTCACACAAAAGCAGAGCACAGCACCCTTAAGGCTGGATTTGTGCTCTGCCTCACTCATTGGAGGGGCCTTCATTTGCACAGACATCCTTCCCAATTCCCCTTTTAATTAAAGAATCGTTGCAGATTCTGAGACGTGCCAAGAACGTGGTTTGTGCAGGGAGCAGTGCTGAGCATTCAGCATTTTCTGGGGGTGGCACAAGGGCAGGAAATGTCATTTACAGGCTCAGGTGTCACCGGGGTTTGCTGTGGCCACGAGCAAATTGTGTCCCACCAAGGTGAGGCACTCAGCAATCTCCATCCCATTGTGAGTGACTCTCACAGCCCATTTCCCAAGAGATCAACTTAAAGGTTTTATTAAACTGTTTTTGCAATCTCTTGTGTATGAAGAGCTTATATATTTCTTACACATTTAATTTTCTATAAAGGAAATAATTTATTATTCAGAGGTAAAACTTGAGGTAAAGTCTTGTTCGGATGGAATATTTTTTCATGAAGGAAAATGGGAACACATTTCTTGTAAAGAATTTTAATAAATGTTGAGGCAAAGATTGATCTGCATTCAGATCACAGCCCAAACCCAGTGGGAATTTTCTGTACAGGAAGGTATAACCATCACAGGAGGAGATGGAATAAACAGAACTTAAACCAAACCCACAGCTAAAATTACATTTATAAAAGTTGCACCGTTGAACCAGAGGCTGGGGCTCCATACTAAAGCCTAGGACTTCCCACTGGCCATAACCAAGGTTTGACAAAACCCTCCTGGGATGTGCAAAAAATCCAAATCAACTCCTGGATCTCCTCCCTGAAGGATAATTAAGCAGATTTAGAGCCTAAATATAAACCCAAGCCCTCAAGTGGAGATGTGCCATGGCAAGAAGGGTTAGATCCTAAAGCACAAACAGCTTCTTTGAAAGGCTTGTGTGATTTATTTAAATCTGGTACAAAAATGTCCAACTCCATAATTTTGCAGTGATCCTGCTGTGGAAAGTGGAAGCCCTGCACAGGGCTCTGCTCTTTTACTCTCAAATTTGGTGGAATTCAGCCCTGTGAACCTTTTGTGGAATGAGAATCAGGCCTGTGTGGGTGCTCTGCTCTCCTTGCTGCCCGTGGTTTGAGTTTCGAGCAGCGCTTGCAGAGTTTGCTGCATCTTTATGTGGGAAGAGAGTAGCACAGATAATGTTATGCATCTGTTTCACTCATTAAAGCAGAAAATAGAAATTCCAATTTTTATAAACATTTTTTTTAAACTTTATATTTGAGTTTGCTCAACTTCTGCATCCTACTCCCCAGAACATACCAGGCACAACATTGACAGGTGACCCCAATTCTTATGTGGAGACCTAATCTGATTTTACCCACCTAAAACTGGGAGGATTCAAAAATAGATGTTTTCTATTTCAAAGCTTTCTATATGCAGTAGTCCTTGACCAAACTCCTTTACCTTTGTACAGTTTAGTCTTCACCTAGAATAGCCTCAGTTACACCTAAGAGTTGGCATCTCTTTGCAAAATTGACCTCTTGTTTACAATTTTATACTAATCACCTTACTGACCTTTCAGTATTGAATTTATTTGCTGTTGCAGTGCCCTACTCTCTACTGTCTGAATATTAAATGTGTTTGTTTTCCCAGAGGGCTAGAGAACATTGGACAAAAGGGTTCAGCAGGAGAGAGTGAAATAAAAAGAGGTTGTGAGTCTTTAACCTTGAGCCTGAAATGAATGTGAACCAAACTCCAGATACTTGGCTTAGATGAAGCCAGGTAAACATTCGAGTATAAGCCCACACACTACCAACCAGAACACAGCTCTTGGTGCTTACCAGGCTTTGGAGATTTTGCCTAGATGGTTGTACTTAGGACTGACATTCTGAATATCACCTTTTTCTTCTGATGGGAAAAAACAAAAAAATTATAGTATCTAAAATTATATTTCTTTATTTTTTTTGGTTTTGTTTTGGTTTTGTTTTTGGTTTTTTTTCTTGCCTGATGCAGTATAATAAATCTGACTTTCAAGGTGGGATGAAGCTGAAGAGTTTTTTTCTGTTACAGCTCCAGAGAAGAAAGAAGTGGAAACTTATAGCAATGTCAAAAATGTCCTGAAGTGTTGTCCCCGCAGTCTTTTGTTAAAAGCAGTTCATTTTTTTCTGTTGTCTCCATTACTGTGAGAAAAGGGAGCTGTATCTCACTGTTTGTCTTCCCTTGGCATTGTCAGTCTCATAAAGAAACGCCATTACATGAACTCTACATAGTTCATACTAAACCAACACTTCCCAGGTTCTATCCATCATGGATGTCCCTGCTTTTCCACGCTTTTACAGCCATAACAACATCCCAAGTTCATCTGCTTTATTTTATCCTCAAAAACAAACCTGGCTGGGCTTTGTTTCAGCAGAGCCCCGAAACATTTTTACACCAGCTATTACCTCAGATCTTGAATTTCAGCATGTATTAAAAGAACTTATTGCTGTTGGGCCATGTAACTCTGGGTAGATAATATTTTTAAATCTGGGAGTTGGATCAGCTATAATAGGGAGATTAAATATTGTAGTACTGTGGTAGAGAAGTTAAAATTCCACCTTTCTATGCAACAAACCCTCTGCCTTTGTTTCTACTAAATTTTGTCCCTTCAAGCAATAATTTGATCCATTGGGGGACAGGCTTTGAAGGAGATTTTGAATTTTATTGTAAGGCAGAAATACTGTCACTGAATGGTGTGTGACATTTAAAAAACCAGAAGTTTTCTTCTGGATGCCAAGCTAAACATGCAACATTTTAAGTTGAGGAGGGAGTGTCCTCTAAAGTGAAAAATTATTGGAAAACTAATACATATTTCTGTAGAGAAATTTTAAGTAAAGATATGGGTTTCTACAGCTCCCTCATGAAGAAAACTCTTTGGAAACCTAATTTGATTTATTGTCACCTTTAGGGACTTGCCCAGTTTGGCGCTCCCATTACCATTGCCTTCAGAAGATGAACTGCCTTAGGTATCAGCTGAGCTGCAGCAGTTCTAAGCTGATATTTCCAGCACAAACCAATGTGAACGAGCAGAAGCCATTCTAGAAACATCTCAGTGTTCTTGCAAGACCCAAACAGTCCAGGCCAAAATCTTTGCCGCACACCTTCACCCAAAGTGAGAGGCAGCACTTCTACCTTCAGAAGACAAAAGTCATTATTGCAGTGCTCCCCTGCAATGGCTCATTAATAAATAATTCTGGAGCCACTGCAGAGCCCCAAATGCAGGTCATGGCAGGCACGTTTGCAGAGCTGCCTGTCAAACGCTGTGGAATCTGTAATTTTCCCTGGATTGACCACAGGCTTGGAATTAAATCCAAACGAGATGCCAAACGTTGGTTATAAAGCAATACCGATGCTTTCCCTACTGTGGGATGTGGAGCTCACAAACTGAGATCAGTTCCTCCCTTGCTAAACCGTGGAGACGTAAATGCAGTTTGTGTGATGAAGAAAAGCTCTCCTTTTTTTTGGATTCTGCTGGATCTGTTCAGGAGAACATCAAACCCTTTTATTTACATAAGAATTTACCTTCACTGTAAAGAATCCAGCTGGCAAATAGAACCTAAGTCTATGACACAAGAAGTGGCTGTTTCCAAGATAGCAGAATTATCTCGTTAATTGATAAGCTCCAGCATGCAGCTGCAGCTGAAGAGGTGACTGGTGTTTGTGTTTAGAAAGCAGAAATAGTGGGGAGGTCTGCAGAAATGTCACCTCGTCAGCCCAAACCATAAAGTACCCACGGTACAGAAAGGTTCCTGATTTAAAATGGGGCTATTTGGGAATGTGGCTTTAAGGCTGCCTCAACAATCATACAATTCTTTTCATCATTTAGACTAATTACTCTGCACTTTAAAAGACAAGCTAGGAGAGCACAGACAGTGAAGGAATTTTTCCATCTTTTCTGTCTTTAGCAATGCAAATTAATCTCTTACCCCACTGGACTCTACAGAGCCCTCACACAACTCAGATTCAGCTCTCACAAGGCCCTGGGGTTTAATTCCAGGAGCTCTCTCAGGTACATTGTGTGATTGAAGTGGGTAAAAAACCAATTCAAAATTTATTCACTGATTTTATTGTGCAAGACAATCTTCCCTCTTGCACCTGAAACGTTCTGGCACCCCAAGGTCTGCCTGAGCAGTTCTGCAGCACTCTAATGCTCTTACCTGGCACATAAATTACCTTTTGTACTGTGCCCTGCTGTGACCAAATGTATCTGTGAAGGGAAGGGAGAGTGTTTGGGCTGACCCAACCATCTGAACAAGGCAGGAATTCAGCTGTTAAGATTTTAAAAGAGGATGAATATCCAAATTTAGAGAGCATAAACAAGGATTGAGTTCAAAGAGGAAAAAAACCCTAAAATAAAACCAAGTCAGCCTCTTCCTCAGATGTGCTGGAATTCTGTACAACTTGGCCAGCTCCAAGCACGGGATCAGCTGGACCCCACAGCTGGAACCCTGTGGCCCTGTGCCATGACTGAAGTGCAGTCTGCCAACGAAAAGAGGAATTAAAGCATTCCAAAGCAGGGCTGGATCAGGCCAACTAAATATGTGCAGCATATTTACATGTAAAAAAGATCCACATGCCAACCACCAAACCATTTCCAATGTGTGTGGGGAAGCTGTCACAGCACCTGCTTGCCCCTTTTCTGCCTCTGCCTGTGTTTTAGTCTCCCCCCTGAGAAATGCTCAAGGTTCTCTCATGGACTACATGGAAGGAGAGGGATAGAACTCATACTTAGTCATGAAACATTTGCCAACAGATCACGTTTTGCCATTCTGTTTTTTCCTCTCTGCCCCTCCACCCTCTTCCAAAAAGTTCTGTTTTTTTCAGCAGTAACCCAGCACAACCCTTCACTTCTTTTGAGAACTGGTAGGGCCCTGGGACGTAGAGAGCATCCCTCCCTTTGCCCACCCAGAGAGGAGAGGACGTAGCGTCCCCACTCCTCGCTCTGCTCCTCCCATTCCCTGCTGAGAAAACGGTGGGCACCATCCCTGAGAATTGCTGGGCTGAGTCTTGAGTTGATTTTCACCTCTGTTCTTACTGCCAGGTGGTTTCTGGCCTTAGGTGGCCCCTGGCACAGGTCCCTGACCTGCTTTAAAGACTGCATATATGGCATCAATCGTGTGGCTTTCAGCATTTAAACTGCATGACTGAGACACCAAATCCAAACAGCTCGCTGTTACCAATGGGACTCAATTCAACCCAACAACCAATCCATTATTTTATGACACGTTCTTCTATTTATTAACAAGCTGAATGGCTAGAACAGTGGGTCTATACTCGAGTGTTTACCTCACATCTGCATGAAGGACAAATAAAAGTTGGTTCAACGATACTATGTTCACATTATCCAGGCTTCCAAGTATAGTTGTTGTGTGCAAGTAATCTCTGTTCATGTGGTAGCTGTGATTTTTTTTTTCCCCTGTGGTAGCATGATGACGCTTAGTACTTTGTCTGCTTGGCTTCTTGTGCTCTTGGCTGCATCCATTTAGATTTTGCTTTAAAACATTGATATTCTAGTTTTTACACTTGGCTCCTGTGTGTGTCTCATACGTACCCATCCAGCCGTGTCCGTGTTCCGTGCTTTTCTGTTTGTGAAGTGTGATATGTTATGTGTAATGGTTTTTTTAACAACAACACAAAAGTGACTTTTTAATTTTTAAAAAAAAAAGCCTTTCTACTTACTCACTGCAAAAAAACCCTATCAACATGCATGGTTTGACATTTGCATTACAATTAACATGGCTTGTCTTTTACTAGGGATGTACCACACGAGTGGACCTTGGCTTTCTTTAACCACTCCTCCCCATCAGTTCTTTGATGGCTTTTAAACCTCGGTTTATTTTAATATTGCAGTTGGTACAGACATTCAAAATGCACATAACTGAGCCACTCGTTTATGCATATAACATCCAGAGACTTTGGACTCCAGCTGCCTGCACTGCCCTAACCATGTGCTACATTTTTCACCAAGTGTTCTCTGCCCCGCTGCTGCCCTGGGGAGGTGCCCTCTGACAGCCCTTTCCTTTTCTCCCCCCAGATCCGCGTCGTGAAGGCATTCCGTAGCTCTCTCTATGAAGGTTTAGAAAAACCAGAATCTAGAACCTCTATTCACAACTTTATGACTCATCCTGAATTTAGGATAGAAGATTCCCAGCCCCACATCCCACTCATTGACGACACAGACCTAGAAGAAGACCCCGCTCTCAAGAAAAACTCGAGTCCACCGTCCTCGCTGAACAAGAACAACAGTGCTATCGACAGTGGAATCAATCTTACAACTGATACAAGTAAATCAGCTACCTCTTCTAGTCCAGGAAGCCCAATACATAGCCTGGAGACATCACTTTAGCTGAAAAGGTCACTGCAAAAAAAAAAAAAAAAAA
>VWYN01013079.1:0-13789 GCA_013400075.1 Hippolais icterina | reverse complement strand
AAACTGAGACTCAGAAATACCAGACATCTGGTATTTCCACCAGAGGAAGACTGGACCCATCTCGCTGCCACTGGACCTTTCTAGCGGACCATCTAGGCTCCACAGAACCACATCTGTTACTCCAGAAGCACTCATTTGGACTGCTACCAACACCCTTACCAAGAGGGTGTCAGGTCATATCCCTGATCCTGTCAGGGTTCTCCAGGACTTTTTGTTTTGCTTGCTTGCTTGTCTTTGTACTACTACATATGTAATTTTTTTTTCCTTTTTTTAAATTCCTATTAAAGAACTGTTACTCCTGTTCCAATATCTTTGCCTGAAAGCCCCTAATTGCAAAATTATAATAATTTGGAGGGAAAGGACATTCTCCATTCCAAGGGAAGCTCTAGCTTTCCCTGGCAGACAACTGTTTTTCAAAACCAAGACAACTGGGATAAACTCATTCTCATGGCATGGTAATTCAGACCCAAATCCCACTAATAATGTCCCTATTTATGCCATTCAAAATTGTTGGCAGAGTTGGCACCTACAGAAATGAAACACTGTTGTCCTGGGCAGGTTTGCACATGAAGAAACTCTACCTCTTTGGTCAAAACCCCAGTAACAATTTCTCTGACATGCCTGTTAATATTTATCAGTTCTGTTTAATTCAGGAATATCTCTGTGTAATTTAGGAAGATAACAAGGAATTAATGCATCCAGTACACCTTCTGAAATGAAGAAATACATTATAATGCCATTTTCTTACAGAGTGTATAATACAGCTTTCTTAAAATTATCCAAGTTTCAATGGATGCAGGGAGCAAGAAACATCTCTTTAGTTTATGACTAAAAAATAAAACTTATGGATTTCTAATGATACTACTAAAGCTTCCAAAGGTTAGTAAAACAAAGCTGCTTTTAATTTTCATTCATTTGATAGCTTCAAAGTACAGAAAAGTAAAACCTACACATTTAAATACATTGCTATGAAGTCTATAACCACTCTAAGAAAAAGGAGAAAACCAAACAGGCTATTACTACTCAGAGGATAGTTCCGTAGTACCTTCCTTATTTGGAATTAAATATTATGCAGAGCTATACAAAAACAAATAACTCTGAATATCTGAGCACATCTAACTTTTTTTATGCACATAATTTTACTAGCCCTTCCCTAGAATAGCTTTATACAATTACATCTCCATAGGTGTGGCCTAAATGAAGCTTGAAATGACGTTTTTGAAGAATGTTAGGCATTAGTGGCATTAATCACAATCTCAGGTTTGTTACTATCTAGCTCTTCTTGGAAGACCAACTAAGGAATAAAAATCTGTGAGTTTCAGTGGGGTAAATGCAACTAGAAAAAAAGTTTATTTTAAAAGCGTTTATGTCACAGTCTTTAATGCAACATAGAAGATTAGGTAGTAATGATTTTCCTGAAAAAGGATGTCAAANATTAGGTAGTAATGATTTTCCTGAAAAAGGATGTCAAATATTTGAAGAGTTGCCACAGACCTAACCTTTCTAAAACCTGTGCCAGCTTGTGATGGGTTGACCCTGGCTGGATGTCAGATGCCCACCATAGCTGCTCTATCACTTCCACTCCTCTATGGGACAAGGGAGGAAAAAATATAATAAAAAGCTCATGGGCTGAGAGAAGGACAGGGAGAGATCTCTCAGCAATTACCATCATGGAAGGAACAGACTTGACTTGGGGAAATTAGCTTAATGTATTATCAATTAAATCAGAGTAGGGTAATGAGAAATAAAACCTAAATCTTGAAACATATTCACATTTCCCCTTTTCTCAGGCTCAACTTTACTCACAATTCCTCCAGCTCCTCCTGTGGTACAGAGGAAGAGAGAATGGGAGTTGTGGTCTGTTCATGATCACATATTGTTTCTGCTGCTCCTTCCTCCTCGGGAAAGAACTCCTCATACTCTTCACCTGCTTCAGTATGGGGTGCCTTCCATGGGAAACAGTCCTCCATTAACTTCTCCAATGTGGGGAAGTTCCTTTCTCCTTCCCAAAAGCTGTAGTTTTTTACAAACTTTTCCAACATTGGAGTGTTCTCTGTGGTGCAGTCCTTCAGGAAAAAGCTGCTCCAGGGTGAGACCCTCATGGGGTCACAAGTCCATCAACAAACCTGCTCAAGCATGGGTTCTTCTCTCCATAGGGCCATAGGTCCTGCCAGCAGCCTGCTTCAGTGTGGGCTTCCCAAGGGGCCGCAGACTCCTCTGGGCATACCACCCCCACCTGTGGGGGTTTTCCACAAGGTGTAGGCGGATCTCTTCCAGCAAGTCTTTTGCAAAGTCTCTGCATTCAAACAGACTGATTGTGATGTGAAAGCAGTAGTACAACAAAGGAGCTATGATACCAAAACTCTAACAGAACTAACATAAAATGCCACATCTTTGAGCCAGTGACATCCAGTTACCTTCTCCAGCTGTCTGAGATGGGAATCTCCAGGTTGCTCCAGGCTGCCATGTAACTTTTCACAATATGACAAATACCCATGTCATTTAGTTTGTATTACATATTTTTTAATGTCAAGCAGTGCTAGCTACCAGGGCCTGCCAGCCAATAAATACAATTTACCAAGATAAAGCTACATTTTTAGAAATATGCATTTTTTAGAATAGGATGAAGGAACTTGTGTTCAAATGTTTCCAAAGCTAATACAATATACTCCTGTCAGACATTGTGTCTTTGCCCAAGGTGATACTACTTGTGGACATTTTTATTTGAAAATAGTCCAGCTATTTTCAAGGACATATAAAGTAACCAAGAGTCTGATTAAAAATGAACAGGGATGTAATTCTTCATATAGGAACAAGTACATCCATGGAAACATTTGAGAGAACACACTGCAAACACTATTACAAGGGTCTAAGGGGAGATGGAGCAAGTTTATGGAAGAGAAATCTATAAGATGTTACTAAGTACACAAAAATGACGTCTGGCTTAGAAAAGAAGTTCCAGAGCCAAGAACTGCTGACAGCTGAGAAAGTTTACAAACCCGGGCCTGTTCTATGCTTCTGTGTATTCATTGTCTTTGCCATAAAAGCAGTTCTGGGATTAGTTGCTGAAGTTTTCCAGGTTTCTGTACCACACAGGGCTGCCAAGAGCAGAACAGTCTGTTCTTTGTCCTTTCTACTTCTTACCCAGCACTTTGGTGATGTTTTCACTTCAGTACTCTATACACAGGCAGGTGCTACAAATTTCTGAGCAGGCTACTCTACCCACTCCTCAACCCCTGAATACAGACCACAAAGTTTAACTTGTCAGTAGAAAGAAAAAGACCCTGAAGGGGCCTATAATATTACAGACTTGAGATACACATAATCAGCCATAATAAATTTCACAGGAAAAATAACATCCTCAATTATTGTACAGGCCTATACTACAGAGAGTACTGTTTCAGGAACTGAGATTTCCAGTTCTGAGCACTGTAACTATAAAGAGAATCACAGAATGGTTCAGGTTGGAAGGGACCACCCAGGATCACCTGGTCTGACCTCCTTGCTCAAGCATCATAATCCCAGAGCACTTGGCAAATGATTGTGACTAGGTGATTCCTGAATATTTGCAGTGAGGGAGACTCTGCACCATCCCTGGGCAATCTGTGCCATGCACAGTCACCTGCATAGTAATGAAGTTCCTCCTCAATTCAGGTGGAACTTCCTGTTCATCAGTCTCTGCCCGTTGCCTCTTGTCCTGTTGCTGGGCACCACTGAGAAGATGGGTTCATGCATGTTCCTGACACCCTCCCTTGAGATATTAATAGACATTGGCGAGATCTCCTGCCAGTCATTTCTTCTGGAGTCTGAACAAGCACAGCTCTCTCAGCCTTTCCTTATTAGAGAGTTGCTCCAGCCCCCTATTCATCTAACCTATGTTAGCAGGTACAGAAAAGTTCCCAACAGGTGGGAAAGGTGGTACCAGGTCATCCTCACTCAGAGCATGATAGAGAATATTCCTCAAGTGAGTCACAATCACAGTTCTGAAATAACCATTCAGACAAGATTTGCCCTAAATTTTTAAGTCTACAAATAAAGCAGATTCAACTGCAGATCTTTAAAGTATTACTATATTTTTCAACATTCAAGGGTTCCACACTTACAACTTGCTTTTCCTTCCTTGCTCTGTCTTGAAGTTATGTGTTATGCACAAATCTCAAGGCACTTGGGCTTGTGTGTTTGGAAAATATACAAACCAGACTTTCTCCTGGACTGCTAGTATTGTTGACAGCTCTACATAACCCCTCATTTAAATATCTGTCAAATGTGCTGTTCATTCTAACAGAAGGATGGCAGAGAGAGCTTCTTAGACATCATTACTTAAAAATGAAATATATATTATCTGTTAAACAAAAAGAACAAAGTTTTGGCAACTTCAAATACAAAACTTTAAATGCATGTATAATATCTTCCTCCATAGTTGTACTGGGTTTTGCTCAGTAACGCCTATTTTCTACCTAGTAGCTTGTATGGTTCTATGTTTTGGATTGGTGCTGAAAATAGAGTTGATGATATCCATATGTTTTAGATACTGCTGAACAGTGCTTGAACAATCTAAGTCCCCTACATCCATGCGTTTTAGATACTGCTGAACAGCGCTTGAACAATATAAGTCCTCTTCTATTTCTCACTGTGCTTGGCCAATGAGCAGGAAGGGAGTGCACAAAAGGTTGGGAAGGGACATAGCTGGACAGTTGATCAAAACAGGATTCCATATTGTATGGCATCATGCTCAGCATATAAAGTTGAGGGGAAAAAACGAGAAGGGGCATGGGCACTTGGAGTTATGGTATTTGTCTTCTCAAGCAATCATTACATGTGATGAAACCCTGTTTTCCTAGAGAAAATTGAACATCTGACTGCTGAAGCTTTGTTTGCACACGTGGTTTTTGCTTTACCTACCAAGCTGTCTCCATCTCAATCCATAAGTTTTGTCACTTTTACCCTTCCAACTCTCTCCCCATGCCACTGTGAAGGACTGAGCAAGACAGGCTGTCTGCTCAGCTGCCTGCCAGGACAAACCCACAACTACAGTTGAAACACTCTTGCTGTCTAACTTTGCGATCATTAAATGTCAAATCTTCTCTTTTCTCTCTCAAACAGATGAAGTGTGTGCTGTAATTTTTTCTAATTCAGTCTGACTTCATAGAGAAATCTCACCAGGTCATTTTCTTTTTCTGGACTGGTCTGCAAGTGGCTTCTCTGTTGTCAGAGATCCTTGACAAATGGGTCATTGAGTTTACCTTGCTAAGGAGTTCTTTCTGTGGGCAAGACACATCAAGATAGTAAGCAGGAGGACATGCACTAGGTATATATGTTTCACTTGTTAACTGCCAGACATTCAGGCCTTGAGCATGTCTGACAGAGTACATGGATTTATCATCCAGACAGTCTGTGTCTGAAATGCTATAACACTTAAGAATAAAGATGCAGCACCTTGATTCCATTAGGATAGTAACTGATACAAAAACCAAGAGTGATATGAATCCCAAGAAGAAGAGCAGTAAAACCAAAGAAACATATATTATACTTTTTGTCGCACATTAGAAAGGAAGGGAATTTCTTCAAGAAAGGCTGTAGGACTGGCAGTGGAAGTGGCTTTCTCTCACAAGTAAAGAGGCAGAAATAGCACAGGGTCTCCTACAGCAGGGTGGTAAGTATACAGCCAGCCTGATGTTTACTTATGGTCATTGGATGGAATTCAGGGCTCCTGTGGTTTTATCTTCTGTGAAAGAGTCATGATTAAAACACTTTGAAGGATTTGCATATGGCTAAGATTTCAAGGTATGCCTCAAAACAACAAGAGCAGTGGTCTGGCTGGAGCTCAGAGGAATTGGCTGCCAGAACTGTATGTATACTGGCCATTAATCCCTCCAAATACATGACACTCTAGAGAACTGAATATTGTGGGATAGACTTCTCATCTTTAATACAGGTAATGACTCTAATGGGTTTATCTCTAAGTGTACTTTTCTCCCACACAATTTTATCAGTCCCATTCAAGCACTTAGATATATATTTAAGAATGTAACACCCTTGTGTGGGGAGGAAGAACCCCTAGGCCCCTTCTTAAGACAAGAGACAGCAAGGCCCAAATAGAATAAAACTACTAATCTAAAACAGGTAAATGATGACTGGATGAGCAGGGAACTGAACAAAGTACTCCAATATCCCATTTCACTGTTTTAACTGCATATTTTCCTTTGTTCAACAGAGAACAAGATGACAAACAAAACAAGACACAGAGCACAAAGAGAGAAAACAGTGAGGATTTATTGGAGACTCAGTAACAATTTTGCCACATCCATTTACAGTGTGCAGTGGCACTGCTTTATACAGAGGTAACAAACAAAACAAAACAAAGGAAATTTTAAGAAGGCAGGATAGAGTTTCCTTTCAAATCACCATTCAGACAGGACTAGCCAGATATGAACAATGGTGAGAAGAATAAGAAGATGTAACCACCACTTAAAGTAAGGCAGAAATGTATTTGTACTACTGATTGAAATAATTCTGAAATAGAAAGCCCATAGCCATGTACCTAAGGTAGTTTTTCTAAAGCCTCAAGCCCGTTTCCTTTTGCATGATGAGTGTCAGCTTCTGAAGTACATGGGCAGCATCTAGTGTTAGCCAAAGTATACTGCATATTCTGGCATCTCTGTGAACAGCTAAACATCTGGATTATGGACAATCAATGACTATGCAAGAGTTTCCTTGAAAACTCTTGGTCACGTCAGGAGGATGTATCCCAGAGATCAGACAGGTATTACCACAAAAAGCATACATCATGTATTTGCTTTCCTTTTCTCAATGCCTGACTGCCGTAAGCGGTCAATTCTATTGGTGTCCATTTTAAACTTACTAATAAGCAGTTTGGAACCTTGAGAAAGCAATTTAAAGGTACAGTATCAACTCAGAAGTGACGTGTTTTAGACAAACAAGTTTCATATCTGCTCTGGGAGTCAACCAGCAGCCATGCTTCCAGCAAGCGACAGATCGTTCACAAGCTACAAGTAAGCTAAAAAAAAAAAGATTCTGTCATTTGCTTCCACTGGGCTCAGTGCAAGGTGCTAGTGGCTACTGCTGCATCATGAGGTCAGACATTCTATCAGATCCAGAGGTCATGCTAACCCTCTTAACTGCATCACCCACAGTTTTTCCTTCCATGCTGGACTTTCAAAGACAGGAATACAGTTATGTTTCTTTGATTTAGCAACATGGAGCTGGTTTCAGCGAAGGAAGCTTTAAGGTGAGTTTGATACTCTTTTTGCCCTGGCCTGTATTCTTCCTATGACTCAAATCCAAATAGCCAACAATAAAAATCACTTGTCGTTTTGTCACTCTACCGGCAAAATGTCTTGCGCTGTAGGTATGTGAAAGTAAGAGCATCTGTCCAATTAAGCTTAATCAAGGACCTATTCAGTGCAAAAGGGAAAGTAAATGAAAGGGGAAGTGATAAGAACACATAAGGACAAACCAGGCAGAAAAGAGGTTAAGAGAGATGATGCTAAGGATTAAAAGTTTCTAGTTATTAATTGATGGATGATTTAAAGAAACTCCTAGGCCCAGCTTTGGAGATGGCCACCTTCATAACTGCTAAGAAAGGGGAGAAAAAGAGGATTGTGAGGATTATTCAAATATTCAAGGGGAGAGGTATAGTGACTAAAAAAAATTTACACAAGAATGTTTAGTTAGAGGTGACTGGGGAGAAACAAGGAAAGGGAGTAGACAGGAAGTGGTATAGAAGAGACTGGTTTTCTGGTCAGTACACTTGTCTGAACACAACCTGTGCCTAATCAGTGAAGTTGGTCCTATAATCTTTATTAAATCTTTCCTTAAATATCGGGTGTGGTGATCTTGGCCATGACAAGAACAGGGTATCCTGAAAAACAGTAACTGTGAGGGAGGACAAATCAGGTGAGGGGCTCAGCTCCAGCTGCTGGAGTAAGACCTCAAGTCACATGTGCATGGCACCATTTGCCAGGGGCAGAAGAGGGTCTGTATCTTCTGCCAACCCATGGTGCACAGGTGTGGGATGTATTTCACTGGCAAATCTCAAGCTGTACCCGTCAGCAAGTAGAAGGTGCTGGGAGTGAGCAAAGGTACCAAGTAGGCAGAGGAGCACTGCTGGTAATGGAGGGGACCTGTGATTGTATGGGACCTGTGGGATCAGCGTGTGAGTTCTGGATTTGTTAACTGTATGAAATTGTGAGTAGGAGACTTGTGAAGCATGCAAAAGGACTCAGGATTCAGGCGGGAGTGATGGATAGAGGGATGGGCCATGCCAGTACAATCCTATTGTGTGCAGCAAGGCAGAGGCCTACAGAGACCTCAAATGCACTAGCTTTTCTGACCCACAGAACAGACATTAACACCTCCAGTTTCACAGCACACTTACTCTGCATTAAAAAAAAAAAAAAAATCAGAACTGACACATTAAGAAATGCAGTTGCCAAACTGCAAACAGGAAGAACTTTTAAAACTAATTTGAGTTTCAATGAAATTCAGGTGCAAGAAATTCCATGTAAATCTTGGACACATTACTACAAGAAACAGACTAGACTAAACAGATAAATTCAGTAAAGCACTGGGTATTTGAAGAATATTCAGCTTCTTTTTGGCAGCTGCCACTGAAATTTTGGAAAGGATTTTTTTGTTAATTTTCAGGCTGTAAACTGATCTCAGTACTTCATCACTGGTATCATAACTACTGGGCAATTTATTGTGTATTTATTCACAGTGGTACACCTAAACACTTCATGGATTATCAGTTTCCATTCCTGCTGACTAAGTGATGAACTGTTGAGAGAGTATTTGGCAGCTCTTCGGCAAACTGCTCTACTTGCCTAATTACTTTTGTAGCTATTCAGTTCTTGGGCTAAAAAAATAAAATAAAAATTTAAAAAAGGTGTTTCCAGAATTCTGAAACACAACTGATTTTCCTCAAATTTGAATCTTACCATGGAAGATAAGTCCAACATTACAGCTTTACCTCCCAAACAGATAATGGACAAGTATACAATAATAAATAAATAAACAATGCAGTGAATTCTGCTGAGCATAGTATTTTAGAGTGTGTAAGCTTGCACACATCCAGACAATTTAGATATCAAGCTTGGAAAAGCTTAAGCAAACTTGAAGAGGCTCTTCTGCCAGCCCATGTTCCTTTGGCAAAATATGAATGCATCCTAGGCAATGTCTGGTGATTTCTATTGCAAAGAGTCCATATTTTCTTGTATCGCTGTTAATACGAACAAACTTCACCAGAGTGACACTGGTCCCAAGTCACCTTCTAGAGAGTAAGTTTGTCCACCAAGCAGTATTTTGATCACTGTATTCTGGTTCCATAGGTAGCAGGTAGCAACACCGCAAAAAGCCCAAGTAGCACTGTGTGGTGTTTAAGAAGCTGGTACTCATGTTGTGGGCAAAGTAGTCCGCACATGCATGTCCCACAGGAACCTGGGTACAGGATGTCTAAGTAGTGATGAAGTTCCCCAGCATGGCTGGGCTGTTGGCACAGCAGCAAAGTGCTTGGAAACATTAAGTCCCCAAGACAGAGGGCTGCTCAACTTATGTTACACATCTTTTTGTCTTCCATTCCAGGGCAGGAGACTGATATTCAAGATTCTTGTTGCTTGTAGCATTTCTGCTCCAGCACTTTTTGTGGCCTTTGTCCATTTTATCCACTTAGGTGTGAGTTTATATCCTTGAAGCTATATTGACAAATAATTATCCAGTTTGCTGCAGAAGTCCAGCACAAAACTTCATGTGCCTTTCACATACAACTGAGATCCAAACCCACCATTGGAAGATATCAGAGAACAGCTTTGCCTGCTACCAAGCTCTGCAATGGGTCAAATGAATTTATACTTATAACATTCCACCACAATAAAATCAGACATATGAAATGCATTTTCTGGGATGACCTAAAAGTCAGGTGAAAAATCACAATCACATAATGTGTGACTGCATGCAGCTGCATATCTGCAATGCAACTTGAAAAGACAGCACCTTATTTTATTCTAGTGCTAATCTGAACATAATCAAAATATCTGATTATTACTATTTCTTTAAAAAGGCCATCTCCATAGAGAGGATGTCTCCCTAGTCAACTTTTCAGAGGGGATTAAGAGGCCACAAGGAGGAGCTCTGGTTCCAAATCCCTTCTAGCAGAGAGCTGAAAACATGCCTTAGCCAACATTCTAATCTCAGAGCTACCTTCGAGCAAAAAGGCAGTAGCTCTGCTCCATTTTTTCTTGGGACTCCAGAAGCAGTTCCTCCACTGGGTGTCCAAGTGTAGAAAGCTGGTCCTCTGACCTCCTGCTGGTACTACTCAGCTACTACTGGGTGGGGGGAGCAGGGAGGACAATCAGCAATGACTGGTCTGGAAGGAAAAGTGGGGGAGTGGAACCACTAGTTTAGTTCACAGGTATCAACCCAAGTCCGTGAGACCCTCAAAAACATCTTTATTCAATTACTTTGCAGAAAGACTCCCAGGATGCAGTCTCTGTGGGCACACAATCCATCACATTTTAAGTACATTTCTATTTCTCTGACAGTCAGGCACTTGGAAACAGGTTACAAAATCAGTTACACCACCAGAACTGAATTATACACAGTGCTACTTCAGGTCTCTGTTATTTCAGAGCATTTTATAACCACTCTTTCCTCATGCCAACCTAAGAAAAACAGTGATGGCTGTTTCACTCCACCCAGTTACCCCCACAGAGATGAAGCTCAGGAGCCACCATGGAGGAGAAAACAGAGAAAAGGCAGCCTGGGGCTATTTTACACAGCAGCCTTGTAACAGAGAAAAAAATCAAAAACTGCTTCAACCACTTTCTTTCAGTGCTTGGACCTGCACCACACTTCTGTCATGAAGTTCTTAAGGATAGAGGTCAGTGGGAAAAGCAATACCAAGGCACAGCTTAGCAAGTGCAGTACACATTGTGGTGTGACACTTGTGGTGGCCAGATGTGCTGGTCAATAGGAAGGTACATAGGTGAGAATGATGAGAGAGCAGAACAGGCTGCTCAGAGAAGATGTAGATGGCCCATTCCTGGAAATGTTCAAGGAGAGGGTTTGAGCAACCTGGTCTAGTGGAAGGTTGTTGCTGTCCCAACCCATAGCAATGGGGTTGGAATGAGATGAACTTTTAGGGTCCCTTCTAAACCAAACCAAACCAAACCAAACCAAACCAAGTCAAACCAAACCATTCTATGATCCCATGTGCTCAGTTTGTCAGGCCTGCAGTGTATTTTTGTAAGTAACCTACACTTCATACAATCTGCTCCCTCCAGGTCACACTCAGGTCAAGGAAAACAAGCTCCAGCTCCACCAGGTCTATGACCAGTGAAAGATCAACCAGAGAGAGAGAGATGAGGGAGAACACATCATCAGCCTGGCTGCTGTGAAAGCCAAGGAAGCCAGAGCACATACTGGCTCAAAGTCTTGCAGTTTTATGTGTAAGAAGGAATAAACAATGAGATGGTGCTGTCTTCTACTCTAGCCCAGATACATTTGATTCCTCACAATGCTGCTGCTAACAGTGACACTTAGCCTCTCCCTTCTCTGTTTTCCACAGTGAACGGAGGCTGTGTTCAGGTTCAGTCCATCTGGAAGGTGGATTATAATTTGAGATCAAGAGACGAAAAGCCCGTTAGGAAAGCTGGAACCTTTTTTGCTCCTTCTCTAATGTGCTATAGAAGGCTATGAAAAAAACCTGCTTTTTACAGGCAATGGAAGCACTGAAGTATGTGTAAAGGCATAGGAAAGAAAACCTGAAGGTTTGTTGTCTCACTGGGGAAAGCGACTCCTATGTTTCCAAGTTACTAAGCTCAACATACCAGCTCAAAGTTCACCCATGGGTGAAACTTAAGAGATCTTCCCAGGCAATGAAACCCTGCTAAGAGATGGGGGTGAAATATTGCCCAAAAATCAAGTTAATTTAAAATCACAAGACGGTGTCCTGTACAAATACAGAAAATTCATCACAAGTTCCAAGTTTCTTTACATTTAACAGTCGACAACATATCTACTTCACACAGACAGCAAAGTACCTGAAACAATTTGGAAAGTCTGAGCAATGAACTCAGTAAGAAACTTGAAAGGATTTTCTAGAATTAAGTCTTAATTGTGCAAATTACCTCTTGAGAACTTCTTTTGGAAGACTCCAATGTTATGATTTGTGGAGTTCCCACTGAATTGTTTTTTTTCTTAAATGTACATGAGTTTGCTCTTATGAGACATGCCCAGCCACTAGAGGTTCACAGGAACCTATCTTAAATAGCATCAAACAGCAGAAACATTCTATTCACAGGAGTTCACTGTTTTATTCTATTGTAGGTGTTGTCATGAACCTTTATCTGTAATCTGGAACCCTAAAAAGCAAGAATTTAAAGCATTACCAGAAGAGACATTAAATGCCAACTCTCTTTCCCAGCTATGCTCATATTATCAAAATATTCTGTTCCAATAAACAAGTCAGTTTGTATATCTTTTTACAATGCACTGAAGGTGAAAAATACCTACTTTAGCTAAACAACAGCTATGTTATAGTGGCATTATAATCTCCCCAAAGTATTATGGCATAACATGAAATCATTCTTCTGCAAGAGAAGGATAAGTAACATTTTCATTAAAATATCTTCTCCTGTATTGGGCAGGCCTAACCAGAACAGAGTTAATGATCCGGACTCAGGAAAAGGAGGCAGTTTAAGAACACCTCAAAGAATAGCTGTCCCATTCATAGTCTTCTATGTCTTCTTTTGCATAAGTTTCTTTTTTTTGATTTTTAAGGCAAGAGTCTTGCAGCTTGGGTCCTCCTGTGTTTCAATGAAACATTATCTTATGCAAAGTCAAAGTCAATAGTGGAAGGAAGAGAGAATGGGAAAGCTGGTGAGCACTGCTGGTGTCTGTGCAAGTGTGACTGGACCGTCCATGGCCCTGGGGCTGCGGCTTGACTGTGATGTAGCCATTAATGATGCAGATCTGGGGAGGAGGATCAGTGGCACTGCAAGGCAAGAGAAGAGCGTCAGTCCTGACCCAGCTCACAACTACCCAACAGCCACAGAGCAGGAGGTGGTCAGCGTCTGTGATCCACTCTCAGTGTTCTGGGTCCATGTGAATGGTCTCTTGTACAAGTTAGACACTGACCAAAGGTCGGTGCCTCCTAAATGGCAGAGTGCTGTCTTGTCCCTTCCTCACACATGTGGACAGTTCCCACAACAGCCCACAAGGATGAGGTGCTACCCAGCCAAACTGTGAAGCAGACTTGAGGGGAAACGGCAAAGAGACTAAGGAGGGTGATGACAGCACCAAAATACCTGCCCTGTCTCAAGTCTACCCAGCCTGCCCATTGCTCCCACACAGTCAGGTGGGTAAGATGACCACACTCTTAGCCCATCAGCTACGCAGAAAATAGGTAAGAACACAGCAAGTGTTGTTGCAGAGGAGTATCACTGCAAGGGCACTTGCTGAGCACAGCTGGAGTGAGGCACCTGTTTTCTGAGTACATCTTCCTCAGCCATGCTTCATGCACCTTTGCAATAAATATAATAGATAAATTCGTGTATAAAATATTGTATTATAGATTTACTTTACTAATAAGAAGCTACCAAAAGGCATCTCCAAGATTCCAGATTCCATAGAGCAGGCAAATACATTTGCAACTGAAATGACAAGGCCAAGCTGGAAGATGGCCCATTCATCAAGGGTGGACCCCCACTTCACAGCTCCTCAACATCTGATATCCATCTTCGGTGTTTGAAATTTTTCTAAATAAATCCTG
>VWYN01013058.1:44814-62305 GCA_013400075.1 Hippolais icterina | reverse complement strand
CTGAATCCCAGGTTTTATCCAGGCAGGAATGCTGGGCTCCTCCCCCTGGGTGGAGCATCTCCTCATGGGATGATGTAATTGTATCAGCCCTGCAGTGAGCCTGGATGGCCCATAAACAGCAGATATCCCCTGGAGGGAGGATGGGTGGTAGAAGAGATAAGAACACTGCCCCAGCTGGTTTAACAGCTGCGCAGTAACAGCAGGCACCCGCCCCCTCCCCCCTGGAGTTATGAGGGATGGGTCACAGAAGAGAAAAACACCTCCCCACCAGTTTCAATAGACAGCGATAGAATACACACCCCTGGTTACATCTTGCATTGCAATCCAAGACAAAGGCCAGCAGCGCTTTCTCACCATGGCTGGGACAATTCCCTCTGGTGGCTCTGCCCCCACTGCAGTTATCCCTGTGCTGGTGGCATTGGGATCTTAGTGTTTCCTCCATGAATCCTCACTGGAGAGCTTCCCTGTGTGAGTTTGCTTGCTGGGATTTTGGACCATTGCAAAACAACGGAACAAATCCCAGTGACCATTCCAGCACTGAGTTTTTGGGAGGCCAAAGATCCTTGGGAATGAATTCATCCCTTGAGCTTGTGGCACTGGGCAACAGCAAGTGCTTGCCACAACACAATTTGTCTCTTGGCAAAAAATTAACCCTTCACGGAGAGCTTTCCAAACAGTCCTAGTGACAGTGATCCCTAATCACTTCTCCATTTCCTGCTCCAGGTGATTTTCCTCTGGATCATGAGCACTATGGATTTTTAGTGACAGATAGCTGAGGTTTAAACATCCCAAATAATCCTGGTGGGGAAACCAATACCAGACTCAACAGCTGGTGAAGGGATTTCAGCATGGTTGAGGTGTTTGGTCAGTGTCCAGCTGGTCCTGCACACAAAATCAGCCTGAACTCCCAAATTCTTCATTGTCCATCAGGAATTAAGTGGCAGAAGTTGTTTTCCATAATTAGTGAAAAAAAATCATGGTTGGTTTGATTTCCTCTTTCTCATGGGACCTTCAGGCTCTACAGGGAAAAACCCAGTGGACCTTAGGGCTTCACCAGCCCCTGTGCCCATCCTGCAACTGATTTTCACGTGTGAAACCCCAAAGGGTGCTCGAGTTGGTTTGTCAAATTCAGCAAAATCTCTTTGCAAAAGAATGAATCTTTTTCCCTCTTTTCCTTTGGACAGGCCACCCCCAGAGGGAGGGATCAAGGAGTCCAGTTCCTGGGGGACCCAGCGCACCCAGGACGTGTTCTATGAGACCAGGAGCCCAGCTTTTGAGCGAGGCCACTCCGAGGAGATCCCCATTGAGAGGGTGAGCAAATGGGGGGAACGTGGGAACGGGGAGGTGGAGGTGCAAATTTTGGAGCTGTGGGAGAAGTTGAGACATTTAGGAAGATGTCTTGAAAAAGCAGGTGAAGACAGGGTGAGATGCAGGAGATTTTAGAGGTGTGGTAGAACTCCAGAAATTTAAGAAAATATTTAGAAAAAGCAGGTGAAGATTGGGTGAGATGCAGGGAATTTTAGAACTGTGGTACAATTTAAGAAATTTAGAAAATACTTTTAAAAAGCAGGTGAAGATTGGGTGAGATGCAGGGAATTTTAGAACTGTGGTACAATTGAAGACATTTAGAAAATACTTAGGAAAAACAGGTGAAGGCAGGGTGAGAGGCAGGAGACTTTAGAGCCATGGTGGAATTTCAGAAGTTTTAGAAAGTGTTAATAAAAACATGGTGAAGATGTTTCGGAGATCTGTCCCTTGAGGCAAGCATTGTTCTGTCTCTTGTTTGCTTGAGCATTGTGGAGAAACCCCAGACCTGGCAGCTCCCACAGCCTGATGTGGACAGGCTTTTCCTGGAATTCTGTCTTGCTGCCATAGGTTACCTCAGGCTTTCTCTTCCCATTCCCTAATGCCATTGTCCCAGCTCAGATGAGGGGTTTCCCAGGTCACAGCTGGAGCTCCTGGCTGATGGAAGAGCTTGTCCCACTGCTTGTGGGATGTCCTTGCTGAGGAGAGAGTAACCTGGGCACTCCACAGCTCTTCAGCTGCTCTTTCCCTCACCAGCATCTCTCCCCAGCCAAATCAAACTTCAATAAGCTGATGGTTGCTTCAAAGTTGATGCTCCTGTTCTTGCTACTGAAACCATTCCATGTTTTGGTCAGGTGGTAGAAATGAAGGAGATCAGCCCCACGGTTGCCAACGGAGAGCCCCAACCAGGCCTGGAGAGCCAGGGCCGGGCAGCCTCCATGCCACGCCTGGCTGCTGAAACCCAGGTGAGACATGGGGATTTGGCCTTGGGAGACTGAGAGCGGGCCAGGATCTCAGCATCTTCTGTCTGCTTGTTGTGGGTTGGAAGCGGCTTGGAAACATTGGTTGTAAAAGATGTGGAGAGAGGAATCCAGGCCTTGTGCTGGGATGGCTGGGGTCCCCTGCAGGGCATGACCAGGGTTTCCTGCAGAGGTGGCAGCTGTCCTGTGCAGTCACAGCACTATCCCCAGTTTTATTCCTCCCTGCTTGCAGCAAAAAGCAGCCCGGGATGATCTCTCTGGCTGGGCCACCCAAGAGTGTCACTATTTGGGGACAAGGCCGTTTGCAGCCTGTGTTCCTGGAAGGCACATTTCCCATCACTTGTGTGTTGTCTGTCCAGCCAGCCCAGCCATGTTCCTGTGCCCTGTCCTTACAGAAAGCTGCAGATGTGCTGGGACACACTTAGGTGGATGCAGCAGGCAAGGACTGCACTGGGACACTGAGTGTGTTCCTTGTTTTGTCCTCTGCTGTGACCTTGGCCAGTAATTTGGTGTTGAGGATTTCCCTTGTTGATTTAACTCATTTGTCAAAGAAATCTCCTCACTAGAGTCGACTTTCACATCAACTTGTGGGCACTGCTTAGTGTGTAGGATGTCAGTGATCATTTTTGACCATTTCACACGTTCACTGCTGTTTGTCCCAAATACTGCTCAGCCACCATCCTGCCTCCTGTGTCACAACATCTCATCTCGTGTCCTGCCCCATTCCCAGGGCCTGATTCACACAGCCAGGAGGGAGCAGCCTGGCCTTGGGCTCTCTGTGGGGAGCAGAATGTGAAGGGTCTGCTGCACCCCAAATTGAAACCCTGTGTTGTGCACGGTGTGTGTGTAGCTCCAACAGATGGAATTGTTGTGCCAATGTGCTGGAGCTGCCCCTTGCCAGCCAGAGGATTTCCCACCTGGCTCCAGAAAGTGCAGCCTTTGTGTGAACCCTGGGATTCTTGGAATTATCAGGAGCACTCCTCACTGTGCTTAATAAAAGCAACAGCCCACGAAGCAAAGCCCTTCCCCTTCCCAGAAATTGTCCTGTATCTTAGAGCACAGGTAGCCTCCTCCCTTCCTTGGCAGTGCAGCTGGCAGAGCGTTCCCTTGGGAAACTCCTCTCCATGGCAGTCAGGTATTTGCAGGAGTGTCCCTGACAGAAGAAAGGTTTGTGTCCGCAGGGTGTCACTGCCCCTCGTGCCACACCTGGTTGTGAATCAGGCCCGGAATCTCAGATCTAACCTCATTTAATTATACAGTGTTCCGTGGTTGTAGCTTGGGTGAATAACTGATGTCCTTTCTGTGTGTGTCTCCCCCTCCATGCCCCCCACCCTCCCTCTCACGTGCTGCTCTGCCCCTCCCCAAACTTTGAGTTCTTTCTAACTCTTATTTGCAACACTTTCTGTTCCTGGACGTCTCCCTTTCTGTTCGCCTCTCTCTTTTTATGTTCCACTTATTTAAAAACCACCTACTCCTGCGTTTCCACCCTCCCTCTCTGCTGTCCTGCCCTCATCACCTCCCTCCCTGGTGGTCATCGTGTCTGCTGCACGTCTGATGTCTGACACTGGCTGTACTGTGGGGCTGCTTCCAATAATGTCCCTCACCTTGTCCGAATTGTTTGCAGAGGAGCAAAGCACGGTCACCTGGGAGTTACCTGGCAGTATGTAGTTTGCACTAAATTGTATCCTATTAAATTCATCTTCAGAATTGATTAACCTTCCTTTAACCCTTGACTTTTCTCCCCTCTCATCTGGAGCCGCTCCGGCGCAGCCGCTCTCTCTCTCTTCCCACTTTTCCCTCGGTCCATGGTTGCACGATGCTCGCTCTGGTAGCAGGGGCTGGGTGGGTGGTTTGCTTTTTTTCTTTTTGATTTGTTTATTTTCATGCCTCGTTGCTCAGGAATTTAGGCAGCGAAAACAGTCGGGTTGGTAATGAAGAAGCAATTAGGAGCTCTCTGCAGGGGTGCATGCAGTCTCCCCAGGCTTTTTGGGAGCCTGTGCCTCCCGTAACAGGAGCCTTGCCAGGATTTATGGAAAAGGGATTGATTGCTTTGCCACTGATTCATGTCAGTGGGACTTCTGTCCCTGGAATAAGCGTGGAAGCAGGACCAAAGGCCAAAAAGAAATGTTCATTTCTTGTTAGTCTATCTGGGTTTTGGTTTTTTGTTGGGGTTTTTTGTTGTTTTGTTTGGAGTTTTTTTGCTTTAGGTTTTGTTTGTTTGTTTGTTTGGGGTTTTGGTTTTTTGTTGGTTTTTTTTTGTTGTTTTGTTTGGAGTGTTTTTGCTTTAGGTTTTGTTTGTTGGTTTGTTTGGGGTTTTGGTTTTTGGGNCAGCCCCCCTGCCTTCCCCACGCTGCAGGCTCAGCACTAAACAAGGACAGATACCAAGCTCCTGAGGATTATTTGTTGCCCACACAAATGAGGGCCACAAGAGGTGACACAAAAGCAACACAAGGTGATGGAATTGGTGCTTCCAGGGCCACACCACAGGCTGTGCTGGGCTCCCTCAGCCCAGCCTTGTGCCCCTGATAAACCTTCCAGTGCCAGGATCCCAGCTGCCTTCAGTGGAAGCCCCAAAATGTGGGTAACTGCCCAGATTGTGCCTTTACACCCAGGGTAATCTGCCCTCAGTGGGAGGGAGAGTGGTTTTTCCACTCAAAATAATGAGCAGAGCTGTGAAACAATTGGCTTTGCCTTGGATAAATATCATGGGGAAGCAGAGATCTGGATTTTGGGATAAGCAAACGAAAGGGAGCAGACAGGAAAAATAATACAGAGCTCTTAGGAAAGGTTACAGTGAGCAGAGTAAATGTTCCATGAGGGCTGTTGTTGGAGGCGCTTATTGGATTGGGAATTCAAACAAGTGTGAGGCTGAGGGACTGGGGAACATCCTGAATTTCACTGTTGAGCTGGAGCACCATGCTCTGAGATCTCTCCCCTGGCACACAGCTCGGATGCAGTGACAAACCCAGGGAAGCATCCCGAGGATGGATGAGGTGTTGTCTGCACTGAGCCAACCACAGGCCAGCAGGGAAGGAAATGTGGGAATTGTTCCTGTTTTCGGAGCACAGAGGCTGTGAGAGGAGCTGTCCTGCAGGACACCTGTCTGGGGTTCTGCAGAGCCTTTGTAAGGCTAAAGGGAAGGGAGCAGGGTGTGCAGCTGTCAGAGCAGGGTCTGGAGCTGCCACTGGCACAGGGTCCAGCAATGCTGTTACAGCTCTCAGTGCCCAGATGTTTGGATGCAAATGTTTTAAAAACAGCAACAGCAAACCCAGGTATTCCTTCCTGGAGATGTCCTGGTGGGATTGCAGGATGTACACACCATCCTTGTCCCAGGCAAAGGGCTTCAGGGAGTGATGGTGGCACAAGAGAGGTTTAAGTGTTTGATGGGAGTTGTGTTCACTGCAGGGAGATAGAAGGAGTTTCCTGGTGGCTTGGCCTGTACCTTGCCCTGATTCCTGATTTTTCTCCCCCCTCCATGTGGTGCTCAGCAACGCTACCTGCTTTCCTCTTTGGAGCTGCTTTGGGATGCAGGCACTGGAGCAGCTGTGGGGGCCCCTGGTGTTGGAGAATTCCCCTTGTGAAGTGCTTGGCTGCTGTGCCCTGTGTCTCTGCTGAGCTCTGCACTGGGTGTGCTGTGCTGTGCTGCCTGTGCCTCTGCTCCCGTGCTCCCTGTGGATTGGCACTTGGAGATAACATTCACTCCCCAAATTTCACACTCAATCCACATACCACAAATCCTCCTGCCCGTTCCGGTTGTGTCCAATTAACCATTTTCTCTCCTTCCCCTCCTTGCCCCTTTCTCTCGCTGTTTAACCCCTCCATGCTGGGAACCAGGCAGCCGAGCGGGGCCCGGCGCCTTCCCTCACCCTGCTCCGTGTCCCTCCCTGTTCCCTGCAGCCCATCCCGGACACGAGCCCCATGAAGCGCTCGGTCTCCACGCTGACCCCGCAGCGCCCTCACGCCATGCACCTCTACGAGTATTCCCTGGAGCGGATGCCTCCGGAGCAGGGCCACCACCACCACCACCACCGCTGCCACCGGCGGAAAGAGAAGAAGCAGAAGTCCTTGGATAGGGCCGCCCATCACTTGGCTGATGGACAAGCTGGTGAGTGCTTTGGCAATGAGGATTTGTCTCTGGGGGATGGGGGAGGAGATGTATGTCCCCTGTCCCTCTCCTTTCAGGTGAGATTTGGTGTCCTGCCTGCGTGGGAGGACCTCCCTACCCCTGTCTGGGTTTGGAGAGACAGGTGTCAGCTAGGGAAAGCCAGAGCTTCCCTTGGAATGGAGACTGTAAACCTCCTTCCTCCAAATTATAATTTTGAAATTAAGGGGCTTTCAGGCAAAGATATGGGAATAGGAATAACAGCTCTTTACTAGGAATATTAAAAATTATAAGTGTAGTAAAGCAAGCAAGCAAACAAACAANATCCCCTGGAGGGAGGATGGGTCCTGGAACAGATAAGAACACCACCCCAGCTGGTTTAACAGCTGCCCAGTAACAGAAAGCACCCATCCCCTCCCCCCTGGAGTTATGAGGGAGGGGTCACAGAAGAGATGAAGAAAACACTTCCCCAGTGGTTTCAACAGACAGCAAATAGAATGCACACCTTTGGTTACATATTGCAAGCCAAGACAACCCCACACACACTGGTGACCACCTACCCAATGTTCTCCTTTCAGTTGCCCATTCTGGAGAGTCTCATTCCAAGGACAAGAAGCAGGAGCGTGGCCGCTCCCAGGAGAGGAAGCAGCACTCCTCCTCCTCCTCCGAAAAGCAGCGCTTCTACTCGTGTGACCGCTACGGCAGCCGGGACCGTGCCCAGCCCAAATCTGCTGACCAGAGCAGGCCCACCTCCCCCAACGGGGGCCCAGAGCACGGCCCACACAGACAGGTGAGGACAGGCAGGGTGGGGAAATAACCCTGAGGTCTGCCAGGGATTTGTGAACCTTTTCCATGTTTTGCTTAAATTAGAGGAGGTGGAAAGGGGAAGGATGGTCAGGCAGTTGCAGATAAAACCATTGAGATCCTGCTTGGGGCCTCACACCAAGGTTGGAAAAATCCTCCACGTCCAAGCTGTGCCCAATCACCAGCCCACAGCTGTCACCAGCCCACAGCACTCAGTGCCAGCTCCAGGCCTTCCTTGGACACCTTTAGGGATGGGGACTCCAAACCCCTCTGGGCAACTCCTTCCAATGCCTGAGCACCCTTTTCAGCAAGAAATTCCTCCTGATGTCCAACCTGAACCTCCCCTGGCACAACTTGAGGCTGTTTCCTCTTACATGGCAGCAGAGCCTGACCCCCACCTGGCTTCATGCTTCTGTCAGGGAGTTGTAGAAACCAAAAGGGTCCTCCCTGAGCCTCCTTTTCTGCAGGCTAAAATTTAGTTGTCTTTTCTTTTGTAACTATGAGGTGCTCAGCCCCTTGGGAGAAGCTGGGCAGCTTCCCCTGGATGCTGGAATGTTGCTGGTCACTGGGAGAGCCAGGCAGGGCAGAACAAACAGTGACTGACAGCCTGACAAGCCTGATGGGCTGATAGGAAGGAAAAAGTGCTCTTTAAAAATTAAAGGTCTGGTCTCAAAATGTTAGGTTGGAAAGGCTGAGGGATTGTTCATTGCACTCATGTCCTGCCTTGAGAGAATGTAAACAGAACTGGGAAGACAGGGGCCCTTTCCTCTCACTCATGGCATTTGTGTAAATTACTGCAGCTTAGTTCATTCTCACAAGGCATTATTAGTAACCCAGGAAGCTGCCAGACCCTTCTATGACTCCAGAATCAAAAGTGTAATATTAAAGAGCACAACGTGGACGCGTTTCTGTTAAAGGGACTTGTTAAAGCGCGTACAAAAAGCTTTTGGTTGTTATTTTTTTCAGAAATTGGCTATTTAATCCAAAGGCATTTCATTCCCAACCTGCATAAAACAGTCACCCAGATCCTCCTTCCATGTGGAATCCATAATAATAACAACAACCCATAATCCAGTTTTGGCAACAGAAATAGATTCATGGAATCCTAAAAATGATTTGATTTGGAGGGGACCTTAAAGCTCCTCTCATTCCAGCCCCCTGCTCTGAGCAGGGACACCTCCCACAAACCCAGCACTCAAAACTGTGGGGTGAAGTTCTGCACAAATCCACCCCAAAGCTAAACTGTAAAAAACCGACAGTAATTTGTAAAAACCCCCATTAACTCAGGTTTTTGAGCTGCTCCCAGGCCAGGTAAGGTGCATGTCGAGCCCTGTATGCTGTGGGATCCTCCCCTGGGCAGTGTCCCCTCTGTTGGTGCCAGTTTGCGTCCTACCGATGCTCTGCCCCTCTCTGTTCCTACTGCTCCCAGACTTGAACTCTCCAGCTCTTCACATCTCGTGTTGAATTATCTCTTGAGAGCCTCCCCCCCCAACTGTGCTTGTCTAAACTCTCTCTTTTTTTGCTTTTCTTTCCTCTTGTGACTCGTCTACGCCTTCTGTTGCTTCTCCTTCTGTTTGATACCTGCCTGCCTTTGTGTTTGTCCGGTGTTTCCCTTTTTTTATTTTTTGATTTGCTCTGTTCCAATTTTGATGTAGGGCAGTGGTTCAGTTAATGGGAGCCCCTTGCTGTCGACATCTGGTGCTAGTACCCCCTGCCGGGGTCGGAGGCAGCTCCCACAGACTCCACTGACCCCACGCCCCAGCATCACTTACAAGACCGCTAACTCCTCGCCCGTGCACTTCACCACTTTCCAAACCCCTACGTTCTCCCCGGGCCGCCTGAGCCGCGGGCTGTCCGAGCACAACGCGCTGTTGCGGGGGGAGCAGCAGCCGCCCCCGCCCGCCGTGGCCCGCATCGGCTCCGACCCCTACCTGGGCCACCGCGACGCCACCGACAGCCCGCAGCGCGCCGCGCCCGAGGACACGCTCACCTTCGAGGAGGCCGTGGCCACCAACTCGGGCCGCTCCTCAAGGACTTCCTACGTCTCCTCCCTGACCTCGCAGTCGCACCAAATCCGCCGGGTGCCCAACGGGTACCACTACACGCTGGGGCTCAACACGGGCCCCGGTGCCAGAGGACGCAGTTACTACCACGAAGCTGATGAGGATGACTGGTGCTAGCGGCTCGGCGGAACCCTGCGAGGTGTGCGTGCTTAATAAGGATGAGTTTTATCATCTGGAGGGCTGGGAGCTCCCAAGGGGGCCCGGGGCCGGAGGCGGCCGGCGGGGCAGCCCCGAGAACTGCTCAGCGCCTGGGGCCAGAGATGCCCCTGCAGCCTCTCTCTCCTCTGTTTGTTCTTTAGTTTTTTCCTTTTTGATTTGGTTTTTTTTTTGCACTAGACAGATGGAGGAGGAAGGCTCCCTCCTTCTGGGGAAGGCAGCGGGAGGAGCACATCCCTCTCTGCCCCCTCCCCACTGCCTTGTCTAGTCCCAAGACACGCACCAGGCGCCAACCCGGCCACAGACGAGAGGAGCCGGGAGAAAAGCGATCCTCACCTTCCACGGTGGAGAAGCAGAACTGTGGGTCCTTCTCGAGATTGGCGCAGTTTTGTTGGGCTATTTCAAAATTAATTTACCATCGTAATTCCCCCCTGCCAGGGTGGGAGCTGGGGGTTGCAAAGGGACTTAGTGAACAACGCTCGCCCCCTGCGCTTTGTCCCATTGAGCGCTGAGAAGGAAGAGATGCACCCAAGAAACTGGGAGAGGAGAAACACAGCCCAGAACAAAGGACAGTCCTTTGGGACTTGATGTTCAGCCACTGCAATCCTTTAGGGCAGAGCTGGTGCCACCCCCCTCCAAGCTGACCCTGCAGTGACACCGCTGCCCTGGGGGTCTCTAATGTCACTCACCACATCGGGTCCTTCACACTGACACACGGTAAAGCCACAAGAGAGTTCCTTTGTAAGGACTGTTTCCTTGCTGCTGAGACTTTTCAATCCATCCCTCTCTCCTGTTGACTGCAACACACCCTCACTGTTTTGTCTTGTTTACAATATAAGCTTGATTTAGCAAAAAACAACTTTAAAAAAAAAAAAAGTCCACAAAAAAAACCAACCCAAACAAAAAGAGGAAAAAAAAAAAAGCGTAGGGGTGAGAAGAAGAAATGTTATTGGTTTTATATCAAGCTATTAGATAGAACTTTAACTTTTCATTGTGTGCATTTTTGTAAATTGTACAGTAAAAAAAAAAAAAGAAAAAAAAAAGAAAAAACTTCCTCTTTCTGTAGAGAATTAGTCCAATTGTCATTCCAGGTCCCACCGTTTCTACCGAATGCTCCAGTTGTTCACTACTAAGTGCCTAACCTTTGAAATCTTTCACAGTGACGATGCAACCTCTTGCTTCGAGGCATCAGAGCTTGGGCGAGTGTGGGGAGGGCAGAGGGGGCCAAGCAGTGGAGCCTCGGAGGGGCCCTGGGGTCACCACGCCCAGGACACCGTGCCCCTGGCTGGCAGCTTCCAGTGGGGAAGGCAAACGTGCTTTGGGGTTGGTTTGGGTTTTGTTGGCCTTTTATTTTTTATTTTTAATTTTTTTTTTTTAGACTATATAAATATATATATATATAGAGATACTTTTATGGGTGGGAGGGGAGTGATTGCAGCAAACAAAGCCAGCCTTGTCTCATTGCCCAGTGGAGGAAATGCAGGTGGGAAAGGGCAGCATCTGCAGGGGTGCTCCTGCAGGAGAAGCAGCATCTCCCACAGGCCAGCTGAGAGAGTTCTGGCCATGCATCACTGGTGTAGAGGGCAGCTGGAGTGAGTTGTTTTTATTGCCTGATAAGAGAAGGTTAAAAAAAAGAGATAATAATACTACTAATAATCCAAACCTCTAACTCTGATTCTCAGGGATGAGATTTCTGCGTTCTTGCAACGACTCTTGTGTTGGCTGGTTTCTTTCTTTTGTGCCCGTGTGGATTCCTGCACTGTGAGCCTGGGAAAGGGCAAATGCGCTGTGCTGGCGGGGAGGGAGGCTGGGGGCAGAGCTCGGCCAGGACCTCGTGCCCGGGGCTCTGCTGAGCCCTTGCAGGGCTGGTTCGGGGCACAGGGCAGCCAGAGGACATGGAGAGGTCAAAAGGTGAAAGGAGGAAGGATGGGAGGTGCTGGGCACATCCCTAAAAACGCCGCTAGGAAAGAGGATAAGGGTTGGAGAGGTGAATTTTTTCAGAGGATCTACCAAGCCCCAGACCTGTGGAACTTCTCCAGGTGTGGCGGTCACGTGGGATGGGTGGAAATTCCACTGGCCCTGGTGATCTGTTCTGTCCCTGGGGTGCTCGGAGGGGATCAGATGCCACCAAAACGCTCAGGAGGTCTCTCGTGCTCTCAGCAAAGTCTGTCAGCCTCAGGCAGGAGCAGTCTGCTCTAGGGTGGTTCTTCACATCTCCTGTAGCTCTTCCTTGAGGAAACTCAACCCGGTTTTGTTCCCTCCAGTGTTTTGTTTTAATTTCGTTCTGTTCAGTGGCAATCTCCGGCCGATCTCATCCCTGGATTCTGCTAAAGGATAACTCCTGTCTGTATCTCTGTCTCTGTACTCGTGTGCGCTCGGAATAAAGGCAGTGTGGTAGCCAGAGGTCACGGCTGGCATTCCTGGCATTCCCAAACGGAGGGCTATGCAACCAGATGACACGTGCGGACACACACCCACCCCACCACCACTCAAAGACCTTCATCCATCTGTAGCTTTAGCTGCTGGATTTTCCTGTTTCAGGCTTCAGCACGATCGTGACCAAATGTTTTATACATTTTCCTGAAATGAAGGCACAAACACTGTATTTGAAATTTTCAAAGGGAACGTTCCTATTTTACTGCAGGAAGTCGAGGGGAAGGGACAACACCATCTCTCTGCCCATGCATGCAAACACTGTACCCACACTGGAAAGCAACAGAGATGTCTTTCTGTACGGAATAATTCTGTCTTTCCCCCCCTTTCCTCGCCCATTTTCCTTCCCCAAGCTCCCAGCCCTGCACTAACACAGCCTTGGGTCACCCCAATTCTTAGGCAGAACACAAAGAAGAATCTCAAGTTGTCCAAATCCTCCACCCGCCTCGTAGGGGTCGATGACAGTGACAGACCACCATTATCCATAACCCTTTCCCAACGTTTTTTTACAGCCTCTCTGCTGTCTCTCCATCTTTCCAAGAATCCTCATAGTGAGTTGCCAAACTTGAATTGCACCGATCAGTTTTCTGCATCCAGAACCAGTCTCGTAGTGGCTGTACTTTGAATAAGTAATGTTTGCATGTAATATATATACATATATACATATCTATAAAAAGTATGTGCATGGAAAATGTTTATCTTCGTACTTTTTTGATACAATGTATTCATCAGTTGTTAATTTTTAATTATATTTGATATAAATTTGGGGGTTTGTTGCAAAACTTTATATTTAAAAAAACAGTGTGAAAAATGATCAAAGTTCCAACCATGCAACACAAGCGGAACTTTACCCAAAAAAAAGGGGGAAAAAAATTGAGAAAAAAAAAGGTTCTGTGATTGCCTAGTTTGCTGCCTGAGTAATATTTATCAGCCAAACTTTGAATTCTGCAGTTGTTTCTACAATTCCATTTTGTATGAAGCAAAGTCCTTGAATTAAAATAAAAACTTAGCAAAAAAAAAAAAAAAACAACCTGAGCAATTCCCAGACGGTGTGTGCGGTGTGCCTGCTGACTGGGAGACGCCGGAGGGCCGGCCCCGAGGGCCTGCCCACCTCCAGGAGTGACAGCCCGCGAGAAGCTGCATCCCAAACTGGGATTTTGCAAGTATTTTGGAAGAAACACCCGCACCGTGGGGTGTTTTTGTCCACAGACTCTTCACAGATGCTTGGTTTGAGTAGGGAGCTGTTTGGAAATTTGTGGTGTGGATGCAGCATGGAGATGGCAGTTCCTGGCGTCCAACAGGCAGCAGAACTGTGAAGTTGAGGGTGAAAACTCCCCAGCAGCGATTGATTCCTGCCAGGTTTTTAACAGAGGGATATTTCTCCTCTAAAATGCTGGCACAGGTTGCCCAGAGAAGCTGTGGATGCCCCATCCCTGGAATCATTCAAGGTCAGGTTGGATGTGGCTCTGAACAAGCTGAAGGTGCCCCTCTTCATGCCAGAAGGGTTGGACGCGATGACCTTTAAAGGGTCTGACCCTAAATCCTACCCAGACACTGTTTTATGTGCTGGGTGTGTGGCTTCCTCTGGCTCTAACCTGAGCCCCTGGGGCTCCCTCAGGCAGCCCTGAAATCAGTAGTGTGAGGGGTTGGATGGGTGTCCGAGTCTGTCATGTGTCCAGGCCCTGCTGTAGCACCTGGAGAAAACAGAATTAGTCATAATCATGCTTGTGGAATTAATTGGAAGTTGGTACTTCCAAGCCTTGCACTGAGCAGAAAAACCCAGGGGCTGTCGGGACAGAAGGAAAGAACTTCTCATTTCTCTGGATAACTGGAGAATCCCCCTCATTCCTTTCCAGGGGCAGAAGTCCACTGTGTTCCTCCTTCATCGAGGTCTTCTGGTGTCACACAACACCAAGGACTCTCCAAAAATTCTTGGATGCTGTAGAGCACTTTATAGAGCACCAGGTCTTGACTCTTCTCTCTCGTTGCATCTTTTCTGTGATGAGACCAGCCAAGGTCCCACCTGAGACTTGGTGTGGAATGAAAGGAAAATGTCCTCAACTCCCTGACCTCCAGGTCAGGCTGGAGCTTGGGAAGATGTTTTGTTTGAGGTCTCACAGTTCCTGGTTAGCAAGGTTTGGGGCAGGAGAACTTTCCTTGGCTTGCAGTGCGGTCTGTGCAGGGTTTGGGGTTCTTGGCTGGATGAACACCAAAGAGTAGGATTTTTATTAAGGTTTTTAAATATCCAAAAAAAGCATGAAATGGAGATTTCTGAGCAGGGTACAAGGGAAGGTTTGAAGTGGAGGATTTGGGAATCAGTGTGGATCCGTGTCCACCCTGCAGGATTCGCTTCACCACAACCACCTGGGGAGCTGGAACCTGCCTGGAGGACCAGCTGAGCAACCTCTCCCCTTCACACCTGGATCACAGAGACCTCCAAACCCACTTTACAACCCCATATGAGTTTTAAAATCCTGAAAGCCTTTTGGTGACTCTCTGCCCTTTTGAAGTTGTTTTTTTTTTCCTTTCTTTCTCCTTATTCCCGTGGTGTTCTTTGGGTTTGAAGTTGTTGTGAACCCCTCACCCCTGCTTCTCCAGGGCCTGGCTGAGCCCTGGGCTGAGGGAGCTCAAGCAGGATCCCTGATCCCGCACTCAAAGCATCTCCCACATCCGAGATGCTGGAGCTGGAACCTCTGGGTTTGAGTTCAGCTGAATCCCAAAAACGGCTTTATTTTTGTTCCTCAGCCCATTCCTGGTGGGACTTTTGCAGTCAGGGTGTTTGCACAAGCTCTCTTCCCCCAGGGCACATCTTTCTAGCAGAGACCACACAATTTCCACCCTTTTATTCCCTGTGGATAAAACCTGGATCAGCTTTTCCTAGGCCAGCACCCCACACCCGGTTGTGCCATTAGGGGGTAGCATTTTCAGGCTTTTTCTACTTTCTAGGGAAACAGAAAAAAAAAAGAAAAAAAAAAAAACCAAAAAACCTCAAAACAACAACCCGCTGATTCAAAAGGCTTGAGAGTCATTCTCTGGAATATTTGTCTTAGGATGCAGAAAACTCAGGGTGAGATGCTGAGCACACCTGAGTTCAAGGAGCTCAGGTAATTTGGGTTTTTTTATTCCCGGGAGCATGAAAATCTGGGATCATCTGCTGATGATTCCAGCCACATTTCAGACTCCTACACCCCCTCCAAGGTGACAGATTACTCATCCCAGTGTATTCATCCCTCTTTATCAAGCCTAAGCAGATCTCCTGATATTTTCCAGGCTGTGAAAACACCATTTTCAGAAAGTGCCTGATCGTGATAACAAACCTCAACTCAATGCTGTCACTCAGCACATTCCAAAATATTTTGCAGAAGAGGCGAATTTTGCATTTTTATGTGATTAAAAAAGAAGGCACTTGAGACCCTTGAAAGGGACTAAATTGCCCAGAGTCACCCAGCAAGTGAGGACAAGGTTAAGGTTGCTCTGCTTCTTCCTTCATGTTTGAAGTCACTGGCGTGTGCAGGAATTTTTTTACATCCACAGGTTTTTAGTGGGATCCCAGTGAGGAGGGGCCCCTGGGAATTTGGCACCTCCCTCGGAGGGAATTGATTCAGGGAGAATTTAAAGGAAGAGCAGTAAGAGAAATGCTGGAAGGTTGGGGACAGAGGGATGGCAGTGACTGATGCCCTGGGGGCTCTGATAAGGGGGTGAAGGTATTTGGGGGTGCAGTCCTGGGGTGGGTGAGGCAGCAGGGGAACGGAGATCTGAGAGAAGGGATGGAAATGCAGAACGGAGCCCCTCCATTGTTTTCCAGCCTTTCCAGGAAAGCAGGAGCAAGCTGGTGGGGCAGAGCTGTTAATTCAAAGCAAACAGTCTCAATAACTGGAGTTTATTCATTTTAGCCTCACCTCCCCTTTCTGTCATTGCTCTGAAACAGAATATCCCAGCTCTGGCTTAGTCTATGTCTGTTTTTATTATTTCTTGGGTTCTGGCAGCCTTTTTTTTCTGCCCAGCACGGCACAAACAGAGGAGGAAGAGGAGGAGGTGTGGTCTTTGTCCAGCTACTCCTGCACAAAAGTCTGGCACACCCACAGGGGTGGAAACACGAATTTTCTCACCAGGGGTTGAGGAGGGGCATGGATGTGGTTGTGTCACTGGATACAGCAAATGAGAGGGTGGTTAAAAAGAGGATGCTGAGCTGAGAGACAGAACTGTGGCACAGTAGTCCTGGGAATTTGACAAGGGGGTTTTCCTCCTCATGGATTGGAGAGTGTTTGACAGACCTGGTTCTGCAGGTGATCCACCTAAAAAAGATCTGATTCTGCAGCTGATGCACCTAAACCAGATCTGATTCTGCAGGTGATGCACCTAAAGCAGACCTGATTCTGCAGGTGATGCACCTAAAGCAGACCTGGTTCTGCAGGTGATCCACCTAAACCAGATCTGATTCTGCAGGTGATGCACCTAAAGCAACCCTGGTTCTGCAGGTGATGCACCTAAACCAGATCTGGTTCTGCAGGTGATGCACCTAAAGCAGACCTGGTGGGATGTGCCAGGAGCAGAGGGCAGAGTCCCAGGGGTGCCCCAGCAGGGATGGGCTGCAGGACATGCCGAGGGATGGGACGTGTGCTGCTGGGACACACGGTCACATCCAAGGGAATTGATCAGTGGGATTCCGGAAGGAAAGGCAAACCCATGTCATATGTTCTTGACAAATAAAGTTCTCTACATGGCAAAGCAAAGGCTCCTGGAGTGTCTCTGACCTTCATTTCCTTGGCAAGCCGAGCCAGAGTGGCAGGAGAAGCTCCAGGGAAGGGGCAGAGAGGGGTGGGCACAGCACGTTTTGCACCGGGCTTGGCTCGTGTCTCAAGCAGCAAGCAGGATTTCAGGTGATGATTCCAGAATCTCTTTTCCCGATGCCACGGCGTGGCATTCGCCAGCAAAACGACAGCTGGGTGTCACCCCTGAGCACCTCCTGCTCCCTGGCAGGGATGTCCAGCTGGAGTTTGGCTGCCTGTCTCTCGCTGAAGGTTCCCAAGTCTTTTGTGTCTCTGTGCAGGGAAAATGTTATCATGGATTGGGAACGAGCCTGCCTCCCCCGTGGGCCTGAGCCAACCCCCCCAGGGCATCAGTGAGCACCCAGGGCTTCGTGACACCCGTGGGGCTCCAGCTGCAGGGTCTGTGCCTCGGTGATACCGCAGAGCTGAGCAGGGGCGCTCTGCCCTGGGGCAGCACTGGGCTGGAGACTGGGGGGACTCCCTTTTGGGGTCAGTCTCAAATACCCCCACTGGGATGGTGGCGGGGCTGGGGAGGGCTGGCCTGGGTCAGATTTGCCCGTTGTGGTCTCAGCAAGGGGCTGGACTGGCCCAGACCCTAAGGACAGAGGGGTTAGACCCGCTCCAGCTCCCACTGGAGAACCGGGGTGCCTCGCTCACCCCAAACTGCCGGGGCAGGAGGCTGCTCTGTCCCCGCCCGCAGGGGCAGGGCACCCCCAGGGGGAGCTGGGCACAGCTGGGGGCCAAGCACCCCGAGAAAGGCTGGCAGCGAGGTTTTGGGGCAGGGAGGGTGTGGGACGTCGCCTTTACCTATGGAGGGCAAACCAGCGCAGGAGGGGGCGTCAGCACGCCCTGCAGAACCCGCGGGAGCTGCAGCCGTGT
>VWYN01013058.1:0-25161 GCA_013400075.1 Hippolais icterina | reverse complement strand
TTTTTTTTTTTTTTTTTTTTTGCAAGGCAGAGACATCTCTGCTGTTCAAACAGGACGTGTCAGCTCTGTCTGGGGCTCTCCCCAAATCCACCCAATTCCCAGTGCAGAGGCAGTGGGATGGGGGAGCGTGTCTGACCTGGACCCTTCTCAGCCTCACTTGTGATAAATAATCCAGGCTCAAAAACTGGAGTTTTGAGGGGAAAAAAAGAGATTTTCCTCTGGGTTCTACTGCATAAAAAACTCCTGGGAAATTATTTAAGTTAGTGAAAAGAATAGAGAGAAAGGAGAATTGGTTTGAGCTGGGAAATCATTATTGAAGGTGGGATGATCCGATGCAGCCTTTGAAGCAGAAAATACAGGAATGGGCACGAGCCAGGTTTGGATAGGAATTTTTTCAGGGGGAACAAGAGGACTTTGATCCCTGGAGAGCAAAAAGGGATGGAGGTGTCCACATCCAGCTTTTGCATGAAGGTTGGCCCATCTCCTCATACTGAGCGTGTCCTTCTTGGGATCTCATCAGGCTGGAAGTTGCTGGAAGCTTCTTCAGCCCCATCCATGCTCAGCCCCATCCAAGTTTCCAGCTGTGGAGCCCAGGATCTGGTGCAGGGAGCTCCAGAGGGTTCAGCCCCTCCTGAGGCTTGGCAAAGTGCTGCCTCCAGCACCATTTTTGGGGTTTGGCAGCTTCTCTGCACATGAATAAAATCCTGGTTCATGTTTATTTGCCCAGAGCCTCCTGAGCTGCTCTGGTTCCAGCACTGTGGGCTCAGCCTGAGCTGCTGAAAGGAGTTTACAGGAAGAAATCTTTTAGTTGGGGGTCTCAGTGCCTCCCACACCCGGGGAAGCAGCAGCTCCTGGCTCGGAGCAGCTCCTCAGGGAATCTGAAAGCTCCCAGGCACCCAAAGATAATTTGGGTGTAAAAATACCAGTGGCAGGGGAGAGGTGGGAGGTGATGAGCTCTGTCAAAGGAGCTTGGAGGAGCAAGTTGATTTGGGAGTTGAGTCAAGGTTGAAACCACAACAATTCAATCATTTGTACAGAAACCTGGCAGCTGCCGGCGTGGAGTGAATCACAAACGTGCACATGTTTTGCCTGGGGTGAAAATCTGAGCGCTGCTTGGCTGTGAGATGGCGGCTGGGCAGGCTGGGAACACACTCATTTTTAATCTGTGTTTTTATTCTTGGGAGCTGTGTTGAAGGGAGCAGGAGGGGAAGGCCGGGCCTGGTGCTCCTGCCCTGCTCTGGCCCAGGCTGTGCTGGGCTGAGCTTCTGGTGCCTCCTGCTCTCACTCCTGCTCTGTTCCTGCACATCCTCTGGGGAAAATGATACCCAGGAGCCAAATGCAACCTCCAGACTCTGACCCAGGCCCAGAATTTTAATACCAGGTGAGACCCTGAGCTCTGACCCTTGGAACAGCAGCTCCTGAAGCAAAGGAAGCAGGGCTGGATCTCTGTGAGGCACTGGGGCCTTGCCTGTCCTGCTGTCAAAATTCTCCCTCTAATGAAGTTCCCTGGTGCTAATTTGGGGTGGGGATTGGTCACACCGGAGTGACAGGAGCAGGGAGAGGCACTTGTAGGTGCAAAGCTGAGCTCAGGCAGTGGTTTCCAGGAGCAGTGTCTGTCTGTCTGTCCCTCAGCACAGGCCTTGGTCCTCCTCAGGGAATGTCAGTGTCCCCAAAGTGGAGATGGCAGCATGAAGTGGCTGCATTTTAGCTCAAATCAACCCTGCACTGACCTGTGGCTGTCCTTTAAAGGTTCAGTTGTCCTGGCTGAAGGGTGGCAGGGTGAAGGAAGGGTGTCCCTGAGCTGGGGTGGGTTTGGACAGAGGTGCAGTGGGGACAGTCCTGGAACAAACCCCACACTCCTGACAGGATCAGGCAGGAGCTGCCTTTCTTGGCCAGCAGTTGGGAGCTGGAGTTTCCCACAGGCTCCCCTGAGCTCCCCTCGGTGCTGGGCAGGCAGCAGACCATGCCCAAGAGCCCGGACATGGCTGGGCAGTGGCTCTGTGCCCGCTGGCACAGCGCAGGAGCCTGGCAGCCTCACACCCAGCCCTGCGGCCCCTGAATGTCCCCTGAATGTCCCCTGAATGTCCCCTGGCTTTTGGCCTCAGGCTCTTTTCCAGCTCAGGGCAGGGCAGTGCTGGGTGTACCCAGTTTTGTCACCCTTGCCCTCTGCTTTTGGGATCACTGATCACCCCTCAGTGATGCTTTCCAGGTTTTCTCTGCACATTTCTCTTTAAATGTGAAGGCAGCTGCCATCCTGCCCCACGAAGGGCTTCTGGATCTCCCATCACCAGCTCTGGGGTCCTGCTCACTGCAGAGTTTGTGGTGAAATTCCCTCAGTTTGCTTCTCTGACCTCTTTTCTCCCCTAAACCTGTGAGTTTGTCTGAGTCCAGGCAGACCTGAGGGGGAATTTGGCAGCTCTGTGCTGGGTCAGGGAGTGTGATGGGGCTGGGGGCACGAGGCCAAGGGCACAGGAAATTCCAGGTGGGATTTGTGCCCGTCCTCCAGCTTCTCCTGCCGGGATGTGATTTCTCAGTGCTCCCTCAGCCAGAGGAGCTGAGCCAGACCTTCCCAGGGCATTCTCTGATTTCTGCCTGGCTGAAGTCACTGGCTCTTATCAAGCCTGGAAAATGGAGCTGTCTGTCTGACTCCCTCCTGCCCCCGGGCAGTTTGTCTCCTTGGCCATTGCAGGGAGGCTGATAAAATGTGTGTTGGTCATGAGTCCTCTGAGAGAGAGGGCTGAGACTGCCAGGCTGCATGGCAGGAGTGGGGCAGGCAGAGTTCTGAGCGCAGGGAAGGGGGAGGCTCTGGGAAGATGTAACGGGAATGTGTCTGCCTCATCTGGAGGTTGCTCTGAGCCTCCCTGGCTCAGCTGAGGGCTCCTGCCAGGTGGATCTGCTGGATTAGGGAATCAGCCAGGTTAGGGAAAATACACTCGGGCTTTGTGGCTGCCATGAATAAAACAGCAGCCAGTTTAGAATCCCAGGATCATTTAGGTTGGAAAAGACCTCCAAGACCATTGAGTCCAACCTGTAACCTATCCCCACATTGTTCCCATCCCAGAGCTCCAAGTGCCACCTCCAGGTCTTCCTTGGACACCTCCAGGGATGGAGACCCCCCCTGAGCAGCCCTTTCCAATGTTTAATCACCCTTTCCATGAGGAAATTCCTGCTGCTGTCCACCCTGAGCCTCCCCTGGCCCAGCCTGAGGCCGTTCCCTCTCCTCCTGTCCCTGTTCCCTGGGAGCAGAGCCCGACCCCCCCGGCTGTCCCCTCCTGTCAGGGAGTTGTGCAGAGCCACAAGGTCCCCCCTGAGCCTCCTTTTCTCCAGGCTGAGCTCCTTTCCCAGCTCCTTCAGCCTCTCCTGGGGCTTCAGACCCTTCTCAGCTCCATTCCCTGCCCTGGACATGCTCCAACCCCTCGGGGTCTTCCTTGACTTCCAGGGCTCAAACTGACCCAGTCTCGTCAGTGCAAGGCGGGATTTGGGGTTGCTGGAGTTAAAGGCTGCAGCACTGATTGCTCAGCTGGGTGTGAGCAATCCCTGCTTGGCACAACCAATTCACCCACGCCCCTGCAGAAATGGAAACCTGGGAAAGACCCTAGATCACCAGGATGAGCCTCTCCATGGGCAGAGCTGCTGGAGCAGGGCAGGCCGGGAGGAAACATCCCTTGGCTGGCCAGGGAAATCCTCATGGTCAGTTGTCATCTCTGCTGGGGGCTGGCAGGGATGTGTGTGTGCAGCTGAGGACAGCCAAGCCCTGCTCCCACGTGGATACCACGTGGATGCTGCCCAGCTTGGAGCTTACCTGAGGTACTGAGACACCAGATTTCCTCTGTTCCCTCCAGCTGTGACCAGCCCCGGAGTGAAGCTGCTCCTGCTGGTATCCAAACCACCCATCTCCAGTGTTTGAGCACAAAGTCCCTGAAGGCTCTGAAGGTACCAAGGACCTTCCACTGTTTCCCTGCTGCTGCTTTGCCGCAGGGTTGGGATACTTTGATTCTGTCGGTGTGCACAAACAGCCCCAAAACTCCCAGGAACCGTCTGGATTTGAAAGATTCCAAGGTCAGGACCACCAGGAGGTGCCTCCAGCCCCAGCCCTGCCTCCAACAGCAGGAGAGGAGAGGAGAAGAGCAGGAACAGAGCGAGTCTTTCCTGCTGGTGCCCCCCAGCTCCCTGCAGGCCGAGCATTTGCTGATCCAAAGGCAAAGTTTGTGTTCACAACCCTCAGCAAGAACTGCACCTCAGGTCCATCCTGTCCTGGGAAGCCCTGGAGGATATTCCTGCAAGAGATTCCTGGGCACACAGAGCTTCTCTGCTCTTCTTGAGCTTTCCTGATGTTTTGTGGAGCCTCAAACTCCTCCTAAAGCAGGCTGGGATGTGTTTGTGCAGCCTCAGCCGCGTGTTGAGGATCAGCACAAGGAGCTGTGGCCCCTCTGCCCATCAGCTGTGAGGAGAGAAGAGTTGGAAGGGTTTGATTTAACTCCCAACTCCCCTTTCTTCACCAAACCCAGCAGGATCAGCAAAACCAACACCAGAAACTACCAAAGGTAGGGGTGAGTGAGGCAGAAAGATTTCTTACAGCAGGAAATGCAATGTCAGGGTTCTGGAAATGAAGCTACAATTTGATGGGAGATATTGACTTTTGGGATACCCCCGTCCCCTTCTTCTCCATTCCAAGCTGATCTCCATGAATGTTTCTCCAGCTTAACCTGCCATTGTCTCAGAGAAGTTATTTTAAAGCCTGGCAGCGGCTCAGTCTGGGCTATTATTGCAACAGTGTTAAAAGTGAGCAGGGAAAGGCTGGGGTTGGTGTTATCTGCTGCTGCAGACATGTCTGGGAGAGATTAGAGCCTGAGAAAATCCAAATAAATACATCCAGGGAGCCCATCCTGGGAATTCCTCTCAGTTCAGCAAATGCAGGCTTGCTGCACCCCAAATCCCTCCTCCTCCTGCTCCATCTGGTGCTGAGTGGTTCCTTTGGCACGGAGAGTCAGAGGAGGCTGGGAAGCTGCAGATAAACCTGAGATCCCTGGGGACCTGCGAGGCAGGTGGGGGGCGATGGCCCGGCCATGAGTCAGAGCTGAAAGGCAGCCAGGGAGGGTGGCACCTGTGCCAGGAGCCATCTGTCACCTGGGAACAGGCACACCTCGGCTGTGCCTCCCGTTTGCCTGGCCTCAACACGCGGCTGAGGCTGCACAAACACATCCCAGCCTGCTTTAGGAGGAGTTTGAGGCTCCACAAAACATCAGGAAAGCTCAAGGGGAAGAGCAGAGAAGCTCTGTGTGCCCAGGGATCTCTTACAGGAATATTCTCCAGAGCTTCCCAGGACAGGAGGGACCTGAGGTGCAGTTCTTGCTGAGGGTTGTGATTGCAAACTTTGCCTTTGGATCAGCAAATGCTCGGCCTGCAGGGAGCTGGGGGGCACCAGCAGGAAAGACTCGCTCTGTTCCTGCTCCTCTCCTCTCCTCTCCTCTNCTCTGTGTGCCCAGGGATCTCTTACAGGAATATTCTCCAGAGCTTCCCAGGACAGGAGGGACCTGAGGTGCAGTTCTTGCTGAGGGTTGTGATTGCAAACTTTGCCTTTGGATCAGCAAATGCTCGGCCTGCAGGGAGCTGGGGGGCACCAGCAGGAAAGACTCGCTCTGTTCCCTCTCCTCTCCTCTCCTCTCCTCTCCTCTCCTCTCCTCTCCTGCTGTTGGAGGCAGGGCTGGGGCTGGAGGCACCTCCTGGTGGTCTTGACCTTGGAATCTTTCAAATCCAGACAGTTCCTGGGAGTTTTGGGGCATGTGTGCACCCCAACATTAATGTGCTCTCCAGGATGAGAGGAAATGACCTCAGGCTGTGCCAGGGGAGGGTCAGGTTGGACACCAGCAGGAATTTCTCTATGGAAAACATTGCTTAACATTGGCAATTTGGAGTGTTTGGAGTGCCCATCCCTGGAGGTTTCCAAGGAAGGCCTGGAGGTGACACTCAGAGCTCTGGGCTGGGGACAAGGTGGGGACCAGGCACAGCACGGACTCGATGATCCTGGAGGTCCTTTCCAACGTAAATGACTCTGGGATTCAGGGATCAGAATGAGAGGATGATGAAAATCAGGGCTACAAATCCTGGCTGGCTGTTCTTCCCAGCCTGGGGTGTCCATCCCACCCCAGAGGAAGTTTTTGGGATCATCCCTTCATGGCTTTGGTGTTTATTTCTGTTTGTCTTCCAAACCCATAAAACATGAGGGTTTGTTTTATAAAACCACAGAGAGGGAGGCTCTTGGAAAGCTGGTGCTGGAAACAAGTCCCTGGAGTGGGAGAGGCTGGAGAATTTGCTGTTAATTTGCTTTGACAATAGAGCAATAAAGAGAAGTTGATTTACAAGCGACAGCGAGGGCCAATGTTTATGGCAGTTGTCCCCACTCAGTGTCACACAAATTTTATTGGGATGTTTTTCATTTTTTTTAAAGGAATCCCACAGAATCCACTGGATAGGCATTGTACACCAATCCCAATGCTGACTCCCTGTAATTTGGTAATTAATTTAATTAATTACTTGAGCAGGTTCAGGAGAGGCTCTGTAGAGATTTAAATGAAAACCATGTAAAAATGCCCCTGCAGCTAAAGCTTTTAAGCCCTGAATGTGGGTAAAACATCATTTCTGTGGTGTTAGACTCGAGATAAGTGAAGGTTTGAGCTCAGTCCAGGAGCTGTCAGTGCTCCAGGAGGGGCAGGAGATGAATGCACAGAGCAGAGGAAGGAGGATCTGAAAGGGGAAATGAGAACAGGGGATGGAAGATGCACCAAGGTGTGAGTGTGGCCTGGGGGGTTAGGGCTGGGCAAGGCTGGGGTGACACCAGAGCACCTCCCCAGGGACCAGGAGCTCTGGGTGGGGTTAACTCTTGGGGTTGCTCAGGAATGAGATGGATGAGGAACTCTGAGAGGTTGGATGAGGTGACCTTTAAAGGTCCCTTCCAACCTGAGCTATGTCAGGATTCTGTGATCTCTCAACACATCTTGAAAAGGCTGGGAATGGCCTCTTTTTTTTTGTTTCCTATTAAAAAACCCCAAATCAAGCGAGGCCACCAAACCCTGCAGAGCAGCTGGTCCTTGTGAGCCTCCCAGCCTCCTTCAGAAGGGTCTCCTTGCTCAGCCTCCAGGAGATCGATTGGCTCCCTGTCCCAAACCCTTTCCACAAGGCCAGCACACAACCTCTCAGACCTCTTGCCCTCAGTGAATGGGATGAGATTTTTATGCTGGCTCACGGCTTGGAGAGTTGGGATTTGCCCCGAGGAGGATAAAGCTGAAGGCTGGGCTGCCCCTTCCACTCTCCTGCTCCCACTCCGTGGCTTTGGCAGCTCTGAAACTCTGCCCTGCTCCCAAAGCTCTCTCCCTTTGCTGCCACTTGCCCTACTTTTCCCTGCAGCCAGCTTATCCTTATTCGGGGTCATGCCAGCAGCCCTTCCTCCTGCCCAGGCTTTGTCCCCAGAAGCCCCATCCCCGGCCCGCAGAGCCCCCCGTGCTGGGCGGGCACAAAGGAGCGGCAGCACAGCTGCAGCCGCGGGTAATGAGCTGCAGGAGAACCTGCGCTCCCGTTTTTCCTGTGCAGACAATGCGCGCAGCCGAGCTCTTTCTTCCGAGGTGGTTTCGCTCCCCTGGAATTGGCTGTCCTCTCTGTGGGCGGGTGGCTGCATTCACTCTGCCACAATGGGTCCAGCGTCCTCCGTGGGAAATGTCCTTGTTCCTTTTCTTCCTGCTTTGGCTCTGTCCCCTCCCGGACTTGCAGGCACGGGGTCAGACCCAAATTATCCCTGCTCCGCGGAGCAGGGAGGGGAAGGTTGAAATCCTGTTGCGTAACCAGCCCCGGAGCTGTGAGCGCTCAGGGCTCACCTCAGGTGCCTTCTGGAAGTGCCTTAGGAAGGGATGCTTGGATGGGGAGGGAAACGGGAACAGTAGGGAATGGATGTGGCACTGGCAGGGACACGGGTGGCTGCACTGTCACGAGAAATTCTGGGATGGAAGGAGAAGCAGGAGGAGCTGCCTACAGAAAACTTCATGTCAAGGTGTCCTTGAGCTCGTCCACCCAGAGCAGAGCCACCAGGCAATTCCAAACCAGTGGGAAGTTGCCATTTTTGCTGCCCTTGCTCCAGAGAAAGTCAGGCACAAGCTCCAACATCCTTCCAGAGGCAGTGGGCTGTGGGGTGTCAGGGGGAAGTGGAGGAGCACTGGTGTGTTGGGAGGGCAGTGCTGGTCTGGATGCTTGGTGATGGTGTCCCGGGTGTGAGGCCCCAGGATGGAGCCCTGGGTTTCCACGACTTCATGCAGAGAGCCTTCCTGATGAAATTCTGGAGCTGTGATGTCCCAGCCTCTCTGATGCAGGGCTTGGAGTGATCCTAAGCAGAGTCCTGGCAGGACATTCCCAGCAGGCACTCAGAGGGGGGAAAGGCCCATTAGGTCATAGGCTCCATTCCCCAGCCAGGGCTGTCCCCTGGGCTTGTCCCCGGGGCTTGGCCAGCCCTGTTATTTCAGGTTCCAGCCAGTGCCACATCCAGGGGAAGTGACTCAGCCTGACAGGCCCTGTGAGGAGCTCTCCAAGGCCCCAATTTTTGGCTCTTTAGTACAATTTTCCCTCATTTCCCTTTTTTGAGGAGAACGTAAAGCTCTGTGTAAGTTTCACACATTGAAACCAGCCAGAGGAGAACATGGGTGGTCACCTTGCTGTGCCTGCAGCTGGGGGTGCCCCTTGGGGAACACTTTTGGATGGGGTGGGGTGGGGTGGGATGGGATGGAATGGGATGGGATGGGATAGAATGGGATGGGATGGGATGGGAGGGTGGAGAGTCACTACTGAAACCCATCTGATTTCTGAGAGCGCTAATGGGCCTTAATGACCCCAGGCAGCCTCACCTGGGACCCCCAGCTCATCCCAGCAGCACCATTTAAGCTCAGTTCTGTGCCCTCAGACCTGCCCTGAGCTCTGATGGGGGGTGGTCTTTGTCTCCTGGATGGAATTTCTCTCCTTGTCCTTTTGCTCTCTGCCCCCTCGATCACTGCAGCCTGGTTTGACACCAGCTGCTGCCTGTGCTTGCCTTTACCACTGCCTGTGCTCCAGGAGGGATCCGCCCTTGGTTCCTGATTGCCTGGGGCTGCCTGTGGAGCATCTCCCCAGGGCCTGGCTCTGCCTGGGCTGTTCCCCCTTTGGAATCTGTGCCTGTTGACAATGCCCTGCCTGTCCTGGGGTGCCCCAGCTCCCCACAGCAGCTCCTGCTCCCTCCCAGCTTCCCTCCCTGACTGCTCTGCATGAGTCTCCCTGGCACTGAGATGCCTGGGAAGATTCCTGTGCTGCTTTTAGGGGCAAGCTGGATTTGGCAGCTGCAGCTGAACTCCAAGAATCTCCTTTGCAGTGCAGGAATAGCCATTCTGGAGGCGTTTGGGCAGAGGTTGAATAGCAAAGGTGCTGGTTGGGGTGCTGGATGTGCTCCGTGGGCAGTGGGAAGGATGAGGAGAGCCCAAGGTGAGCCCAGCTGGGCTGTGAGCTCGGTTTTGGGGTCCAGGGAGGAGGGGGGAGCTGCAGGAAGCTGATGAAGGTGTGCTGGGGCTGCAGGATGTAGAAAGTCTTTGTGAGCAGAGCTGCTCCCTGATGGCCTCTGGAAGGAGAAGGGAAGCCTGGCTGTGGGGATAAAGCAACTTAGCCCTGGGAGTGCTCAGAACTCCAGAGAAAGTGGGATTTTTGTAAAGGGAACTGAGAATGCCTGCAGCAGACATACAGCCTGGCCTATTCCTGCCTCTGGCTGCTGCAGCAACCCCTCTCAGCATCCCCTGCCTGGGATTAGTGTGCTCCCAGGAAGGTGTGACCCTGCTCTCTGAGCTGGTGGCAGCCCCTGCAGCTGGGAATTGCTTCCCAGGCAATCCGTGTCCTTGGGAAGCAGCCTGTCTGCTCCCAGGGCTCAAAGGGAGAAAATAAACCTGCTTGGAAATGTACAGCAAATCCGTGATGTTCTTGTAGTACCCACAAATCTAGCTGTGCCAGCAGGGAGAGGTGGCCCTTGGTTAACCCTGGGGAGAGGCAGCAAGGAAAAGCTTTGGTGTTGAGGCTGGGTGAGCCCTAAATCCAGGGCTGTGAACAACCTCATTGTGCAGCAGCTCCTGCCCCAAAATTACAGGGCAATGAGCTGCAGAGAGAGCAGGAGCCTGCCTTGGATTCCTGTTATAGTTTGGGTTGGAGGGGACCTTAAATCCTCTTCCACCCCCAGCCATGGCACAGACATCTTTCACTGTCCCAGGCTGCTCCAAGCCCCAATGTCCAGCCTGGCCTTGGGCACTGCCCAGGCTCCAGGGGCAGCCACAGCTGCTCTGGGCACCTTGTGCCAGGGTTTAACCAGCCTCACTGTAAAATTCTTACTTCAAATCTAAATCGATCTTTTAGTGTAAAACCATTCCCCCTTTGTTCCCTGCCATCAGAGCCTAAGCAGGGAGGGGTGCCCTGCCCCGGGAATATTCCCTGTGTGTTAATCCCAGGGCTGTTCCAGCTGCAGCAGATGGGGAAGGCTCGTCCCTGATGGGATCCAGTGAGCTCTCCCTGCCTGGGATCTCCTGCAAAGCTGGGCCCTGGTGGGGCTGCAGCCCCTGGAGATGGAATTGTGCAGGTCCTGGCACATCATTGCTGTCAGCAGTGAGGGAATCATTCCCAAAATTCTCGGGACTGAGAGGGACAAACATTCCTGATATTTTCCCCACTGTGAGCTCTTCGGTCTTGGATTAATTCCCGTGCTGTGCTGATAAACTCTGCTGGCTCTGCCTTTGGGGGGTTTTGGCTGGTCAGGGCTCCCAGGGGCTCAGCCCTGCACCCTCTGGCTTGGTCCCAGTCTCTTGGTGTTCCTGCTGCCAAGAGCTGCCGCACCTTCATTTTGCAGAGCTTTAGGTTGCCTGGAAACCTGTGGATGCTGTGCCCGTGTGGGGAGCTGGGGAAATTCCTTCATTCCTCCATTCCTTCCCCTCTTTCCCATGCAAAATCTTCCAAGGAGATGGTGTCAGGAGTGACACACGAGTGTCTGAAGCAGATCAAAGCTGCTTTCTGCTTGACTGATTTGTTATTTTCCCTCTCGGGGGTGTGGATGTCTCCTGGCAGGTCACAGCGTGCCCGGGGCTGTTTGTCTGCCCTCAAATCAATCTCACACCTCATCCACAGCGGGAATTACAGGGAGGGAAGGGGCTGGATGCTTCCCAAGCCATGGCAGATGCTCGTGCAGATGGTGCTGGCACAATTCCCACCGACAAATCATCGAGTGGGATTGTCCGGACCCTCCCAGCAAAGGGACTGTGGGGTCTGCAGTGATCCTGCAAGGCTGGACCGAGGGTCTGAGTCTGTCCCTTGTCCCCACTCCGTGGCAGATGGCAGCGTGGTGCCACACTGGAGGGACCTGGTTTTGGATGTCTGAGGTCTGCAAGTCTTTTTGCTAATGGAGAGGAACAAGAAACCTTCAGGTTTTAAACACATTTTTCCGCAGGTATTCTTGTAGCTCAAGGATTCTTTAGTTAAAGATGAAATTGGAAAGATAAAATCTGTTCGCCAAGGGAGTGGAAAGCTTCTCATGGTGATGCCAAACAGCCCAGGGCAGGGCTCTCCCTCGTTCAAACCATCTCCAAAGTTCACAGCACATTCTGAGAGTGGATCCTTTCCTTCCTGGGAATTCCCACTGGAATTCCTGACCCTTTTGAATTGGAATTAATGACCTGAACCTCACTTTGGGCAGAGAGCGGTGTCCCCACCCTCTGGTCAGGACACACTGAGGGACACAGCAACTTCTTCCCACTCCTGGGTCCAATTCTTTATTTACAGCATCAATAAGGAAGTTTGGGGAAGGATGAGCAGGATTCCTGTACCCAGCTGCTCCAGGACTTGTGGTTTGGGACCTTTGTGTCCCAGGCTCTGCTTTACAGCCCTGAGCATCCCAGCTCTGTGGTTGTAAAGGTGCCACCACAGGGGAAGGAATGGCCCTTCCCACCTTTGGGACAGTGGCCTGGAAACTCATATTGTGGTTCAAAAACCTCACCTGGCTGTTTGTGAAGTTATCTAAATGGTTCTTGTGGTCTGAGTCTGCTGAATTTGTGTACTGAATTTTAATTCTCCCAAATTTGCACTCTTCTTCCTGTGGGTTGTCTGTTGTCCAATTTGTCTGCTTTTTTCTTGTTGGAGAATAAACAGAGCAGAGCCCTGTAGTAGTGGAGGTTTCTCAACCTACTGAGCATCTCTCTTTTCTCCCCCAATGCAGATGAGGTGAACCTGCTGGACAAAATCACTCTCCATGCCCAGGACCTCAGCAATGTTTCCTTTGGCTACGACCACAGCAAGTGCAGGATCCTGGAGATCGGGCAGTACGCCACCCTCAACATCCCCACCAGGGAGGCCTTTGGGGACAGGTAACCTCCCTCCAGGGGCTGGGAATGGGGTGGTGGGGCTCAAAAATCACCTAAGGCGTGGCTGTTGGTTTGAGGGGTTCCTTGGAGAGCCCATTCCATGATGACATGGAGATAACTCAGCCACTCTGTGCTCTGAGCTCAGGGCGTGCTTCACTTCTTACATTTTGGAACACTTTGTCCTGTCCCTGGCAGGTTGGACAGGGCTTGGAGCAGCCTGGGATAGTGGGAGGTGTCCCTGCCATGGCAGGGGGTGGGATGAGATGAGCTTGAAGGTTTCCTCCGACCCAAATCATTCTGGGGTTCTTTGACGGTACTCAGTTGGGTGCAGGAAGGACACCTTGGCACGGCCCCATCACCCCGTGCTGAGGCTGTGTGGGCAGTGCTAATTTAGCCCTGGCTGCTTCTCTTTGAACCTCTCAACTGGAACGATTGTTGGCTCTTTTTTCCCTTCATTTTTCCTTCTCCCTCGGTTCATTTGTGCCGTGAATTTTTGTATCCCAAGAGGTTGGTTGGTGGTGACACAGCAGCAGCTGCACAATGCCACGTGTCCCCTCTTTCCGCCAGGTTTGCAGATGAGCTGAGCGTGCTGCTGAAGCTCAGGTACTCCCTGAAGGAGGACACCAGCCTGGTGACCATCCTCAGCCACCGCAGCCACGTGCTCTTCCAGATCAGGATTAACCCCCACGCCCTGGTCTTTGTCACCACCAGGAGGAGGCACTATGAGTAAGTCCCGGCCCAGGTGCTGTTTTCCTGCCTTTCCATCGTTCCTTTTCTCCTGCCAAGGCCGAGGGTTGGGCTTTCCCTCTCTGTGGGCTTTGGGCAGTGCTGAGCTCACCTCAGCTGATGGCAGGGGGTGGGTGCTGGATGTGAGAGAATTGTGAGAGAATCAGGCAGCAGCAGCACAGTGTCTGTGTGAAACTCAGTCACAGAACTTCCTCACATGGGCTGAGAAAGTGTGGCTCGGGAAGCTGTAAGGGGGAACCCCAAACAGTCCTGGGAGAAGGAAAACAACTTTTGCAGGTGTTGTTTGTCTCTCTGTTGGTTACTTGCAAAAAACGGTCGAAGGGTGTTGTTCCTGACTGTCCAGTGATGGTGATGTGGTGGTTTGCTGGCCAATGAAACTTTACTCTCTCAGAACTGTCTATAAAAGATGGTTTGGAAGAATAAAGTTGCTCGCATTTTGCTACTAAGCCTGAGAGTCTCATGTCATTATAATCAGCATCCCTAATACAATAGTGACAGAAGGTGATGTCCCTCAGACCTGGTGCAAACTCCACTCTGCCAAAATGATGCAGCTCTGCAACACAAAGCAAAGAACAAAAAAAGGTTCAGATCTCTGGGGATAAATCAAGATACAAACCCCAGACATTTCTCAGATACCTTAAGTGGTTGCAGACATTCCCAAATCCACAGAAAACACCAAAGTGGTGGTGGTGTGACAATTCTCAGATTGTTCCTTGTATCTGCACTAAGGATGGACATGTGAGGGAGCTGCTGAGGGGTAAAGCCTGCTCCTGGGTAAGGTGTGGGATGAAGTCTCCTGTTGTGCCTTCTCCCTCAGGTTCCCAGTGTCCTTCCTGGGCGATGGGCACTGGCACCAGGTGGCTCTCAGCATCTCCCTGGAGAGGCTGGAGCTGCACGTGGACTGTCGGCTGGTGGACAGAGTGAGCTGGTCCAACTATTTTGGGATGGGGGTGAACACCGAGGGGCTGATCATCATCGGAGGCCTCATCGAGTCCTTCGAGATCCAATTTAAGGTGAGAGCTGGGCAGCAGGGTCTGCCCTACCTGTGTGAATGGGGTTGCAAGTTCCCTCTGAGGGAATCCATTTCCACCGCCTTCTCTTCCCAAAACAACATTTATTTTCGTGCTTGGGCAGGACAAACTTAGCAAAGGCTTGGAATTGTGCAGAGGGTTGGGTTTGGGTCAGGGCAGCACAAGGGGCAGCGGTCAGGTCACCTCTGGGTTTGATTTCCACTCATCTCCTGGTGTTGACCATGACTTGGACCATGCAGAGAAGTCTCTGTGCAGTCAGCATGGAAGGATCTGGATGGGGAAGTGTGTCCAGTGGCTTCAAATTTCCAAAGGGCAGGGATGGGTAGGAGACTGGGCAAGAAATGTTCCCTTTGAGGGTGGGCAGGCCCTGGCACAGGGTGCCCAGAGCAGCTGTGGCTGCCCCTGGATCCCTGGCAGTGCCCAAGGCCAGGCTGGACATTGGGGCTTGGAGCAGCCTGGGACAGTGGGAGGTGTCCCTGCCCATGGCATCTCTGCATGCAACTCTTGAAGCTGGAGAGGGAATGGTCATTGCCCAAACCATCCTGTAAAGAAACCCCTGGCTATGAGAGGCTGGAGATGACCTCCCCTGCAGACCTTTCCAGACCTTTCCCTCTCCTCTGGAAGAAGCAGGAGCATGAACTCTGGTTTCTGTGTCTCTTCCAGGGAGCTCTCCAACAGCTGACCTTCATGATGGGAGACCCAGCAGCCGCTGCTGAGCAGTGCCACAGCCACAACTCAACCTGCCCAGGCTCCTTCAGCCTCAGCAGGGCCCCGTGGGAGCTCCCAACAGCCTGGCCAGAGGTGTGGCTGGCAGCTGGCAAATTTAGGGACTGCTGGGCTTTTCCTTGGAGATTCCAATGAAAGACCCAACCCAGGGCGTTGCCTGGAATTGCTGGGATCTCCAGTTTGGGGTGGGATATGCGGAGGTGGGGCGGTTCTTTTCCATCCCTTCAAGTCACAGGTGGGTTTGGTGCCAAGGAGAGTGAGTTAAAGGGAGAGTTTGGGATCCAGGGAAAGCCTGGGGGTGGCTGTGACTGGATGTGCTCCTGTGTGTGGCACGGGAAAGCTCTGAGTAATGCTGCAGCTGGAGCTGTGCTTCTGAGAGGAGGTGACAGCTGTCCTTGGGAACTGGACACCACTCTGAAATTCTTGCCCACTCCCAGCAGCATTGCACCCTTTGGGACATCATCCTTCCAGAAGTTGTCCCTCTGTTCTGCCAGCATTGCTGGAGAATGGAAATTTGGGGGACTTTGCTTTCGTTACAAATTTTCAACAAACGTATCTGTGTCAAAAAGCCCAGACCACATCATAAATCCCCCAAAACATGAAGCACTCAGGCTTTCCTCAGGAGCTGGAGCTGGCCCAGGGAAATTCCTCACATCTCAGGCCAGGTGCCTTTATGGGAAGTGCTTCATGGGAGCCTGGGAAAAGCTGGAGAGAGGCAAGCGCTGGATGTCAGCGCCTGGCACGAGCCCTCCGTGTGTCACCCAGTTCTGTGCTCTGAGGAGCAGCTGGGACAGCTGCTGGGAAAGGCAGTGCCAGGGCAGGGAACTGGCTGTGGGATGGGGCTCCTGCCCTGCCTGGCTCCTGCTCAGAGACTCCTTTGGGATGCTGGAGCCAGCACAGCCAGGCCGGGAACAGGGAGTGGGGACACCTAGGGCAGCCCTGCAGTGACTGCTGCACTCCCAGTGTGGCCTGCTTGGCTCTGTGCTGGTTATTGGAAGAGGAGGGGTTTGGGGAAGCCCTGCTGGGGTGGGACTGAGGAGCTGGCTGTGCCAGGGAGCGTGGAGCAGTGAGTGTAACACAGCTGGCCACACTGCTCCCCTCCTGCTCTGAGGGAGAGAGAAATGGGCCAAGGGTGCAGGGTAACCCCTGGTCATCCCAAAATGAAACTTGTGTTATCCCGAGCTCTGGAGACCTGGAGCTCCTCCATGAATGGCTCTGGGGTCTCACCCATCGAGCAGAAAATTTCACTTCAAGCATCAGTAAATTGCCTGCAGGTGGGACCCCACGGGATCATTCTGCCCCACATCCCCCCCAGTTCCCACCCCTTGCTGGCCCTCCTCAGGACTGAGGAGCTTCCAAATCAACAGAAACTGCAAAAAACCACCCAAACTCTTGAGAGATTTGATCAGAAGCCATTCCCTCATGTTGCTGTGAGGGATTGGCTCCCACTGTGCATTCCCTGGATGTTTCCTGTGCCACAGAGGCAGCTTCTCACTCCTGGGGCCAGCAGTAAGCACGTGCTGAAGTCAGTGCTGGTCCTCGGGCAGTGATGTTTTCCTCTTTTCTCTCTCCAACTCTCCAGGTGCCAAAGGAAACCAATGAAATCCAGGATTCATCTGCTCAGGTACTGTCCTTCCTCATGTCCCTGTGCTGTCACCCCCAGGCTGTCTCCTGGGGACAGGAGTTGCTCTAATAAGCAATAAGGCAAAGCCAAAATACCCCGACAAGGCCACTAATTGTGATTTTCCTGGCTGTTATTGTTATTTTCTTTACTGCAACCTCTCTCTTTAATGGTTTGCACGTACCTTGCTGTGTCCCAGACCTGGTGGAGGTCGTGGTGAGTGCTCAGGTGACCTTCCTGAGCGTTGGCATGGAGCCAGAGGGGAGGTGCTGGGGCAGGGAATGAGGTGGATCAGGCCATTGCCTGCCCAGAGGATTTGTGTGGATCTGCCTGGGAGCTGAGCCAGGCTGGATTAGCCTGGAGGGAAGGAGGTGAGGTCAGCAGGGTGGCAGGATTTGGGATAAAGCAGGATGACCGCTGCTCCTACCCGCAGTGGGATGTGATGCCTGCCTGGGGAGGCATCCCCCACGATCTCCCTGCTGCCACTGAGGATGTGGGAAGGGCTGGAGCTGTCTATGGGAGGGGGTGGCTGTGGTTCTGGGGCCCTCCTTGGTGTGGTTTCCTGGGATCTGGTGCTGGGACAGGGGTGGCTGCTCCCCAGTCCCACTGGTGCCCTGGTGCTGAGCTCCTTGTTGGAGCTGCTGTCCCCCAGCTGGAGCTGGAGCGTGTCTCCAGCTCTGTGCATGTGCTGGGGACATGAGGGAGTGCTCTGAGTGAGGCTGGCTTTATGTTCCTGCTTCATTTGGGGTTTTTGGCCAAGCTTTGTTGTTCAAGTCCATGCAAACACATCCTGAGGGGAAAACCCGCCAGCAAATGCTAATTAAGATTTGTGAGTTCTTCATTCCCCTCACCCTCCTGGTTCCTGTTAACTCTTTGGGGACAGTCTCTCATCTCTCACCTGGCTGTCACTGCCTGGCTACACCTGGATAATTCCAAACTGGAACTGGCCAAGTGGCTTTTGGCAGCCGGGTCCATCCCTCTGCTCTGGGGGAACGTGCCCCAGGTTTGCTGAGTGGGTTTGTAATGAATTGAGGTGGCAAAATCACCTTTCCTGAGCACTTATGGAAGGTGGGCTCTGTCATCCTGATGGATCCTGTTTGGGATGTAATTCCCTCCTGCTGGTTCTTCCAGACCCTGGCAAGACATTGCCATAACAAGGAAAGTGGTGAAATTCATAGGTCTGCAGGGGAAAACGAACAATATTCTGGATTTGGGACAAGTTTATTTTTCAGGCACTTAATAAGGAGCAGAGACGCCTTGGAATCTTTGGTGTTAAGATTTATCAGGAATAAAAAAGGTGCTGCAGTTTGGGAGTAATGAGGAGCAGCCCAGCTCTGCTGCAGGGACAGGCCACAGCTCTACTTTCTATTCCTTTGTTCATTTAGAAGTAAATTAGTACATTGGTGGATTCCTTAATTGTTAATTAGAGCTAAATAATTATGGAGGCTGAGGGTGATGGCAGAGGAAGATGTAATGGGGGGAGGCAACAGATGAGTTTGTGGTTCAGGCAGGGATATCTGAATTGCAGCCCACTCCTTCTGGCATTTTTTTTGAGGAATAAATTGCCATTTCTGACCAATCTTTGGGACATGGATGGTGTTGAGCCACTTCTGTAATTTATTTTCTCTTAGACTGTCCTAAACGTGAGCAGGAGGGCTGAGCTGGCTCCTGAACTGAATGGCTTTTCCAAGGCAGCCTAACCTGGGATCCTAAAGCCATTCACCAAACAGCCAAAGCTTAAATCCCCCAGATTTCCAAAGAGACAAAAATTCACAGGTTTAATTTTCTGGGCAGTTCAAATTAGTTGGGAAATTCCTGCTTGATTTAAAAATGCTGTGAAAGCTATGTGGAGATGCTTGGTTGGGTGGTGGCACCTCTGTTCTCTTGTGCTTAGGTTTGTCAGTGAGCACAGCTGGAGCGGGAATCACTCCTGCAGGCTCACTCAATCCTAAAATTCCATCCTTCCTGTCCAATCAGAGCAGTGTGGAGCCTGTGGAAACCAGGACTTGCACACACTCCTGGTGCTGGGCTTTAAAACACCCGTCACAAAAGGCTTGGCCTTGGCCCCTCCTGACTAACAGAGACAAGCCCTCATGGGGGAACTGTCCCTGCTCCACCCCACTGCCTCCTGTTATAAATAAAGAGCTTGACTCGGCCAATATATCAAGCAGCAATCAATTTATTAATTAATACAGAATGGTAAAGTGTGAGCAAAGCAGCGCTGGGTACAGTGGGGGTTTCCCCTCCAACTGCACACTGACCGTTGATTTTCTGCTGGTGTTTATTGAGATTTTCCATAAGCATTTNCTATAAATCAGTTTTTGGTGATTTCCAGCTTCCAGATGGTGGTCTATCTCTTTTTCCTGGAGGGTCCAGCCTTTCTTCTCATAATTAATAATTTTTAGCTTGGAATAGCTCACTTCCTTCTTCTATTTCAGTGATTCAATTCTTTCTATATATATTCTAAAGCTATAGTTCAGACCTTTTTATTAAAAACCTTATAGGCTTACATGATTCACTTATAAGCAAAATATTAGTTCCAAAGCCCCTTTCCAATCTTTTTCCATTTTGTTCATTAAACAGATGTTTTTATAATTATCCTATGGCCTTTTCCACACATTTCATAACCATAACTACAAAGGCCATCTTTTTCTACCTGACACGAAACACAACCCCACATTTCACACTCCCCAGAGCTCTGGGGCTGCTGCTTCCTTGGATAACCTGGGCTAATCCCAAATATCCCTGTGGGGAATGGGACAGACAGCTGGAGCCCAGCTCTGCCTCCCTGCTCTCAGTCCTTACCTTGAGCTCCTGATAGCTCTGATATCTCAGCCCCCTGAAGAGCTCTGAATCCTGTTTCTCCAGTGGGATAAGACCTGTGGATAATTTATTGTCCTGCAAACCCACTGTGGGATAAATGTAATGACAGGAATCTGCTGAGCTGAACCCCAGAGGTTTTTAATCCCCAAATCCGGGTGCTGCTCCACCCAGCCATGCCATGAGGAACTTGTAGTGTGGTGGGAATTATTGCTGCCCTCCAACCTTTTAGGACCTGGCCTCCTGCCTGGGTGTCGGATTTCATGTTTTTCTGACCCAGAGATGGGGCAACTGAGAGGTGTTTGAAAAACTTTTATACCATTTTCAGTCCTATGTGAACGGTGAGATGGTACAGATTTTATAATTCACACCATCACAATCAGAAGCCAAACTGTTTCCTAATTTCAATCCATAAAGCGTTTCTTGGCCTATCAGCTTTTGCTGTTTTATCATCCTTTTTATCTCAAAGTTTACATACAGATACTTTGTAAGCCTTCTATCAAGCTTTAAAAATTCTCAACAAATCCATTGCCCACACCTGGGGGCAGCTTCTGTGCCCTTGCTGACTTTCAGGGCTTGTCATGTGCCAGCAGTGTGGCAGCAAGGCCTTGGTTGATCATCAGCTTCTCCAGAAGATTCCCAGGCCGCTGTTCTTACCCCCAGTGCCTCATGTCCTGCTGCAGCTTCATGGCCGTGTCCTTGGGGAGCCACATCCCTGGGAAAGGCCAGCAGGGCACTAAGGAGTGGGGCTTGTTGATACTGAAAGGTTTGGGTGTCTTCATTGAAGACCAGAAGCTGGGTAGTTGTAAAAGAAATCCTTTATTGCATGATTAAATCAGTCCCATGAAGGCAAAGTTATCAGAGTCCACAGCAGTATGCAGAAGCCTTCTGACATAAAGTGTCTGAGTCCCAAGCAGGAGCAGCAGCCACAGCAGCAGCAGAGCCCTCAGCAATCTGTGTCCTGTGAGTGTCTCATCAGTAGCAGTCACAGCAGCAACAACAACATCGGTGTTTTCATGAGTCCTGTGTGTGTGTTCTCAGAGCAGTGCATTTTTATTCTATTTTTAGCCAATTAGGTACTTACATGAATTTCTTACAGCAGTGTTGGACCTATCCTAAGCCAAAACTGATGTGTGGCAATTTTTGTAAATTCTTACACTAATTCTACCACACAGTTCTATCTGTTCTATTTAGGAATTTTCAGCAAGGCTACATTATTTTTGTTATGACTAGAGTTTAACTAACCTTGAAAAAGGCAATGGCACTAAACTTTAAACTAGATCTTGGATCCTTTTTTTATTAACTAACTCAATCTCTTATTGGCTGAAGTACTTAAAAAATCCTTTACTTATTTTTAAACTAAACTTGCATTTCTACCTCATGTCTGCGTGGATTTATGTATTTTAGTTTCTCTGAAGGTTTTAATTCAATCCTCACACTTCTGGGCACTCCTGGGCCAGTGTGGATTTGGTCCAGGGGGATTCATTCTCCAACAGCTTGTCCTGCTTTTTCTTTAGCGAGGTGAGGCACCGGTGCTGTGGGAGTGTGGCAGGGAGCACATGGAATCCTCCTGAGGTTCCCAGGCTGAGCGTGGCCCATGGGGCTTTCAGGGATGTTGAGGGGTTTGGGTTGCTTCAATCTGAACCTGGGTAGGACATCAGGAAGCCCCAAACACCCCCTGGGAAATGGGGCACTGCTGAGGGGTCACAGGGATCTCCAAATAAAACCCAACCTGTTCCCATCGGAAACCTTCCACTGTCCCAGGCTGCTCCAAGGCCCATCCACCCTGGCTTGGGACACTCGCAGGGATCCAGGGGCAGCCACAGCTGCTCTGGGAATTTCATCCCAGCCCCTCCCCACCTGCACAGGGAAGAATTTATTCCCAATATCCCATTGAAATCCTTTCCAGTTTACACTGTTCCTCCTTGTCCTGTCACTCCATGCCCTTGTAAAAAGTCTCCCCTCCAAACTTCTCGTGGCCCCTTTAGGAGCTGGCACTAGAAATAATTCATCCTATTTATTCTTCAGCCTTGCAGTGTATTCTCTTCCCAAATCCAGCACCCAGGTGTGATAAGGGAACTGGTGAGCAAACATTTCAGCCCCTGTGGGCTGGGGGATCGCTGTGCTGAGCTGTTCCTGTGTCCATGGGGTCACAGACTCTGCCTGCCTGGCCTGGAGCAGCTGGAGAAGGAGGGGGTGAGGCCCCAGGGCTGCAGCCCCTGCCCAGGAATGAGGGCAGAGCGCAGGGGCTGTGCTGAGCACCAGGAGGGATTTGTCCCCTGCAGGCTCCTGCTGTGGCTGCTGCAGCCCCACAGGTACAGCTGTGGCCTGATCTGCTGCTGGACACTGTGGGTTCCTAATCTCTGATTTTCTTCATGGAGGTCCCGGCCCTAACTCTCTAATAGGTGTTCCTCCTCACGTGGGGCACCATTAAAATGTGTGGGGTTTATCTTCTTTTCTTCTGTTAGAGCTGGGATTAAAGCACAGGAGATGCACGTATGCAAACTCAGTTGTTTATTAATTTTTATGTAAAGTACAGTCTCAAGAGTTGTGAGCTCTAACTAACAAGGTAGAAAATGGAGCACCTCTAACTCTTTCCAAGGTCTTTTAAGCACTAATTATTCAATAATGAGATGACACCTAGATTATTTATATTTTTAACCCAATAACTGACCACCCAAGGTCTGCAATGTGGACCCTTTCACCCAATAAGAAAAACAACCCAAAACCATGAAGAAGAAGGTGAAGAAGAACTTAGCCAATGCCCCAAATCCTCCATATAGCCCCATATATATTGCTATAGTCTAAAGCCTTAAAGTCTAAGTTTCCAGGGTTTCAACAGGACACAGCCCATGGCATTTCCTGGCACTTATTCCTTCTTTAAATCAGTCCAACCTTGATTTTTGATTTTTTTTTCTATGATGCAGCCTCTTTTAGGGGCTTGATGCTAGAAAGTGCTAGAAAAAATAGCTTAAAAATTGTCTGTCTCTGATCTTGAGCTTGAGTGAATCACATTGCACCTTTGGCTGTTGGATGGGAGAGGCTGCTATTAAAAATCTGTTTCCTGGGAGAAGACCCTGAGCTTTGAACTCTTTTACCCAGCCTGATTCAGCTGAAAATTAGGGCAGAATGTTATGCTGGCTGTCTGAGCTGCTGAAAACAGGGATGCTCCAAGCTGGGCTTTAACCCCTTTGCCATTAAGGAGTTTTTGGAGCTGAAAAGCCCTCCAGAAGTCCAGCAGCATTGTTATCTTTGTCAATAAAACACTCTGAGGCTCCTCAGGCAAGATACCAAGTGGGAAACTCTTTCCAAAGCCATGGCATTAATTACATATCTGTGGTTTCTTTATTAATGAGCCCCATATCAGTTGTTCTGTTATTTTGCTTGGGCTCAGCTTGAGGGAAGAGGCCTGTAATTACTCAAAGCTTCCTGTTTGCCTTTTTTTTTTTTTGCCTTTTTTTGCCTTTTTTTTTTTAATATTCCATGTTGGCACAACACAAAGCCTTTTCCCAGTCAGTCCCCTGGAGCTTCCCCAGCTCTCTGAGCCAAACTGAGAATTCAGCACTCATCTTGGGGAGAGCCTGAGGCTTTACTGCTTTTGGGGTTGAATTCTGGGGCTGGGATTGAGAAACCCCAAACCTTGTCTCCTCTGCAATGTGAAGTGTTTCGTTGTCATTTGGTTATGTCATCTGGATTTTCTAAATGTGGACAGAACTGGGGTTCTCCTGCTCTTCCCACGTCGCTGCTGTGTTCCGTCAGTGCCACGTGTCAGGTGACATTGGGGACCCGAGATGTGGCTGAGGCAGAGACTTCTCCTGCCTTTATTTTCCCTCTTTAATTTTCTGCAAATCACAGACCCTGCCTTGCTTGTCACGTGCCAATTCCTTCTTTTTTCCCTTCTGTTTTATCATCCTTGATGGCTGCTTTCAATCTGGGCTCCTTCCCCACTTCCCAGCTGGAATTCCTGGGAGTTCCAACCCACATGCCTCACTCAACTCTCACGCTTTTGGACAACTTCGGAGCTGTTCCCAATTTGTCCCTCTCAGCTGGTTCTCCTCTAAATTTGGCCAGTTTGGAGGAGCAAGGATGGTTTCTATTGATTTTGGCTTTTAGTTGTGTTTACACAAACCAATATAATTCAGCCTTGTGCCTCAGCAATTTTTCCTTAGAGATGCTTTCCCCCTGAGCCTTGCCAGATGGGAGTTTCCAATGTGGACCTTTCCCATGTAAAGTGCTGAAGTTCAATCAAAAACGCCTTTTCTTCACTCTGTGGGAATCCTGGCTCCCAGTGCCAGCTGCCAGGCCTGGATGTGGCTTCCCACTGGGATTCCCAGGCTGGCACATCCTGTGGGGCTGTTCTGCACCAGCATCACCTCTTGAGAGCCTGAACACTCCAGCTCCTGCCCCTGCAGCACCTCACAGCTCATGGTTGGTAAGATTTGGGAATTCTCATCACACTCTTCCTCACCTGGTGGTGGAATTGCGTGGAAATCGGAGCAGCCTGGTCTGTGGAAGGTGTCCCTGCCCTTTGCAGAGGTGCAGTGAGGTGGGATTTAACATCTTTTCCAACCCAAACCGTTCCCTGACACCATCTGCCAGCTGTTATCCACAGGTAGCTGCCCTCTGAGGAGCTGGGTTTTAAATTGTTGGCTGCTGATGCCCCTGGGGTTAATGTGCCAGCCCCGTGGAGCAGAGAGGTGCTGCTGTCTTCCATTCCTTTCCCACTTCAAGGTGTACAAAATGAGGCACTGAGTGGCTGTAGCTGAAACTTTCCAATCCTGGCGACTGCAGAATGTGTTTTGGGGAAACACCACTTCATATCAAAACTAGAAAAATTGGCTGGAGGGAGGAATACGGATCAAGTTGGGAAGCTGAAGCACATAGATTTATTTTTTGTCACCACTGAAGGTGTGTTTCAAGACCTGTGTTTAATCAGAAACCCCCCAAAGCACCAAAAATGTAACATCAAAACTGTGCTGCTTCATGGTTTAATTTCTGAAAGAAAAATCCTTTCTTTCAACTCTTTATTTCAGCTCCACAAGAAATGGCTGTGGGTTTTATCCCTTCCAGGAACTGCTCCTAAGAGAACAAATATTCCCTGTGTTACCCTCGAGGGAGCTGCTGCCCTGCAGGGACTCTGCTGTCCCTTGTCCCCCTCTCAGGAGCTTGTCTGGGGTGTGGAAATGAAGAATAGGACCCTGGCAGAGCTGCCACCCCGAGGCTGCACAGGGAGGACCTTGGTGATGCTCCAAATTTTGGGCAAGGTTTCTTTCCAGCTCCACGAAGCTGGGAAGGTCGTGCCCAGGTGGGTTTAGTTGCATCAGGGACCCAATTTTAGCATATTTTCAGGTGATTTTGGCCAGCCACCATCTCTGGGGGGACACTGTGAAGGGAGGGAATTGGGGGTTTGGAATCGTCCCCTCTGCTCCTCTGTGTGGAGAATTTATTTTAATTGATAAATTATTAATTTAATAATTTATTTATTTTAGTTGATTAATTATGACCCTTGCAGCCTTTTTGCTTGGGACAGCTGATCATCAACTGGCTTCTCTTTTTTTAGCATTTTAACAGCAAAATAATAATAACAAAGTAAAAATCCAAGTAACAACCCACTGATTTGAAGGGTTTTCATGCTCCAGGCATTCCCACAGGCAGCCACCAGAGTCCATGGCAGCAGCCAGGGATGCACAGGGGAAAATGTCCTGGAAAAGCTGGCAGGGCCTTGTGGGATGTGGGGTTCAGGGCACTGTGAGCACCTGGGCACTGAGATGGGTGTGGGGGCTGGCCCTGGGTGTGAGCAGGGAGAGTGACACCAGCCAGG
>VWYN01013031.1:501802-517698 GCA_013400075.1 Hippolais icterina | reverse complement strand
TGTTTAAAACAAACCCTAAAGGTTTTCTTTATGCACCTAAAAGCGATCAGACCTTCAGCTCACTACCAGGTTAGGGATGAGAAGGTATTCTCAGTATTGCCAACCACTAAAGCTGCAATGTTTTGTATCAGTGAAATGGCTAAAATCCTGCAGCTTGCACATAAATGGATTTAGTTCTCCTTCACCTAAGGCAAATGCATTTCTTTCTCCTTCAGCCCTAAAGACAATTTATGCAGCTTTTTGTAAAACCTTGGATTTTGTTTTTTCCTTCCTTTTGCATGTGTTCTTTTTCATATTTTATTTCAAAGAATCACAGAATTTTTAGAGTTGGAAAGGAACTTAAAGATCATCTCATTCCAATCCCTCTGCTGTGGACAGGGACACCTTCCACCAGACCAGGTTGCTCGGAGCCCCATCTAACCTGAGCACTTCTAGGGATGGGGCGTCCACCTGTTCCTGTACCTCACCATGCTCTGAGTAAAGAATTTCTTCCTGACATCTAACCTAAATCTCTCCTCATTTAATTTAAAACTGTTCTCCCTTTTCTTATCACTACTTGCCCTTTATTTCCACATCATGATGGACTGTTCCTCACTTACTTTGTGTCTGTGCCCCACATATTAAGGCAAGGGCAGGAGTACAGTGCAGGCATTTCAATAATGCAGGGGAAAAAATAAGCCTCGCAAGAAAAATTGTGCAGATAATGATATATCTGAGTGGTGCAAACAAATCCTCCTTGAATGTCACAGCTCCATGACAGTTGCTGTAGTAGAAGCTAGAAAACATCAGCATATAGGAGGAATTTTTTTAGGTTAGTTTACATGGGGGTTTCCTCAATTCCAACTTCTTTTGCACTGCATGTACACATGAAGGTTATTCTGGAAGTGCAAGTGAGGTACAAAGGGGCTGGATGGTGGTATGGTGTGAAGGGTGCTTTGTAATGTTTGTGTGTTCCATGGCTGCCTGCATTCCTGACATGAAAATGCTAGCAAGGAGCATTTACAAACGTTTGCTTTTCTTTCAGGTCCGTTGAAAGTGGCACCCAAAGTCCATTCTAGCCATTTTCCTGAGGAGCCCAAACATCTGTGAGGGATGAGGCTGAGGGTTCATGGCCAGCTAACCTCTGTGTAGTGCATTGCTTTTCCATCTCCTGTGAATTCAGAATCCTGCAGCAGCAGGGTGGGGAGTCCCAGGAAGGAAAGGAAAATCCTCTGTAGTCAAAGCCAGCACAGCAGCAGGGGCAGCTTCCCTCACATGCACTGCTCCCCTCTGGAAGAGCCTCACACCTTGCATGCAGGATTTTCATTTGGTCCATCCCTTAGATGCTTGGACACAGCTTTGAGCCTGCCAGAGTTGGTGTTAGCTGAAGTTACCTCAGACATGAATTGCCTCCAAAGAGGCTGTTGAATGACCATTATGATTGCAAGTAGCTTGCCAGGCTGAAAGTGTAACACTGCACAGAGACAATGAATGGTAGGTTCCCACATAGCCTTGTTCATCTCCATGCCTCTTGGCTTTTTCCTGGCTTGCCTGGTCTGGAAGAAATTCTACAAAACAACAGGATAATGCTGATAAATCTTTCCTGTGATGGGGAACACCTTCATCTGGATTTCAAAAACCATACTGAGCCTTTGAATATTTTCATCTTGCTGCTCACCTTTTTCTGTGTGCTGGGTAATTCAGTGAGGGGGAAGCAGAAAGATAGAATCCTATATCCCTATTTTTTTTTTTTTTAAAAAAGATTCCTAATTAAGAAATTAATTTCAAGGCAGAGCAAATCAATGGGTGTAAGCTGGCTTTACCAGTGAGTTGTGTGACTGCAGCTTTTTTGTGCCTTTATTTCAGAGAGGAAATCCTAAAAGATGGATGAGGTGTGCAGGGTTTGATCATGATACAGCAGTCTTACCTCCACTTCTCTGGCTAAAACCAGCTGAGAGCTGCATGGACGGCTTTTACCATCTGTCAGTTGTGAAATGATTTGATGGTTTCGAGTTGTGTTTCTATGGGAAGAGTTTCTATTTTACAAGAAAACACCAGTGAAACAGGCGCTTTTGCTAATCGTTAGAGGGGCCAGAGATTGAATAGATGATGGAAACTGCATTTCTTTCTCATCTTGCTCTTGTCAACACTGCGTGAAAAATAGAGCAGGCCTCAACTCAGGAAAACAGCTTCATCAAATTTTGAACTTCTAAAGTTATTTTCATTGTCTGAGGACCAGAACTGACTTTTTTTAATTTCTTGTGAAATAGCCCATAGTACCCTTTAATGAAATTTGTTAGCAGGATAACTCTTGGGATATCTAATTTACTGAAAGCAGTCTTTTTTTTCAGGCAGCAAAACCACTCAGCAGTAACTTTGGTGCTAATTTTGTTAAAATTATGGCAAGATTTTGCCAAAAGGAGGGAAAATCCTGAAAAATGTCTTTCTTTTTTCAACTAAAATGTATTCAATGTGAAATTCTCCATTGTTCCTGGGTGAAGAATGTGTCCTAGCCATTATTCATTAATCATTCAATGCCAGGTTTGGGGCTTTTTTAATTTGTAACAGTTAGTAGCAACACTGGAAATCAGAGCTTTAGTTGAGGTTCATTTGAACTCCTTGCAGTTGCTTGTCTTTGAATATTTTACAGATTTTGAAGTGTTTACACCTTTTTTCCCCCTCACTTTTTTTTTTCAGTTAGATCCATGCCAGCAGACTTGAGGGAGGACTAGGATCCAGTTGTGAGCAATGTTGCACAAGAGTGTAGCAAGAGCCACCTGCTGCCCCAAAATGTTTTATAAACAGTGAAGGCAGATGACATTTGGGAGTGGAAGCAGGCAAATGGAGACAGAGGAACTTGTCCAAGGTCAAGGCTGGGATGAAATCCAGATTTCCAGTGTCCTTGTCCAGGGCCGGAGTTATGACTGGCTCAGGCTTTTCCACCCTGACCCCTTCTTCAGTATTTTGCAGTTGGGTGCACTTTTCCACCAGCCTTCTCTCCCATTTGGCCACACCTTTTGGGGAGCCACGTCCTTCGTGGTCAGACCTGAGAAGAGAGGTCAGATGTCAGTAGAGATGGCTCAGCTGAGCCCTGAGCTCTGAGCCTTATGGCCAGCAGTTGCTGGAGCTATGCCCTTCGAGGGGATAGAGGAGAATTCCTCAGCAGGTGGTGATGAAATGGCTCACCCCTGGGAAACTTTCCTTTGAACTGCTGTCAATTAAAGGATGACTTATGGCCTCCAGCACTAGTTGATTTTTTTTTCTTAATATTTACTATTTAAATTCTAGATGTTCTTGTTACCCAGACTTGTTTGTGCTTGGTCTGCCTAATTTAAGCTAAATCAGCTCCTCAGGGCAGAGTTCTGGTCTTCTTATGTTTGTAAATTGCCGTGTCCTCCCTAAGATCATGCAGATTGTAATAAATAAAATAGCAATGCTGGGTCCTTCTGGTTTTAGCCAGTCATTCCCAATGTCAATCTTTCCTTCTCTTTTTGGTGCTGGTTAGGCATAGTCCTTGTGTTGAAATCATTTTTGTTCCAGATTTTAAAACAAAAGAAAATTGTATTTAAATGAACAAAATTACATCCAAGGAGATGAGGACCATATTTGAGATGTCTGTATCTTTGTTTCTGTGACCTTTTTGGTTTGGGCACCTGGTTCACCAAAAATTCCTCAGCAGTCAATTTCAGTATCAAGAGTGAGACCTTCAGGCAGGATAGAGCTGGCTGCTGCCCTGAAGGAGAGGGGAATTGAGGGCATGGCACCTTTGAAGTTGCTCCAGGGGCACCTGCCAGACAAGACTCATTTTGGGATGGTTTGTGGAGTGGAATGAGTTCCTTAGGAAAGAGCTCCAGGGAAGCCACAGCCATCCTCTTGCCTGCTCCTGGCAAAGCAGCCAGACTGGCTGAAACCAGTGTGTGGTGGGAGAGGTGGATAACTCAGCTCCTCCCTAGATGGAGCGAAGATGTAGCTCTTATAGGCTCTTCTCAGAGCTGTAGTTTTGCATGATTTGGATACAACCTACCCTGGAGCTTGCATGTGCTGAGGAGGTGTGTGTGCTGAAAGGGATATCAGCTGCCATTGCTTTGGAAAAGGAAGGGATACCACCTCACCTGTGACACTTGTGGCCCTGACACGAGGTGTACATAACTTGTGAAGGGTTTGGCACCTTTATCATAACCCTTGGGATCCTACGCCTCCACCACGATATTGTGAATGGCTTCTCCCTGGAGCATAACAAAGAAAAAAGGCTTTTCAGGGCAAAATGAGCTTGTTAGATGTAGTTGCTTGAGTTTACATTTCACTATGCTTGTCTAAATGTTGCTAACCCAACTGTGAAGCAATCGAGGAAACCACATTGCGGCTACACAAATGTAGTGATGTAAAAAACCAAACCTGCCGCCCAACTCCAACCTGAGAAAAATTAAGATAAACAAAATCTCATGTGAATTCTGGTCCAATCCTTATCTCCTGGTCTGGCTTAGACTGAAGATGACTCATTTGCTGTGACACAGAGATGAAAATGAGCATCCGGATTGGTTTTCTAGCATGCAAAAAGCCACACTGTGCATATTGCTGTCCTGCACCTTGAAGAGGAATTGTTTTAACAGATGGATTGCTAGAGCTCTTATCCATCTTCTTGCACCCTCTTCCCTCTCCTACAGCCTGACAGACCAAGCTGGGAGAGGTCAGGCAGAGGACCTCCTATTCCAATGCATGCTAGCCTGCATCCTCAGAGAGAAGCAAGCTCGCTGCCTGCCTGCTTGGGAGCAGTGCTCAGATGCAAGCCTCCACCACAGATGTCTGAGACTGAGTTTTCAGTTCACTGGGTCTGTTATTTCTATCCTGTTTGAACCAGAAATGTGTATGTTTAAATATTTTCTCTGAAATTTCACTTTTGGAAATTTGCCTTGTAGCATTTCAGAAGTAGATCACTTGGTCATTTATTTTATTTGGAAGCTAATTATTACAACTTCATGGTGTTCCTTGATGTCAGTTATCAGAACTATCCTGATAAGAAATACAAATAATATAACTCCCAAAATAAATCACTTAAAAACATTTGACGTGAGATTCTCAAATATCATTTCAAAACCCAAAAATCTGACCTCAAAATGCCAATGTGTTCTGGATTGAAAGCATTTAACTCATTTTTATTTAATTCCAGTATCTTTTTAATGAGACTTTTATTGAGATCATTGCTAAAGAGATTAAATTGGGTAAAGGCTTCAGTTTTGCATTAGAATTTCACTCTTAAATTCTGTTGTCACTATCCTGCACCTGCAACAAAGACATTTATGTAAGGTAAATGTTTCCATTGATTCTGGATGAGATGTTTTTGCCTGGGTCTTAGAGAAATGTTAAATGAAACATCCTGTTAAGAGTTTGAGTTAATGCCACAGTGAATTTATCTTAATGTATCTTTATTTTCTCAGACCTATCTGGGCTCCAGCTCCTTTCGTTAGGGGTAAATACTCAGAAACTCACTGCTTACTTACATGTCATACCTGACTGAGCCAAGCCAAGAGGGATTTATTATGTCAATAGTAAACATGATAAATAACATGTACTAACATGTAAATATGGTGATGGAGAGTACCCAGAGAGAACTTCTGCCGTATTGCTCTGTAGCTGTCACTGCTTCTTCTGAGAGGAAAGAGCTGAAGGAGAGATCAGAAGAAGACAAGGTTAGGAGATAGGGCAGCAAGGCTCTAGGTTTAATGTTGGATGTGGCAAATCTTGGGTCATTTCAATTTCTGATGGTGGTGAGTTCCACACCACATAAATCACGGGTCTGTGGGAGAGTGGCCACGTGCTGCAGTCAGGAGTAGATGGATGGGTGGTGGGAGAGGTGGGCTCCCAGGTGAGCCTGGGAGCTGCAGCAGGTGGCTAAACCCCTCTTTGGCTGCACTGAGGAGTCTGCATCCCACTAACAGGATGGGGGCAGAGGTTTGTTCCCAGGGACCTGCTTTGCTGAGCAGATGTGCTGCATAGCTCTTTGGGTTTTTTTCGTTTGTATTTTTTTAGTAACAGCAGGAAGCATCAAAACTGTGCCCACCTCACTCACCCTGGGGGACAAACACTTATCATGGGCAGGTGAAAAGCACTTTCTTCTGTACCTGCTGTTTCTTATCTCACAGTGCTCAACACAGTCCCCAGGGTGCCAGGACTGACCCCAACAGCTAAGTGGGCATTGTCAGGCAGAGGAAGACAGCTGAAACCAAAGAAACCTCTTCCACAGGTGGCTGATATTGCCAATGTCCTGTCAGGACACACAGGGGAGAAACTCAAAGTTGCTCACAACCCATCCCTCCAGTGACCCAGTGCTCCTCCTGCCAGCCTGCCAGCCTGCCAGCCTGGCATCCCTCCTCCTGAGTGGACCAAAGCTGAGGTTAAACCACAAGATGGCTGAGGCTTGCAGTTGGCCTGCACAGTTCACAGAGAATGCTGCTTTTGGCCTTTTGCATGAAGCTCCTCATCACAGGACAGCAGCAGGGTGGCAGGGCTGTACTTCGTCTCATCCTTGGTTGTCCCCTCTTGTCTCTGCACTCTTTGCCCTGTGCTGAACAGGATAGCAGAATGAAGATAATGATCCTCATTTGTATCAGTTAAGGTCTCAGCCCACTCTGGAATTTACTTCATTAGGACTGTAGGCTGAATTTATTTTCATTTCTCCTACTCTAATGCCTTGCTGCAGTGTAACTGAAGCATCTCTTTTTAGTGTTCTAAGTACCAGACTTGTCTCTTCTAATTTCTTTTAACCTTCTTCAGGTTTCTCTTCTGCCACTTCCCACTTCTCTTTCTCTATCTTCTTTTTGTGAGCTGTTTACCCACCTCTTTGTTCATCCAGCTTCTAATGCTGAATGAATTCATCCTCTGTTAGCAATGGAAAGGCAGCAGGCAAGGATGCCAGGCACACTTGGTACTCACTTAGGCTGTGGGTGGAACCCCAATCTCGCTGGAGGGGACAGGTACATATCCCTTTTCCTCCAGCTACAGTGGATCAGGAGATATACTTAAGGTAAGAGGCTGAGGGAATGCAGAAAGCTCTCACTGCCTCTAGGGCAGGAATAAAAAAACAGAAGAGACAAGAGTTAAAATTTAAGAAGCAGGGAAGCAAGTGGGACACTGGGAGTGGAGGTCAGGGCCCATTGCACCTGTGCATGGTGAAATGCAGCTCTGTGGTCAAAAGCCATTCTTCCTGCCCAGCCCTCCTCTCCCTCCTGCCTGGGATGGGACTGGTCTTTGGGAAGCTGCCCAGTCTGCAAGGAGGCTGGGTCCTCCCACTGCCCCCGACTCCCATTTGTGCCTGGAGGAAAAGCAAGACAAAGAAAACTTTTGAAGTGGCCTTCTATGGGTCGCCACCTCTCAGCGCTTTGGCCCGGTGCTCCCTCTGCTGGGAAAAGCAAAGAGATGAAAATCAACACAAAATAGGCAGAATTGGCCTGGAAAGTGCTGACATGATATTACACTTTTCATTCTGTCACAGGCCTGTGTAGCTGTAGTTGCAGCCACTGACTGCCTGTGGACACATAGAGAAATTTGTTCCCTGTTCCCATAGGTTTTTCTGTGAGTCTATGCTTTAAAAGAGATATACTACCTTTTTCATGACAGCTTGGCTTCACTATAGCTGGTCTGGTCCCTATGTTTGACCCTTACATGGGACTCTTTCCAAATCCTCACCCTAAACTTGGTGTGCTGAGGGCTGGTGACTCAGCACACCCATCACTTCTTGCTCTTACACTTCGTATAAGACCCTTAGAAGCTCCCTATGGGCAAAGAAGATCTTCATTGTGGATTACCTTTTCAAGTAGCACTGGTGCTGCATTATAGCACTAGAAACACCTGTTTTCAACAAGGGAAATGGCAAGGTTTAAGTGTGTGTGCTTGTGTGTTGCAAAAGCCTGCATCTGTATGTGTGCTGTCAATGGATGAGGAGAAAGTGTGCGCCAAGCTCTTCATTTGTTTAGGAGGTGGTGGCAGCACATTGGCTTCTATAGAAAGCTGTTGGGGAAGATGAAACAGGAAAACCTTATAAATATGACTAGTTATTTTTAGAGAATATGAAACACATAAGTGAAATAGAGTTGAAGGCAAGTTTCGATGTCTAAGATGCCAAGCTTTAGTTACTGAAGAACTGGAAAACAATAGTATGGCCAGTTGAAGGTAATCCCCCCCTTGATGAAACAATACCCTTCTCCTTACCAAGAGTCTAAGGGTCAAAACAGATCCTACTAGCTTGGCAGAAAGAGTAGTTTTTAGGGTTTAAAATATAACACAGTATGGTAATGTAATGATTCTTATAGGCTGTATGTAAATGCTATAGGATTTGTATCTTGTACTAGATTAGTTAGTATAAATTAGAATATTCAGTATGGAAGAAGATTTAATGTATTATAACAGGAACTTTGCTCTCTTTTTCCTCTTCTTCTCTTCTTCTGCTTCTTCACTCTCTCCTTTCTCCTCTTCCTCCTCATTCTCTCAGACCTGCTCTGAGCTGTGGCTGGCAGCTCATAGCAGGGCCCCTTCACCCACGCTCTATGCAATAAACTGCATGCTCCAAAACTAGGCTGGACTCCAGAGATCTCTCATCTCTGTTTGTCCCATCACCATCCTCTCCAACCTCATTCTCACAGATAGCTTCACAGACTTTTTTCCCCATCAATGGGCTGTCCCTAACTGCATTTATTAATTCCATTGAAACAAATGAGTCTGTGTCTGGATCTGGCTGCACGGCCTTCAAGAGAATTTATTCTGTATCTTTCGTGTTAGTGATATCTGTGAAAAACAGGAAACTGTTTTCCCATCTCATTCACATAATAGATAAGATGAGAAATTAGCTGCTGGATGAGCATCCCGGGGGCTGTTCATTTTTCCACAATAACTAAGGCTCTGCTGCCTCCTGTTCACACACATGTGCACCAACACACACGCACACTCCCACTGTCTCTCTCTCAGGGTCATTTTCTCACTTGAGAGGGGCTCTGCCTCATTGTGACAAACCTCTTGATTTGGAGAGATTTCCCTCCCTCAATTTCTCTTCTCTTCTCTCTTGCTTCCTTCCAGAGCTGCTGCATGTGGAGTGCCTGGCCTCGTGACAGCTGGCTGTGTGCACCCCTGAAGGAGGAAGGTTTGGGTGACGAGTGGATTTTCACCAGCACAACATGGTACATTAACCCCTCCTGCTGGCTACTCTTCTTCCTTCCACATTCAGGGCCAGGGACCAGACAGGACGCCCCATGTACTGCTGTGGTGAGCCCCAGAGAGTAATCCCTTTGGATGACCTCCACAAATTGACAGCAATGATTTTTCCCCAGCCCCATGAATTTTTCCCTGCTCTGTCCTTCTGCACTTCTCCCTCTGCAGATGGTGACCAGTGCCATGTCAGGTGACCTACTTTCTTTTGCAGTTTCCTTTTCCCACCACCTCACTCTCCCACCACCTCACGTTTTGCCTCTTTCAGACAGTAAAATGAAGTAAAAAATGGGCAGAATTTATCCTGTCCAAGAGATGCAGTTAGTCCTTAGGACAAAACAAAAGTATTCCCAGGAGAATGCTGGAGAAGGAAAGGGTGCTTTGCCCTCCCTGCATTTGTCTTCCTGCAGACCTGGGCTGGGGGAAAGCTCACAGTCTTGGAGCAAATTTAAAAAAAGGAAAGTGTAGTCAAAGGAGAGGTTGGGTTTTTTTATTTTGTTTTGTTTAATGTTTAGAAAACTAAAGAAAAGGAAATCAATTATGAGGCCTACCTGAATTTTATTTCCTCACCAAAAACCAAATTACTCAGCAAACTTATCGCTTGCTATTGCAGGCCTTGGTATTAAAGAAAACAATCAGGCCAGCAGGATTAATCTCCGACAGCTGCCTTATCTTTAACTTGCACCTTTGTTATTTTCTGATGAGCTTCTCTTTTTTTGCTGCCACGTTGTACCATACCTCACTGGTTCCTTTCATTTTATCATCAGGCAGGAGCGGAGGACCTTTCAGTTTATTAAAAAACCTTTATTTGTGAAGAACAAAGAGGGGGGAAAAAAGGCAAACAATGAGGTCAGACAATCTCCTCCTTGCCAGGAGTCACTCACCTGTTATTTAGAGTGTTATCAGTTAGGGGAGACTTGCATCATTGAAAACCAGTCCCTGACAGCACACTCTGTAAATGTGCACACACACATGTACGTGCACACACACAAAAGACCCTCATGATTGACTCACACCAACCTCCAGACAAGGTCCTCTCTTGCCAAGGCTATAATATTTCCAGGGGGGGGGACATCCATTCTTGCTCTGGCTCGGGGATGGCAGTCAGGGTTTTGGTGCAGGAGTATGGCTTTGGCAAGCCTAGATGTACCAGGCAACTGCACCTCAAGCAGTGCCCTCTGCCCCCCAGGAAAGCCTCCTGCCCCAACCTGCTTCGTGCTCTCCTGACAGTGCCTCTTGGCACACAGTGAGACTTTGAGATTTTCAAACAGCCTTCCCTTCTGCAGTGCCTCTCCAATTCTGCTTTGCTAAAGAGGGTGATTCAGGTAGCACCCAAAATTACTTTCTCAGGTAGGTGTTGTTTCTCAGTTGCAGTCCTCAGTGTTGTGCAGATGCCCACCCCACCAGTGCAGGAAATGCCTCCTGCCTTTGTCCTGCTGGTGAGTACCTCTGTGGAAGTTTTCACAGAAGCCTGTATGGGCAAGATATACTCTGATTGCAAAATGTAGAGCTGGTTTCCTGTTCTTGATGTAACAAGTCCAGCTTACAGTGTTTTTTTGTTTCCTTTCATCCCATTGAGTTCTGGACTTGTAGGATGTGAACTCATGATTGAGTGAATTTGAGTAAGTGATTTCACACTGGTTCCCTAGGATGGGGAGCTGCACATATAAAAAAACCCAGACTTCTCTTCATGGAGTTTGAAGAAAAAACCAACTTTGAAGCTAACTTTAAGGAAGAACCTGTTGAAGATGTTGAGATTATTGGTGACTAACTTGTGACATTAGGCAATGGACTTAGTGCAACTGAGAAATTTTTCAGCATTTAAAGAGAGCTAACAAGAAAATCAAAGAACAAACCCCAACCAATCCCAAAATAATAATAATAATGAAATGATGTTACTCAACTCCCACAAAAACTAGAAAGGCCTGGAAGACAAGGTGTGAACCCCTGGATACATACCTTTACCCTGCTCTGTCAGTGTGGTTACAGGCATAGCCATGTACGTGATGATAGAAGACATGATGATCCAGCAGTATGAGCGCTTTACTGGCAGAAGTTGAAATTGATCTCCTGTAAATCACACTGCCAAGAGTGGTGCATGGCATTGTTGTCCTTTGCCTCTCCTCTGAACCAGAGGGGGAAGCAGATGGTATAAATCTGTTTCTCCCAGAACTGTGCCAATCCTCATCAAAGGAAGAAAGACCAAACCTTCTGCTACCTGTTTGAGGCAGCTCTCAGTCCTCTTTATGCCACTGGAGACTTCCTCAACAAAACTTTTCTAAGGTAAGGAAAGCACAGCTCCAAAGAGCTGACATATCCTGCATTTTCCTGGTTACAGGTTTCCTGGTTTCCTGGCTTTGGAGCCCTGGGTTTCTCTCCTTTCTTGGGTCTTGGAGTGATTTCTGAAGTGTGTTTTGTCCACGGTTTTGTCCTTGTAAGCTCTAGGCAAGAAGTGCTGCCACACATGGCTACAGAAATCGAAGCACTACAACTTTCACTGTATACCCAAAAGCAATCAGGAATTATCTTGGTTTATTAAATAAAAATATACAGAGATCTCTAGCTTAAAAGGATACAAGTGTCCATAAAATGATTAGATATGTTTCCAGACTGCAGACTGTGGAGTTACACAAAGAAATGCTTTGAGAAATCACAAGCTATTTACCTGTGTGTTTCTGTGTACATGTATGTACATGTGCCTTTCAACAGAATCACCTCTATCATCTGGATATTTTCAGAAATCTGCCTCTCTTCTTTCTAGGAGTTTTCATTTCTGCTCTGGAAGCATTATTTAGTTTGACTGCTCAGTGCAAATCTGCAGTGTTCAAACCAATCTGAAAAGAACCTGAGAAAACGAGAAGAGATGGTTACACTAAGTGGGGACTAAAATCTGAAGAAAAGGAAAAATAGGATAGTTCTTTGACAAAGGAGACTTTGGGATCTCTTTTGTTGTGTTCTGGTTTTGCACCCCAGGCTTTTTTGGTGCATGTTATCTTTCCCTTTCCCTTTCCCTTTCCCTTTCCCTTTCCCTTTCCCTTTCCTCTTTCCCTTTCCCTTTCCTCTTTCCCTTTCCTCTTTCCCTTTCCTCTTTTCCTTTTCCTTTTCCTTTTCCATTTCCTTTTCCTTTTTTCTTTCCCCTCTAGACCAATGGCAGTCACATAGTGCAGTGAGCTCTCAATTTGAGCTTGAAGGACACGTGAGACCTCAAGAATCCCCTTGCAAAGAACTTATCAGTGGCATCCCATAGCTTGAGCTAAGGGAGGTAACCTATTTAACTCCCTTTTGTTTGGCCATACCTACTTAGTCCTTTCTGGAAATACAGTGTTCTTATCTTTCCTTCCCTGGCTTTTCAGAAAGCAGCACTGGCCTGAAACAATTGCAATTATTTATTTGATTTCATTTATGCTGTGCGCAATCTTAGATTTTGTTAGCTGCAGTTAAAATAAAAACAAATCAAACCTCATATTCCCTGCTGAATTATACTGCCATGACAACAATGAAAGTACAAGTGTCCTCATCAAAACCTTCTCTTCCCAGCCCACCCCAATATTTTAAACTTAAGCTTAACAAAAGAGACAAGTTTTGCAATGTGCCCTGAAGGTTTGCCACACAAGAAAGCAAATTCAAGAGTATGGGCTGCCTTCTGATGAGAAAAAAACCAACCAGAGCCATTTCCAAATATGTTGTTCCAAGGACTTCCAGTTCAAAGGCACCAACTTATCTCCATGGTGGGCCTAGTGTTTGCAGGCAGAAGTAGTTTCTGTGGGACGAGCAGGTTCAAATCACAAGGAGATTTAGAAACTGAGGCCTGAATTGCACCTGGAAATGAACTGAAAATTGGCGCAGCCTGTGTGCCATCTGCGCTCTATGGTTTGTGTCTGAAATGTGGATATGTAAGCAGGCAGCTGCATACTGCAATTAGCTGAAGTTTCTGAGTGGTCCTCAGACGTAGAGCTGAGCAGACCACATGGCAGCGATCCAGTCTGGAGATGAGAAAAGCACAGACAATGGTGACACAGTCCAACAGGACAAGAGGTTGAAATCTCCTCACCAAGCAGATAGGAGAAGGGGAAATAAACACTCGTAGCTCCTGCTGCCACTGGAACATTCAAAAGCATCTGGAAATCTAGGAGGCCTTCTCCAGCCGGGCAACAAAGGGCAAGGCTTTCCTCCATCCAGATGGCGAGCATCACTTTTGCCATCTCCCCCAATTATTTCCTGCCACCATTATCATTTTGATTTCATGTGTAGTCAGCTCTTGTATTCCAAAACCTGGATTTAGATTGAGCCTGAGAAAGCCAAATGTCTGCAAAACCTGAAGTCCCATGAAATAGGAGTCACAGTTGCTGAACAACATGACCATTTTCATGGCATTGTTTTCCAGCACTGTGATGGTCCCTTTGTGAGCACCACAAGCCATCTGTGAAAAAAAAGCAATGAAATAACCCTCTAATAACATTCATGGGTTTTTTTTATTCACATGGCCGAACCTCTTGACCATAAACTAGGTGGGTGCAGGCTATAAATACTGTGAAGTTTCCTGTTTGGGAATACTTTCTCTAGAGTTTGTCTCAAAGGTGGTAGTCTCCTTGCTGCAGTGAACAAAATCTATTTGAGGCCCACTGGGGTTATCACACCCAGGATTCACTTTTAGCCATAGTTATAGGAGAGAGGAAGACTGCAGCAATTTTTCCAAAGGAATTTTCTGGGGGAAAATAGCGGCTCAAAGGGGGAAGTTGAGGTTGGAGCTTTACTGTTGTCCAAGAACACTGAGAGCCCAAGTACACTGTATTGTGAGAGACTGATATATGGAAGAGATGCCAAACAGATGGATTACATTACAAGGTGACAACTGCATTATCAGGAACCCAATGCATTCAATCTGTGCTGCCTTGCTCAGATTTTAGGCTGGTGTAACTCTTTAAAAGAGTCCCTGCTGTGGCATCCTAGAGCAGTGCATTGCCCCAGAGTTGTGTGATGGTACAGCCAGTGTTGCTTCTTGAGGGGCAGAGAGCAATTGTGCTGCTGAGGTGAATAAATAAAATCCCTGCACCTCAGAGTTTTGACAACTGTGCAATCTGAAGGAAGCCACTCACGGCTAAAAGGAGTTTCATCAATAAAACAACAAACACACGGAAGCTCAGACAAACACTGGGAGCAGACTCTAGTTTTTGGAATGGGATTGTGTGTCATGAACAGTAATACACCTTATTATATCACCTAGATGTGAAAGGTTTGGTGTAAAATTAGATTTGCTCACTGTGTTAACTGAATGGAGAGAATACTCCTATGTGTTCAGGAAGCACTGAATACCCAGCCCAGTGTGGGATGCCCTGCTTGGTTTTGTTCTGACACACCCAACATCCTGAGGACTGGCTGCTAATTTCAAATTGGATGGCTTTGATTGTTACTGGTGTATGAGACAGAATGGCAGCACAGGCTGAGGCTGTTGCTGACAGTTAAAATAATGATCTTTTTTACTAGTGAACTGTGCACATCTTGAGTCACTGAGAGAAAATGGCTTGCAGAGAGATCCAGAAGGCAGCTTGTACTCCTTTTTATAATACAATGGCAGGGGAGACTCACACTTGAGATTTCTGCTCACTTGATACCAGTTTCGTTTTTGTCCAGCCTTGACTTTCTCCCTTGCACAAACTGCACCTTGGTTCAGGCCTGCTAGTTGATATTTATGCCTATTTATGCCTGATGCAACTTGTCAGTGTAATTTTCTGCATAACGAATTTGGTAGTCTTGATTGTAAAATTTTCTTTTTGAGCTCTGTGACCTTCTGAAACTTTGGGAGCACGCTGTTTACCAGGTCACCCACCTACCCAGGTATCCCAAGCTTTCTATGCCTCGTTGTGTGGACCATGTCAGTCAGTCATGAAGGATCTCTCCCACCTACTTATTTTCCCATACTGCATTGAAATCAGTTACATGTCTTAGTTTTGAAGGCCTGATTCCCCAGTTAGAACATCACTGGTTTACCACCATTCCCTGTGTACTCATGAAATATCTGCTTCCACCTCCAGTCAGGCAATTTTCTGGTGTCTATTACTCATTTGTTAAATTTTCAAACAAGGGCCTCTGTGTTTTCTTCCCTATTGCATTGTTAAAGCTTAAACAAATGTCTTTCTGTTTTCTTCCCTGCTGCATTTTGAGCTCAAGATGCATCCCCTGCAGCAAAATCCAAAGTTGCCTTATTATTGCTGTACAACCCACCTTCAAACTGCCCTTTAAAATGGTATCTATAAAAGACTGAACAACTGCTTGTGGGTGTGCTGGAGTGACTGCCTGCCCAGCTGACTATTATTTTCCTGTTATTTCTTTGTATTTCCTTCCTGTCTGAGTTTTTCTGACATCTTTCTCCCATTAAACCTCATTTCTTTGTGTTTTAGACCATTTTCTTGTGCTTATAGAGCGCATGCCACAGTTGGAGCCTCCACTGTGACTAGGGATCTTGGACTTGGTGATGGTTTATGTTGGGTGGAGATGTGGGGCTGGGAGAGAGGAGGATCCCCGTGTTGTCTCTGCTAGCCCTGATCAGCGTGGGACATGTGTCCCTCAATCCCCTGGCATGGCTGTGTAGCCTCCTGGCACCCTCTGCTGAGCTCAGCCCTGGGAACTTGGGACACGAGGGAGAGGGAGAGGGAGAGGGAGAGAGGGGGGGAAGGGGAGGGATCAGGAGAAAGAGAAGAGGAGAGGAGAGGAGAGGAGAGGAG
>VWYN01013031.1:433642-492235 GCA_013400075.1 Hippolais icterina | reverse complement strand
GTTTGCCAAAAAAAAAAAAAAAAAAAAAAGGGAAAAAGAAAAAAAAAAAAAATGGGAAAGAAAAAAAAAGAAAAAAAAGAAAAAAAGGAAAAAAAAAAAAGTGCCAGGGGCTTAAAGTCTGAGTTGTTTCACATACATTAACATAGAGGTCTGTTTATTTTCAGAAGACCTCGCTTATTGGTCTCTAATGTTTCTCAGGTTTGTATGACCCAAATATGGATTGTTCAACTTTTTTGCAATAGGCATTTTGGCAAGTACTGAATTCATTTTTGGTATTAAGTCAGCTGTAGAGAAAAATAAATAAATTGCTGAAGTATCAGAGCCAATTATGGGCACTGGTTCATGTGCTGGATTCTGCATTTCTCTTTTAGATATTTAAATGATTTCAATGCACAGGCCCAGTCATTCCAAGTCTTTGAATGTATTTAAAGCAATTGAAAACCCCTTTTCAACACAAAAGTCAAATAATCTTATAGCCTCTTTTAAGAAATACTGATGGTTACCTTAAGATTATGTCAGGATGTAAGTTTTAACACAGAATTCAACTTGCTGCAAAGGAGTGTTTAATTTACACAGGAAAAGTGACATAAAGTACAAGAAATAACAATTGCTCTTAAAAAAAACCCAAACCACAACCCATGGTTCAAAGACTATATTATCCTCATATTCCAGTATAAGTCACTTCACTTTCTTCAGATGCAGAACTTGATTGAAACACAGACTGATTTGCAGCAAATAAATGTAAGTCATACAGAATTATATAGGTTTTTCCTAAAGGGAGACTTTGCTATCATACAAACTACCCTGAGGAAGGAAACTAACAATTCAAATAAACCAGTCATTAATTTGCATCTAACTCATAAGTCTGAATCCTCCAAGCCATTAATTTTGGGTGGGAAGGGCAAGAGTTCTGCTCTTGTCTGCAGAATAAGAAGATAGTGTTGCTATCTCTTTCATCAGGAATTTTTGTACATTAGGAAAGCAATAACTTTTTCACAAGTATACCTATACAACTGTCACAAGTAAAAGGCTTCTTCAAGCCTGATGGCAAAACCTCCAGCATGCCAAAGCAGCAGTGCACTTGTTTATTATCATATAGAGTTTAACCTTTTTTTACACTGTCTGATTTCCTGCTTTTCATGCAGATATAAAAAAATCTAGGCTAGGGTGTAAAGGAAGGCAAAGCTTGTAAGCAAGAGCTGGCCAGCTCGTGATGGAGGTTATTAACTGAGGACAAAACAGACATTTACAACAGTGGCACAGAAAAGGGAGAATTAAACAGAGATCTTTAGTAATGTTTTCTCCTTCAGAAATATCACTTTGTCTACAGCCATGAGAACACTTGGGGAAAAGAAAGAAAAAAAAGTAATATGAATGTTTAGGCTTCCCCTAAGCATTTTCCATGCTCTAGATAGCCTGACTGTATCCTAGCTCATCATTGAACAACATCTCAAATATGCCCTTCCCCTCACTGGCTGGAGGGACTAATTTATGAAGAGAGATTAAAAGAATTAAATATAGATAGCTTTGCTAAGTGAGGACTACAGTAGGACAAAAGAATAGACTACAAATACATGGAGGGGGTTAATTCCTGAGGGAGGTGAATTATTTCGGACAATAGGAGTGGGTTTAACTAAGAGTAATGGGATGAAATTAAGAATAGAAAAAATTAGGCTGAAAATAAAAAAGAATCCTTCTTGACAGCTAGATCAATTTGGACATGGACGACTGCCCCTTGGGAAATGATAAAAGACTCATCGTTTGGTACATTTAGAGGCAGGCTTTGACAAAACATCATTTAATGCACTGTGGAAAACCACTTGCAGGGAAATATGTGAGAGGAGTTGATAGGTGTTGTTGGTCTCCTCAGTCTTTCTGTAAAAAATTTCATCAAACCAACCCTCCAACTCGGCGTACCAGCTTTGTCATCCTCACACTTGGACCACATGGATCCACACTGAGGCATGAGAGCCACATCACCCCTATCCCCTTGCCCAGTGGAGCCTAGTAAATCCTGCAAACTCTTCTCTTGGCCTGCTTTAGTTTGGCAGGTCAAGATGCAAACGGTGGCCACCTCCATTGCAGGGCTCCTTTTGTACACTCAGATGCCAAATTATCCTTTCCCTCCTGTTTATTCTACACAACCCCACGGAGGTGCTGTGGCAATTTCTTCATTTTTAAAATCCTCCAGCACAGAGGGCTTCATGTTGGTAGCCCCCTGAAACTGCAAGTGTTTCAAATGCCTCCGTCTCTTTCCAAGGCATTCCAGGAAGATTACGCTTGTAGCAACCATCAGTGAGAGCAGTAAGCACAGCAGTGTAAGAATTCTGTTACCTTTGAGTTTTGTTAGATGTAAAAAGGTGGTGATGGCTCCATCATACATCTAAGAGGAGGAAATCGGTTTCTGTAGCTACCTGCAAGATTCTCTACCCTGTCTAGCACCTGGGCATAAGAAGGAGATGCAGTACAATAAAGTTTTTAAATAAGTTTATTATTATCAAAACTGCATTAAATGGAGACTTGGAGTCTACAACTTCTAAAGAAGCAGAGGACTAAATTCTGCATGGCTTTGCTCTTCATTCAGGCCTTCAAACCAGGAATAACATGCATGATAGAAAGGTGTGGCTTTCCAGATGCATTTGACTTCCATCATAATAAGGAGCTCCATTTTGATACTTAAAATCCTTAAACCTTCTTAGTTGAGACACAGAATGTTTCCATATTATGTGGAATGTTTCCATATTATTCCCTACAAATCTCTCTCATCCAAAGCCTCGCTATGACCCTGTCAGCTCTTGATGATTGTGCCATCACCCTGAGGGATAAATACCCCAGGGAAAGGCAGCTTTGAGAAGGAGCGATCTCTCACAAAATGAATTCAGAAACTCTAGTTTGTCATTTTGCCCTTCTTTTGCAGGGAAAAAATACCCACCATCAACAAAAAAACCCACGCTTGTGATTTCTTTTGACTTAAACTGGGCATTCAAAAAGCTGTTTTTATTAATGAATCATATTAAGCCATCAGTGAAAGGCTCCCTGACTCTGTTTAAATAACAGGCTATGATTCCTCCCTCCCGCACCCCCCTTCCCTTTGGCTCCACTGCTATTAATTGAGGAGTTTCTTTGTTTCTTTTCTAATGAAGCTAACAGAACACATCTGTCAGGTGCTTGTATTCTTCACCCATCTATAGTATGTAATAGCCCAGCTGGAGGCTATAATGCTACACAATACCCCTGGCCGTTACAGCAACTATTTATTCCTGGGTTTTTCCTCAGATAGGGATTTGAAAAAAATCTGAAATTTGGGCCTAATTGCTATTTACACAGCGATAGACACCTGTTCTAGCTGAGACACTGGCTCATGAATCCCACACCTGAGACCTTAGGGAAAGGGAAGGCGAAAATTTCAAGCAGCTGCCAGTCCAGTTCAGAAACAGAGAGCTTTTCTATGAGATATGTACATACAGTACATAAATCCATGCCTGTGTATTGCCATAGCTACTGTTTCACGGCCAAATGCTCATTTAAAGGCTTAACATATGCTGGTTGTGTGGACACATGTACACAACCAGGAGGAAAGAGTTTTCTGCCTTTGCTTCTACGTTTTTATTGGACTCTCCCAAATTCTTGGTGCCAGGAATTATTTCTCCAAAGATCTGTGGCTGCAGGTTGCTGCCAGCTACCGAACTTCCACTCTTGCCTCATGTTGTGCAGCACAATAGCTCCATTTTCCCCTTGTTTATGCAAAGGATCCTGCTCTTCCTCTTTGTTTCTGTTCAGGGGAGCTTTTCCTGCCCCTCTGCTCCTCAGGAGCAGTAGTCCACTGTGGAGACTTTGTTCTCATAAGGCTGCTAACAGTGAAGGGGCAGTGTAAAGCTGCACATGAGTCTAAGTTAGCAGCCTCTCCAATGCAGTTAAGAGTGAAAATTGATTAAAATGCAACTAGATCACAAAACTCCCCATTTTTTACCTCAGATGTGTGTCAAAAACACAGAGATGAAGAAAAGATTTCTTTCCTTTTCTCTCCTCTCCTGGTCATTGTCATTCCTCCCCCACTGTATATTTCAATCATTCTTCCCTCACTTCATGTTTCTGTTTTGTGCCAAACAGCCCCATTCATTAGGTGTAGGACAGAAATAAAATGTTGTTGCCCTGCTACCTTATCAGATGACTATGCCCTCTGCTGCTGCCAGGGAGAGGGGCTGGTGTGCCTGCTTTTTACAGAACTTTTCCCTCCAGTCAGGGGACCCTCTGAGATTTTCAGTCAAGACCTCTCTTTTGTGAAAAGGCCTTTAATTCAGGCTGTTTCTTCAATCCAGCAATGCCCTGTCATCCCAAGCCCACCTTCATAACACTTTTGTTTGGGGGGGGGGAGGGGAGAGGCAGGAGAAGGGGTTGAATAATTAACTGGAAAAATTGGTTCTTATGTCATGCAAAAGACTTCTGAGAGCTGCTGAACATCAAATGCAAGAAGGGAAGGTGAGGAATTGGAAGGTTAATAAATGGATTAAAAAAAAAAAAGTGAGAAAAGCTCACACGACGGATGAAATAAGAGTACTGAGCCTAGTGGAATATTCTAGAGGCTTTCAAAAACATGTATATCAGAAACAGAAAGATCAGTCAAGGAGCCAGAAGTGCTTTTAAGATGGGGTGGGGCACCCAGATTGGTGAGAGATGAAGGGGATACTGCTAATATTAATTATTTGCTGCAGGGATCACAAAAGCAGTTCAGTAGCTGAGGACAAGAACAGAAATTCATTTTCCAGAGGAGAAAGAAAGAAGTAGTGAGTGATCCCAGGGTCATTCCAGGACAGGTGATAATGAAATTAAAGTTAATGAAGATGAAGAAGACACCAAAGCCAGATGAGCCTCCATCCCAAGATTATGAAGCTGATGCTGATAATAAATGCTCCCTGCAAAAGAAGAGGAACCTTAAAGGTAGATGGAAACCATGTCTGCATCTGATTTAACAGGAGCTCTGGGATAATAATAGACATTAACCTTTTTCTTCAAAAGACTGAAGTTTTAGTAGCCACTGAGTACCTAGGAGCACAGATTCACCCTGATAATATTAAAGCACCTTCTCTGTCTATGGAATAGACTCCAGATTAAAGGGTAATACAGGATGGATCAGATATAATTTCCTTGCTATTTGGCCCTCTATGGCACTGGGACAACTTTCTCATGAAACCAAATCCTTGATCTCTGGTAGAAGTGAAACCATATATACACACGTGTGTAGGTATTTACATTCCTCACTGATGAAGCTGTACATAATTGTGAATATAAACCAGAGGAAACAAGATGAAATGAAACAAAAATGTCTCTCAGAGATGCTAAAGTGATGAGGAGACTATAAAGTGATGAAGAGAAAGCTCTGATTCACCTCTGGCTTGTGCAAGGTGATTTAGGGGCATTTTGTCTCCAGCTGTAGTCTGACCAGCAGGTAAGGACACAGTGAGTGAGTCTTCACTGTGATGGCATTGATTTTGACTACCTAGTATAATTTTTTATTTAACAAAGGGGCAGCTTTGGAGATGTGCTGTGTGTTCTGCTGCTTGTGTAGTCCCTCAGAAATGTGTGTGTGATTATTTAGCATACACAAAGAGAAGAGCTTGGGTCTGTGATCCTCGCTACACAACACTCCTGCTGATTCACATACCATGTCTAGCAGAGCACACGGCTTTTCATAATTTTTAAGTGCCATGACAGGACGTTAGTACCCTACCAGTCTCATCCATGTTTAACCAGCGTGATGTTTTTACTGCTTTGTTCTGGACTTGTGGTTTTGTCCTCAGTACCAGACTCATCCACTCCTTCTCTTTATTTATGCCTATATACACTTTATTTCACCTGGTTTCACATACAAACTCTTTCTTAAATGTTTATTCTTGACACCATTGTATGTGTTGCAGACCAAATCATCTTCCTTTCCATTTCTGTTGCTACAGATGTCTTCACCTGAGCTACAATAAACTGGTCATCAATCCCTTGAAACACCTTTCTATTGTGTAGGTTTTGTAGGAGAGTGCCTTGATTTCTTCTTCATTTTTCCTTTTTTGTAATCAGGTAAAATGCTTTTCAGTTGAGAATGAAAACATTATGTTTTTGAGTAGATGGTAGTTATACTCTCATAAATCAGTTCTTTGTACAATGCTGCCTCAAAACTTTTTTTGTTATCTATGTAAGTAATGCCCAGTGGTCTTCCTCTCACTGATTCTGGGTGTTACTTCTGAGTGATTTCTCTCAGGTTTGTTGGCCACAATGTTTTTCATTAAAGATATGCCTGTACTGTTGTTTGGAGAAAATCCCATTGAATATTGCATTACTACAGCTCTGTGTGGCTGATATCTTCCTTCTTGTGGAATTCAAATTTACAGCTGTGAAAAGTTTTTTCCCCAATCATTAGTTGCACATCTGAGTTTAGCAGTCTCTGATGTTCACATTGCTTTCCTCTATTATTTCTCTAACCAAAATGACTATATCAGGAAAACATAGTTGTCAGGATACCATTTCTGGCTCTGTTAAATTTATCTTAAGCAAAGCACAGGGTGGGTAGCACTGGCCTCAGGAAACGTAAAGAACTTTTTAGGCAAGTAATAGATGTTTGCTATGAATAGATGTTTGTGTGATGCCACCATTGCTTTGGTTTGGCTCATTATTAATGGGTTGAAATTCTGCATATAAGGGAAAGAAGTTAAGGCATTCTAAAAGTTAATTTTTTATGAAAGCTCTTAGCTTTTATTTGTCAGCAGTCAGAATAATCAGCAGAAGTGGTTTGTTTCCAGCTCTGGCTGGTTTTCAGATTTCTGTCTAAACTTGGTTAAATCTGAATGGCAGGTTACTTTCTATCTTTCCACCATATTCTTTTTAATGACAAAATGTAAAAAGAGTCATTTGGTCATTCCAAGATTTTAAAGTTAAGAGAAATGCTTTACAAGAATGAATCATGATTTAAAACTCAGCCAATTCTGATCATTATTGAAATATTGTCTTGCTACCTTTGTTGAAAAACCTTTGAGAAATCCTGCTCATTTTTGGCAGCACTACACCCAAGATCAAGAACTGTTCATTTTGGAGAGGGAGAATTTAATACTGTATTTTTTGATCTTCCACTGTGAAATATTCTTTAGATCAACATTTATGCCTGTTACAATCTGAAATACAGACTATACATACACATCCAATAGCACATATATGCATGCCTAAACCAAAAGCACATACATCTAAGAACTCTGTCTCCTGAAATCAGTGAGGCTTTTCCCAGATAAAGGTGTTGCACAAGGTATACAAATGTCACAGATTTCAGGGCTTTTAAACCCAGATCCAGAAATCAAATGTAAAATAGGTGGGTAGAGGGTGCTGAGGTTTTCTTTGGGCTATAAACTCTTTGGAGCCAGGATCTCACCACACTCCCTGTTTGCACACTGCCTTGCACAAAAGGATTTTTTTTTTCTGGCTGACTCTTAGACGCAGCAGTAGTGAAAATGATCAACACTGACAACATGTTTTAGTGGGGCTCTTGGGGTCAGTCCTTCCCATATGTGAACATCTGGCCACACTGACCATCTCCTTCTTACCAGGAGCTGCAAAACCTTCTTGTGGCCAAGACAGTAATTTCTTATAGACAAAATTAATGTTGTGAGAGTATTTACTGTACTTTAAGCTGCCTTTTAATTCTAGCAGGTGGAAACAAGAAAGAGGTTTAGCAGTATGTGAACCATCTGTTCTCAGTGGACTACCAAAAGGCTGGAGCAACTGAGTTGAGCTATCAGAGACACTTCCAGATGTTGTCCCACAGCATCCATGTGACTGATTATGTGGAATAATAGTGCAATCCAGATGTGATCCAGCTGGGTTCTAAGGGAAAGAAGCTTGCCTATACATGATATAGATACTACACAGTGGCTTGGCACAGTCCAACGGTTTATTTTACATCCAGTGTTTAACCTCTTTCCCCGGCAAGGTACAAATGTCAATATTGGATTTTCTCTGGTTGAATGAATGTGTCACAGAGCAGATTAACCACTGGCAGTGAAAAAGGGCTTTCACTTGCCAAAACTAAATTTTTCACAAATGGATCAAAACAGTCTGAGGTACAGAAAAGAAGCAAGAAGGAAATCTTGCCAAATTTAGTCATGATGGCTCATTAAACTGAACTTAAGACCTCGGTGTATGCACTTTATCTAGAAGCTCCTGCTTTCAGCTGGCAGGATGTAGAGGCTTGTGTATACCCACATGTCTGTGTACATGTTCAAGTACATGTACACCTGGGGATGAGGTGGCAGGGCAGTAGCTAATCAGACAGATGAAGCTAATACTCATCACAGCAGAGTTCCTCAAGAGCTCACTACTCTCTTGGCTATCTCTGTCTTCAGCATAGACTGAATTTCCCCTCTCTCTCTCTGGGTAATGTTGCTGTTCCACCACTTCATGTTGCGCTTTGCTAATTGTCGAGCAGTGTTCAAAGCATGTGGGCTGGGGAGGAACCTGGTCCTTGTGAGCCAGGCTGGGTTGAACATTTGCTGCTGAGGGAGCACAAGCTGCTTCTCCATGCTGGGTACAGCTGCTGACACTCTTGGATGTCTGAGTGCCTGAAAAAGTGTGTCTCTTTACCCTCTCCCTAAACCTGAATGGCATCTGTTATTCCAGCATAAGGAATTTCTCTTTTTGTTTACATGATAACATAGCTTGTGTGGTGTAGCTGACACGTTGGAAAGAAGTGATGCCATCCAGAGGGACAGGCTTGAGAGGTGGGCTTGTGTGAACTTCATGACATTCAAAAAAGCCAAGTTTAAGGTCCTACACCTGGAATGGGGAAATCCTAAGCACAAATACAGGCTATGGGATTAATGGATTGAGAGCAGCCCTGTGGAGACGGACTTGGGGGTGTTTGTGGATGAAAAGCTGGATATGAGCTAGCAATAAGCACTTGCAGCCCAAAAAGCCAACTTCATTCTGTGTGGCCAGCAAGATGACAGGGTGGATTTCCTCCCTCTACTCTGCTCTCCTGAGACCCCACTCTGGGGTCCAGGATAAGAGGAACATGGACCTGCTGGAGCCAGTCCAGAAGATGGCCACAACAACGATCAGAAGAAGTCTGGAGGACTTCCCCCAAAAGCAGGCTGAGAGAGCTGGGACTGCTCTACCTGGAGAAGAGAAGGCTCCTGGAAGACCTTCCAGCACCTTCCAGCGCCTGAAGGGCCTGCAGGAGAGTGGGAGAGCAGCTTTTCACAAGGGCATGCAGTGACAGAACAATGGGAAATGGCTTCAAACTGACAAAGGGTTTAGATTAGATACAAAGGAAAAATTCTTTATTGTGACAGTTGTGAGGCACCGGAACAGGTTGCCCAAAGTTGTGGATGCCTCATCCCTGGAAGTGTTCAAGGCTAGACTGGATGAAGCTTCGACCAACCAGGTCTAGTGGATGGCACCCCTGCACATGGCAAAGAGTTTGAAAATAGATGATCTTCCAATCCAAACCATTCCTTCCAAACCTATGGCTGGTTGTTTAAGTTAGCTGAGCTCACCTTGGATTCAGTTCCTGTGGAAAACTTAATTGATCTCATTATTTATTATTCTTCCAATTTTTTCTGCTTTGTGCAAAGCTCAATGGCAATAACTTTATATGTTCTTCTGGTTCACTGATTCTGTTTTTTTTTATTGGTATCATTTCAGAGGCCTTAATCAGTTTTCCACTTCTGTGGTTTTTAAGTTTTACATGTTTATTGCCTTGTTAATTATCATAAAAAGGGTAGGAGAGGAAAGAAAGGGAAGAAAAATAGGATACACGCTTCTGTTATTAATATATAATGGATGCAGTAATGTCCCAATTGTTCACTACCAAGTACTAGCATCCACAACAGTGAATTGCAATGCAATGTGTTGTTGAAGTGTGGAGACTGCAAGGATCAAATCACCAATCTGTTTTCTGTTTCCTTTGACTTTACATGACTGTTCACTGGGAGATAATTGCAAACACAGGCAACTAGTAGGCTATGGAAAAGGGTAAACCAAAGGACTCTGAGTCTGTTTTTTCTGGGCTGCTGGACTACACATGTAAGGTCAGAAGTGGTGTTGCTGGATGTTAAAAAACATTAAAACTTAATATATATTTTAAAATTAGCAGTTCTATGTAATTCAAACAAGAAGAGTTTTGAAAGCTGGCTAAGCCTTTCTTATTTCTGAAAAGTGTGGGTCCTTCAGTAAAGTGGGAGAAGGTCAGCATGGAAAGAGAATCCTTACTCCATCCAGGTGATTGAAATTACTTTTAACTTGAAGAAGATTCTGGACCAATAACATCAGGGTTGTTACTGGCATCAATACATAGTTAAATGAGTATGTAAACTATGTAATGGCAAATTTTTATGTTTTTTGAAAACAACCTTGGTACCTTTCAGTGGAAAGATTTCAATGCTATGGCTAAAAGTACCTGTAGTGTCATAGTGAGCAACTATAAAGTGCTTAACTTCATGCTGGATCCAATTTGTTTGGTTCAGGACTGCACAGAAGCCCAGTATGGTTCATCTGGACAGGCAGTGGAGCAGGACATGTGGAACTTGCACCAAATATTCCTGTCTTGGGTGAAATTTCTTGTCTTAACTGAAAAACACATGTTGATCCAAAATCAGTAGGGTAAGAATGAAATTGATTAAGTTTTTCTTTTTAAATAACCTAAAAGCATCTGTATCACTACTCTGAGTTAGGTGGAGTGAAATATTAGTATACATAATAGTTTGTAATGACATTTTTATGATAGTCAGAGTCAAAAAGCCTGACAGATACAATAATTTCATGGAGAATCAGTATCTAGTTGATCCTAAAATGATCTAGGAAGGATATCCCTGCCATTTAAGGGACAGAAGATAGTTAACAGCAGCAGTCTGATCCAGGTAGTCTGCAGCTAGGTCAAAAGTTGTGAGTATCCTTTGAATACTGAGAAATGCAGGGGGAAATGTTGGAGCAATGCCCTTTCCATTTAGATTGATTTTTTTTCAGCTCCATATCTATGTCAGGCTGACAGCAAGCAGACAGCTGTGTCATTAACAGATTGTCTGGAGAGTGTCTGTTCCTTGGGAACGCTGATTTATGAGGTTCTACCAAAGTACTGAATATAGCATAAACAGGAAGTACCACCCTGAAAGGTAGAAGTGCTGTATTTATTAGGGAATGCAAATGAAACTGTCAATATAAAGAAGAGGAGGATATGGCCAATAGTTAGGAGCTGCTTCAGGAGCAGGTGAGTGAGGACAGGGAAGTCATCTCATGCAAGACAAGAGGAAACTCAAAGCAAGAAACTCTGGAATAAACCAAGAAGCCCAACCCTGGAAGAGCAGCCAAGTTGTCTGCCTCCACTGGATGTGTCTAGTCCAAACAGCTGGTGTGGTATTGCAGGATGTGACAGGTTTTCAGGCCCCCACACCTCGGGGGAGAACTTGAGCAAAGGGCACTGTAGCCCTGTGCAGACTCAAGCACTCGGTTTCCTCCTCACAGGGGTGTAGGAGGAGAGGATCGGTGTTAGAGTAGGGTGAAATGAGATCCAGCCCTCTCTGGTGTTGTCTAAATTAGCTGAAGCTTGATCTTGAGATATAGTATGACCTTTATTTCTTATGTGGCTGCTCGCAGGTTTGCAATTGAATGTTTGACCCTGAATGAACAATACATAAGGGAGTTTTTCTGCCTCCAGTTTTTATCCATCATGTTGCTTTGCAATAAACATGTCTGGTGTAATTTGTTGCTAAAAACTGAGGTATAGTTTGTAGGGAGGAATTAGTATAAAAGGCAGGTCTAGTGCCTGTCACCCAGCATGAACTGTACAGGTCTCAAAAGCAGGGATGTGCTCTCTCCCAGTCTGCCTGCCAAGCCAAAATAGAGCGAGGGAGCTGCTCCTTGAAGACATCTTTGACCTCCTGCATGGTTAGAGCACAAAGAGTCTGGGCCAGGTCCTACAAGCCCTGAGCACTGTTCTCCAGAAGAGCTGCAATGCTCAGGGGTTTGCTGTGTTTTGTCAGCAAAGAGAGTCCTTCCCTGTCCCAGTGTCATCAGCACTGCTTTTCCATCAGCACGCCATTTGCATGTGAAAAAATTCATACTGATAACTTAAAAATTCAACATCACTGACTGGAGTCAGAGCAATAAAAGTGAAGTGCATGGCTGCTGCCAGGCTTCTTTCTTGCTCCTTGGTGTTCTGGCTCCAGCAATCAAGTGATAGATTTAAATATAAAACAGATCATTAACGGCTGGCTCAACATCTGCTAATATTATTTTCCTTGCATTGTCTGTGCGTCTTTGTTTATCTCAGTGTGCTACTTTGTTTTTCTCCTCTTATAATAAGGATCATTCCTTTATTTTAAAGCACTGAATCAATTTTCAATTGCTTGGGCTCTTGGAGCCTCCCACGCTTTGCCCACATGCTTGCATCGCACGAAGAGGTGGAGAAACAAAGCGAATGCGAAGCGTGGGATGATTGTTGCTTCAAAAAACAGTAATTAAGAATCTGTTAGAAAAATAACAACTGAGTTTAATAAGAGCTTAACTTAGCTGCATGAGATGGACAGAGAGGGACTCCTGGGCTGTCTCACAGAAACCAAGCAGCTTGACTCCTCAGGAGTCTTTCAAGTGACATCGAAGTGGATTCATGGAACTCCAGCTAGAGGCATTGTTTTTGTTTCTATTGGAGAGATGACTTGCCTTTTTCTTTGAAAAGAAATTATAATAACCAGCATTCTGACAAAAAGTAAAAAAAAAAAAAAAAAAAGGTGAAAACTTTAGTATAAAATCTATGTTTATACTAAAATAGCTGATTTATATCCACAAAGTCCTGGCCAATTCTCAGTTAAGTCCCAAAGCCTCTTGTTATTATCCACATCTCTCTACCTCCCTACCATAGTGCAGATGATGCAGTATGCAAAATCACCAGCTGTTCACATATTCATAAAGTACTTAAGCTGAGTGAATTGAGGATGAAGTGTACTTTTTTACCTTGAAATTCATCTATATTTCTTCTGCCCCTTCTCTCCCAACTTCATACCTCTTAAAGTTCATAACATTTATCCTGATGAAAAAGAACTAAAGAGAGAAATTAGATCCGTAAATACCTACTGAACATAACTTTCTGGGAAGCAGATGGACCTATAATATGTTATCGTATGAATACTGCTGTCTTCTGCTTAGAGCTGTTCAAGAGGATCTCACTCCCTACTTTCCCAAAAAAAGTAAAGGAGCCTTTCAAGTGGTCTTTCCATTTTTTTTTCCTCATAGGAATAAGTAAAAAGCCCCTTTCCTCTTTGTAGACGTCCATTGGTCTTTACTACCTCAAGAGATCTTTCACTGCATGAGAGGGTTTCTGGTTGTCCAGGGGAGTCCTCAATCCTGAAAGAACATGGAATATTTACCACTTTTAAGATGCTTTTAGTTCAGTAAATCCATGCTCAGTACTTTATTGCTGGTCCCTGGGACAGGAAGCACTGCATCTCTCTTTGTGCCTCTCACCTGGGCCTGAGACAGTAGTCGTGAGCTGCTGGCATGCTTACTCCCCCTATCTCGGAGACAAATGCCAGAAGATGATTGTAAAGCATGGCCAAATTCCTCTTCTGTACCATCTATGTCTTCAAATGTCTCCTGTGCCTGTTTTAATCTTTGCTACTTGCTGGGATTTTGCTGGGACTGGTAGCAATTACTGTACATCTGCCTTAGGAGAAGTCTCCCACCAGTGTAATAAAGACATGGACTGTTTAGTGTCACCCAGAGAACTCTAGACAGTCCTTCTCTATGGAAAAACATTGCCATTGTTTTTTTAGGGCCCTTAAATTTGTGAGAGGTGACAGTAGTACATTAATAGTGACTCCATAAGTAAGAAATGAAACTGTTCTGCCTTGGCATGACTGGTTTCTTTCTGCTACGTCTGTCATGCTGAAATTTTATTTGAGAATGTCACATTTCCAAGAGGTTTGATCAATAAAATGTTGCCCTAAGTGTTATAATGGCTAGTAGCAAATTTAGGGCAGAGAGAAGTGCAAATTATATTATCCAGTGTCTCAAGATGGTTCGGCTGGAGGAGAAATGGATTACTTGCAAAATCCATCACTGGAGTGACAAATTTTGGAGTTGTTTTTGGTCTTCACCCACACTTTGATTTAAGGAGGTCTTGCAAGACCCTCCTTGCTGTTAACTTAAATATGACCTTGTCACAGTGAAATGTTAGGACAGATAGTAGCTGCAGTAGTTCAGTAATGATAGCTCAGTAGTCTGAAAATTTCCTTTGGGTATCTCATACAAAAACACTTCAAAAGCTGAGGCACGTCATTCTCAGTGTTAAGCAATAATTTGAAATACTGCAGATCCAGATGCTGACTTCCCACTGAATTCATTGTAAATCACATGCATTTGTACTGTCTAAGTCTGGGCAAACAGCTCTCACCCGAGGAAACAAGTTATGCTCAAGTCTGCATAAACAAACCCACACACCAAGCTTATTTCATGAGGCAAAAGTCCCCTCCTAAATGCAGGTGCGGAGATCAGACTGTTGACTTCCCTACACAGAGACCAAAAAGGCTGTGCTTCATTGTTGTGGAAAGCCAGAATGTCTTCACTACAGTCCTTCAGCCATCATCCATCTGGTTGGTGTTCCACGGTTTGCATTCATACAAAAAGTGGTTTTGGGTCAGGGTTCACAGTTTTTTCACCAGCAACTTGCAAAGTGGCTGGCATGCATTTGGAAAATGGATGGAAGTGGAGGATAAAGTTCATCGCTCCCATGAAGGAAGCGTTGGAGGAGGATCATCATAAATCAGGTGCATCTCAAGCTGTTGTAGCCCATCGCCAGCCTGAGCAGACTCCATGAAATAGCCTAAACTAAGGTTTCCCATCTGCTCCAGGCCTGGAAGCTGCTTCACTGCATGACAAAACTGAGGACATGACACCATTTTGCTTCTCTGCTTCTACAGTGATTCTCTCATGTTTTAAATAAACTTCTGACTTCTGTCCAAATGCAGTATCTGGGAGGAAAAGGAAAACTCAAACTGCTTGCAAACACATGAAATAGGTGATAAATAGATGCAGTCTGCATGATATTATATGGTAACTGAGCTTGCATAAATCATAACTTTTCAGTCTTTCATTAAACTAGTGGGACTGAGTTTTAGCATACATATTTTTAAAAATAGTAATTTAGCTATGATGAGGAATAGATCACCCGCACCAAATTTGTTCTGGTTCACCACAGTCCAACTTCTTATGTGTCACTAGTTGTTATTTTTTCAGATACCAACCTGGAACACTACATGAACATTTGAAAAAAGAATCTGCTTCCAAAACATGTGAAAGGCTTCAGCATGCAAATAATTGAGAGCTACTGGACAAAGAGTTTCAAGGGCCTTAATTCTTCCCACTGCTTTGAACTGAGGTTGTATGTCCCAGATTGCTCTCATCTGTGTGTCTTGCTGAGAGAGTTTCCATAAAGCAGGTGCCTGTCGGTCAAGATCTCACAGCTTTTCATGGAAGTCTTTTGTCATTGTAGAAAAGAATTTTAGAGAAAATTATTGATCTATGAGAAGAAAATTTCTTTACTGTAGCTACCAGCCACGTACATGGAGAAAGTTAAGAAAAAATCCCCATGGAGGTTTTCCTGAAAATTTGAGCCTTTTGTATCCACACATTTTTCAGGGAGGCAGACACTTGCTCTGAGCTCTGACTGTTCTCATACAGAGTTTTTCTCATCTGGGCAGATTCTCTGAGGTTTGGCACTGTACTGGTATAGCCACATGTTTCCTGGCTGGCTTGGAGTATGGTCAAATCAAGCTTGAGTCTGCCTCAAAATGCTGTGTAGACGTAGCTTTTGATGTGTTTCTGAGCCAGATGTAGCACTTTCCAGGATAAGGAATGTGGAATAGCAAGTTTTATGACATCTGGTGGTGCAAATGCTACCCCAGATTGAACACTGATTCCTATCCAAAATTACAGTCTTATTTTGTGAGCTGCACTTACTTAGGGTCTGTGTCTCCAACGCTTGAGTGTTCTCACAGTTTGCGTTTGCCTATTCAAAAAATATTGCGCTTTGCATGGATATGCATGAAAACAGTTGATTTGCAGGTGGAAATGAACTGCTCCTAATATCTGGAAATAATGAGAAAAATGAAGAATCACAGAGCTGATATTCTTGTGTTAAATGTCTTGTAAAAAACCCAAAGAAGTAGCAGCATATGTAATAGGGCTGTTTATTGTCCCCAAGTTATGAAATGCTTTCTTGACTGAGCAACGTCTCTGCCAAAAGTCTCATGAAGAGCTTTGTTGTGACATAAGTTGAAGTCAAGGAAAATCCATATTGTTACAAGCATTTTGATCTATCATGGACAGTGTCTGCAGAATGACTGGACTGTGTTCTCTGCAGTGAAGTATGCATGTCAAGGCCCACAAGTTAATGCAGAAAGAAGGAAGATAATAAAAAAAGCTGTGAAAACTTTCGAGAAAGGAGCTGAACAGGGAGAATCTGTATGTGATATCTCTGGGACTTGTGGGTGCTCAGCAGCTCCAAAAAAGCCAGACCACTGGTGGTGGTTCTTAATATATTGACTTAGTTGCTGAGCTGGAGGCAGAAAAACAGAAGTTCTGGGGGGACCTGGCAGTGTGTGCATGTAATGATAGCTCAGTCATTGAATGTGTGGCAGGAGACATGTAAGCATATGCTAATCATACTGTAAGAGAGTTTGGCGGGATAAACAGAAGCATGAAGAGGTTGCTGAAACCTCAGATGTAATTTTTCTCTTCTCAAACCATTGTGCATCAATTCTTTTTCTTTGAGCAGGACGTGGTATAGTATGGTGTGAACCTGACATGAAAAGCACATGAAGCCAGTCAGGAAGAGTTAGTTTTGCTATAATTGTATGTTCCTGGAAAGCTGTGATCATATTAATGTAGAAGTGCCACTGTAGACACTGTTGGGATAGGTAACCAGGAAAATTCTGGGAACAGACCAGATGTAGTCTCTTGTCCTAAAAGTGCTGTGTCATGTGAGCTCCAGTACCTCTCATCTTGCTGATTAAGTGTGAGAGAACAAAGAGTACCCCATCACCCCTCCCAAACTCAACAGCTGCTACTTGGAAGAGGCTTTTTTCCCCCATAATTGGTATTAGATGATGATGATGCCACAGGCTTTGAAATATTGGAAGCCAGCACTGATCACGCTTACAGATAGCTGAACAATGCAGTGCAATGTAAACTAGGCAAACAAATCCATCTGGGTTGCCAGAGAAGGCAGAGAAAAGCTCTAATCTTCTAGAAGCAGCTGTTGGCCAAGCTGACATTGAAAGGCATTATTTTTAAAATGAAAGCTTCTGTGCGGGTGATGAAAGCTGCTGCATTTCTTGCTTTGGACTGGAAGTGCTTGTTGGTAGCCCAGACAGAGATCAAAATTATTGAATGCTGCAGAGCAAGAGTGATAAGCAGGACCCTCTTCAGTAAGTAATGGATTCCTGTCCACTCTGGGACATGATGGGTTTTGCCAGGAATATCTGCTTACTGGGGCAGGGTTGGAGCAGTGCTGAGCCAGGGCAGGACAGCTGATAGTGCACCTGAGCTGGCTGAGAGGCTGTGATACATATCCTGCCTCAGATGCTCATCAGAATGAATAAGGCAAGAGGTGAATCTCCCCACCTTATTCCTCGTGGAGAAGTCCCAAATGGAGAAGTCCCATGGGGGAGTTTAGAGCCAGACTTATTAGCCCTTTAGAAGTCTTAGGGTGGACCTTGTCAGGATAGATAGGTGAGCAAAACCTTCCCCAGGTAGCTACAGCCTGTGGCAGAAAACAAATAATGTCAGGAGTCTGTATGTGCCATTCATATGAACCAAGCTACATCAGTCAAAGTAGCTTTATTTCAGGACAACTGAATCAAACATAGGGGGTTTGCCAATAGAATCTTATAGAAGTAGAGGAAAAAAAGCCCCCAAAGCCTAAAATTATATGTTTGTATTGGCAAGTGTCTTTAGAAAATAATCTTAGTCAGAAAAGAATTTTGTTTAAAAAAACTGAAAAAAGAATAACTTCATTTATGAGGACAGCATGGTTAGCATCAATAAATTGAGGGTTTTCATCCAGGGTAAGAGGATACAGTCAAATGTGGAGGAGCAAAGGAGATCTCCTGTTCATACAGTGTTCTCAGGAGGTTGGTGGTAGCTTACCAATGGCAGTAGCAGCGGATGAAATAGTTGCAATTTGTATTGGTTTTAACAATCTGTGATGCCTGAGGGATGCTACAAAGATGCGTATTTTTCTTTTGTGCACTGTGACTGACAGAGAAATAAAAGCCACCCCTACCGGGATAAGTAGCATCATTATCCATGCTGCATACAGGGACACTGCACCACAGAGGGGTATTTTCAGAGCTATAGAGTCATGGCAGGGCTGTCAGGTGTTGGTAGGGGCCGGGACCCAGGGCTCCTTCACAAGGAAGAGACAGGTGCTGGAGGATGCTGTGCCGTGGTCTGTAGTTAGCAGTTCCCCTGGTACCTGACAACCAATGAAGGAGTAATCTTGACTTAAGGCTTCTTGGCTTAAAGGCTGTAGGGAGGAGAATAATATCCAGGGTTCGTACTAAGCTCCCTCTATGAAAGCAAGTTTTCCTTTGGGCATTGATGCTGGTGGTTGCCTGGCAGAGCAAACATGGGAGTTGGGGAGCAAGCAAAACCTCTCATTATCCTTTTTGCCTAAGAGTTGAAAGAATCTGACAGTGAGACTTGTTTAGCTGCAAAGCCATATAGACCATATTGTCTAAATACATTTTGTTTTCCTGTTAAACTCCATTTATAAGACTGACAAGAAGACTAATAAAATCTATTAAGAACAAGGATGGTAATGTAGCACTCAGAGAGTGAGAGAGGAGCTGTATCTGAAGAACGCCTATGCTGCTCTCATGTCTTCAAGCCATGCCTGAAGCACAGATATTTCTTCTGATAAGCTATGAGCAGGCACAGAAGGAGGTTTTTTTTAATCACTTTTTTCTTCTGGACGGCATCTACTGCCTGTGTTCTGGGGCTTTTCATGTGAAGTTGTTGCCAGGCAGCTCTAAAGAGAAAAGTTAAAAGGCTCAGTAGGTACCGTAGTGATCTGTGAGATGAAAACTGAAGCAACCCAGAATCAAAGCTTACTTTTGGAAGAGGTCTCTCCTCAGTTTGTACTGGTTTGGGTGGCTTCCATTGCAGTCTTGTCAGTCAAATTTGAGATATCTTGTTTTTAAAACTGTGTCCACCAGCAGGCAGGCACGGGTCTCATCTGTCTATCATCTGCTTGGCAATGGCTAGTTGATGCACTGCACAGTCAGAAGCAACCTAAAATAGGGTCAAAGCTTTAACCAAAATGTCAACATCTTTGTTCTTTCATATTTGCTTTGGTCTTACATTTTCCTGGCACAATTTCTGAGGAAGAAAATGGGTGCACTTTTAATGAACATTTAAAAAACTAATTCAGTATTCTTATTTAAGAATGTCAGTGTGAATAGTGAAAAACACCAAAGAAATGAAAACCCAAATCCAAAGTATAATTTTGTGGAATGACTCAGACTTGAGATTTATACAGTTATATTTTGGTGTCCAGAATTTTCCCTGAGATCAGCCTTTATCTTAATAGTTCCTGCCCAGTGCTGCCATGTGAGGTGAGCTTGTGTGTGGTTAAACAGCTGCTGTACTCCGACCAGAGGTGGAAGCATTTCCATGATGGTCTGAAAAGAACTAGTGTATGGCATTTGTACAGCTCTTTGGGGATCTTTCTGGATGAAAGGCGCTATTATACGGGTAAGATCATTATCATTATCATGAAAAACCTTCTCAAGGAAGCAATTCCACCTTCTGCTTCTGACACTTCATTTCTCTGTTGTCTCAGGAGCCTCTTTTGTATCTCCTAGGAGTGTCAGTTCACATCTTAATCTCTTTGTATGTAATCTCATTACAGATAATCCCATTTGCTAGAGATGTCAGTACTTCACCATGTGAGGAAGGATTTCCACACCGCTCATTTTGTAACCTAACCCAGCTACATTCACTGTACAAAACAGACTGGATGTAGCTGGAATCTCTGTTAGGTTAGGTTTGCTGTGGGCAGGGAAATGGAAGGAAGGAAGGAAGGAAGGAAGGAAGGTCTTTATACTAAAAACATCCAAGGTTTTTTCCCCATTTCATTGTTTGTGTGAGAGAGAAATCTTCCCTTAAAAACGTCCAAGTTTATTTAAAAAATGATGATAAAAGAAGTTTGAAAATTACTTTCACAACCATCCATCTTCAGTCAGGTCTGCCTGGTAGAGGCAGTTGCACTGTTAGCTTTCCTTATCTTTTAGTAACTCTTGTCAATTAAGGAGGGTATAGTCTACTCTCAATTCATTAAATGCACCACAACTGTCAGTTAGTGACAGGCTCTGGGGAGGCCAGGACTAAATAAACATAAGGGATAAATTATACAAGAGGAGAACAGTTTGGAGAAAAATGAGGTCCCCTTTACACAACATGTTTATCCTTAAATTCTTAAGTAAGCTACTATCATTGATAAAAGTCCAAACCCTTATATTCTTAAAGGGAAGAGTAGGGAAAAAAAAAAAAAAAGCAGTTGCTCTCCTTTGACGGTTTGAAAAAAGAAAAGATGTTTGTACCACTCACAGACTGGCTAATGAATAATCAGATTTCACAGCTTGAGTGCTGGGGTGGTAATTTGGTTGCACGCCATGCTCCAAATCCATGGAATAGTGCTTCATTAATGTGAAGACCTGTATAATCAAACAATTAGCAGTCTCTCTGCTGCTAAAGCAGCTTTTCATCAGCATATATACTTCGATGTAAGATGAGACTCAAATTACTGGATCTGACAGCAACTAGTCTTTTACTAAATCAGTAGCAATAGTAAAGTAGGCTGGACAGAACATTCATTTTTTAACCCATTTCTACATATGCAAGAGGTTCATTCTGTCCATGCCACATGCCATATATAACTACCATCAAGAAGGTCATGACACTGTAGCTGAACTGAAACAGCACTTAAATGAGTAAATCACAGATTAGATTTTTTCTTCGAGTGCCATAAATTGGCAGTGATATGTTGCTGTTTCTCATTTCACCTTCTTCTCACTTTGTTTATATTCCAGGAAGGAAGGAGAGACTTCTACCTGTATTCCAATACCCACATGTCGCCCCTGTCCCTTCATTGTAGCAGGTTAAACTGTACAGTCAGAAGGAAGCGCCACAAGTTTCAACTCTTTCTATATTTTGCATTTATTAAGGCTCAAGGGCAATTGCCCTCTGCTCTCCAATTCATTATGCCAACATCACAGCTAGGGAAGAGGAAGTGGAAAAAGTGTAGATGGGTCCAGAGTGCAGCCTTAATCTTCCCGTATGGATATGAGTCTCCTGCATATTTTCAACCCCAGAAAACCCTGGTGCATAAAGTCTCTTATGCCTTTTATCTCCATGCCAGCCTGGGATGTGGTTGGCACCTTCCAGGGGACAGAAGTATCGATATGGGAATGAACAACTGCTCGTGCACCTGCTGCAACCAGCCTGGTGGGCAATGGAGCTGTTTGTTGGAAGGATGGGACAATGCATAGGATCAGAGTAAGCTAGAAAAGTGTACTGAACGATAAAGTCATTCACGTGTGGATGCTTTGTAGAGCATTCCTTTCTTTAATTACAGACAAAGTAAGGCTTAATATTATTTATTTATGTACAGGCTACATGGCTTTTTTGTTTCCTTTCCTACTGCCTTGATTTTTCTGGAAATGAATTGAACGCCAGTGGGTTTGTTTTGCTCTGTGGCCCAGCAGGTGCTAGCTGCTGAGTGTACTGGAAACATCCAGTGAGTGTTTATGGTATTGGCAAAGACATTGCACCAGAACCTTAGCTTGTGAGACAGCGTGGTGAAGTTCATTTGTGTCAGCTGAGACACTGATCCATTACATTTAAGATCTAATCAGCAATAGCTTATTTATGGTGAAACAGTGCTGGACTGTTTTCATGAATGCACAGTTTTATTTGATTTTCTTTTCTTTCCTGTTTGTCAAAAATAGAACAAAATCAATGAAAACCATTTTGCAGGTGCTGTACCTGCTTCAGGACCCAAATGTCTGAGGTGAAATTCATTGATAGCTGAAAGGTAGCTCAAAGTACCTATTAGTCTGCCCTGCGTGAATAAGTGTTTCCTAAATATCAGATATAGTAGTGATGATGAGTTCAGGTTCAGTCTAGAGAAGGTTTTCTCCAGTAACAATCTCAAACCTGACCATTTCAGAAAAGATGAAAGGAAAGTTCTCATGCTTTCAGTATCTGTGTCAGTCTAAAACCACTTTGAGAGGCATGTGCTGCGGAGGTCATCCTGTTTGTTTTATCAGAAACAGAGAGATGGAAAGTGGAAAAGGTCAAAATATCCCTCAAGCTGACTACCTGGTTTTTGAGCAAGAGCTGTGAGGTACTAACACATAATCACTTTTAATACAGCTGACCTCCACCAACATTTTCACCCAAGCTGTGATCTCCTTTTGACTTTGAAGACTCTGTAATCACTGAACTCAGAAAATCTGTCACACTTCAGTGGTTATTTGTTGATCCAGGAACTGCCCTCACTGTCAGGAACACAAGTGAACACAGGACAGGACTCAGCACACGATTCACCCCCTGCTCCTTGCCTGTATGTGCTGTCACTGACTGATGAGGGGCACCTCTGGGTCAAAATGGGTACAGTTTCCACAAAAATGAAAGCTCAAACTAAACAAGGAGGTNAATAGCATGATTTATCTTAAGACCTCTCTCCAGAGTGCACTAAACAAGCCTCTAGCGCAGGCCAAGCCTCTGCCATTGTCTAAACAAAGAACTGCACAAATGAAGATTTTCATTTAAGGTGATGGAATTGGCTGGTTTGAAAGCATCAATGCCTGGATTTAAGAAAAAAAAATTCCAACATGCAGCTTTGAAATGCTGATGATTTTTAAAATCTTTGTAATGGTATAACTCATGAGGTCATGTGCAGTGTTCTCTTCATTGTCCCAGGCAGAGGAAACAGAGTCTATTATTAAACACTAAATATGCTCATTAATTTTCTTAGGCATTCATTTTGCTTATAACAATTTCTATGTGAATGCTGAAACTTATGAACACATTCATAAAGCTGTTGTTGCTTTAAGAAATGATGTTGTGACACATTTCCTCGAGAAACCGTTCTTTGTCCAATCCTTGCCTAAAAACCAATTAGGAATATTTTTCCATTGGATTCCTTTACAGATGTCCTCAATTATTTACTTCACAGAAATAAACCAGAAATGGCTCTAATCCACCTGGGATGAGGGCCCTTGTTCTGGGGCAGGCTCTCTTCAGCCTCCCAAGCAAAAGAAAGGTGTTGGGTTGTTTTTCCCAGCCACCCTGCACTTTGGAGCCCCTCGTTCAGGGGTGCTGCCCTGCAGGGGATGCCTGTCCATCACTGGTGCTGTTCACCATCATTCCAAGAAGCCCCACTCAGGGCAACTGGTGCTGCTTAAATTTTCAAGGATTTTCTACAGCACAGCCTTGAGAAGAGGGTAGAGCTGTGACCACCTGCTGACAGGCTACAATGCCCTGGGCTCTGGCAGGGGTAGCATTTATCTTCAGAAGGACAGAGTGTGAAAGAGGTTCAGGAAATTCATAAGGAGGAGTAAACCTTAACAAATGCCCTAGAGGAACTAGGCATAAAGTCTCCTCACAGGGGTCATCTGCCTACATCTCACCAATGCCTTTATAATCTTACCCTTAAGACACTTACTGGATCTCAGGTTCACCCTCCCTCCCTGCAAACCCCTGGAAGGGAAAAAAACAAGAAAAAACACAGGCAGAAATGCAATAAAAGCAGAGAGGCAATAACTGTGTTTTCTCCTTGCTTGTGGAAATCGTGGGTGTCCCAACATAGCAGGGAATGCAAACCCCTGCCAGGGGATCCCAGCTGCAGGAGGAAAGCAGAAACAGCACCTTGCACCTGCTGCAATATTTTCTGCTTCAGAATGCTATTCCTTGACACAGCAAGATACACTGGAAGTGTGATGCTCTGCGTAGATTCAGATAACACAGTGTGAATTTATAGTATGATATTACATTCACACATACAGACCCTTACCATTTTCAAGCACACATTTTTTACCATGAATTTTATTTTTTTGTCTATGCATCCCTTGGCTGTAAAATCTCCTCTCCTTGCATGAGACCCCTGCCCCTGCCGTAGCCCACATTCCGCAGATGATTCTGTGTGCTTTCAAGTACAAGTGTCTCTGATAAAATAAAAACAAAATATACATTTACATGAAACTTGGATTGGAAATGAAAGGATATATGTAAAAAAGTCAGTCATAGTCTGTTTTAGATTAAACACAATAAATAAAACAGTTCTAAAAAAAATGTGGTCCAAGACTCTGATTAAATGAGTTTCATTTGTTGTTGATTTCTAAATAATAATAATATTAATAATAATGTTATTTTCAGAACTAATTATTTAAACTCTGGCAATTCAAAATAAATTTCCTCCCCAACATCTTTATTAAGATATTAATTTTACCCTATATTTTGAAAATACCCTATATATCATTTTCCTTTTCTTTTTTTCTTCTGTTTCATAAAACTTGTGTTTTAACAAATCACTGCCATGAGCTAACCCAGATCTGAATCCGGCAAATACTCTCAACATTATCCTTCTCTGTTCACATATATTTGAAGTAAATTACATCAAATTGTATTTGAAATACCAAACTGGCATTAATGGAAGCTTCTTTTGCTCCAGGCACCATTTTAAAATAGATGAGCATAAAAATGCAGTCTGCATCATTAAGTTTATATGAAACTAGTGAGAATAAAAATCACCATGTAAGTTCTAATAAGATGTGTTTTTCATTCCAGTTTAATAACCCAAGACTATATTCATCTTCCAGTATAATAAATACACTGAAATGAATTCATTCTTTTGTGTTTTTTAACACATTGAGGGTTTCAGAAGATGGAGTTTTCTGGGAAGCTGGGTGAAGAAAATTCTTTAATATGGCAGTGCGGAGTATTATTATCATAAATAATTAATGTGCACAGCAGAAGAAAGCCTAGCTTCATTAATAATTCTTATTTTTAGTTGGCATAAGCTAGAGGTGCTGTATCTTCTTTCATCTGATCTATGTCAATTTCCTCGATTTAAATTTACTAGATGTTAAAATTTTAAAGGTATGCTACATTTTGCAATGGATTTTTATTTGTGACTTTGTATTAATATCCTACTGTTAATTCTTACCCGCTGAGATATTTTTAGTAACAAGCAAAAAAAGAATAATAATAAAAAAAACCCAGTAGCAGCCAGGCAAGGTAGAGTGGGCATCAGTGTCAGCTCTTTTCATCTTTCATTCCCTTTGGGACCAGTTAAGATGCTTCTTTGATTAGAACCTCAGGAAATATTAAAAAGCTCTTCTGTGAATTTAAACTCATCAAACTTGTCTCTGTTGATTTTTTTGAATACTGAGATAATTCACCTCCCACATTTCAAGAACACAAGTTCTTTCCAACCCAACTGCGGTCCTCTGATCAGCAAAGTCACTTGTCAACATCGCTGAATCTCTCTCCCAGCAAATGTTAGTGCTTCATTAACGCAGTGCCGGAGCCGAGGCCGCTCCTAAATGTTCCTTATTAGCACAGGCGAGGAATGTGATGACGCTGGAGATGGCACAGAGCTAGCATGCCAAGAGGTGGGTGCAGGTAGTGCTGGATTAAATCAAAGGAGAACTATGTGACACCTGAGGGGAACAAAACACAGAGTGGTGGGGGGTAAAACATTTTCTCTTGCTGCAAAATATTTGTGGGGGAGAGACTAAAACTCTCATTGTGACTTTGGAAAAACCAATACCACAGAGATTAATGTTAACCTGAATTACGCCTCTTAAACAGAGTGGCAAATGTTCTTGTAAATCAGTGCAAATGTTTGAGCTGAATGAAAAGGTTTGGGTTTGGTTTGTTTTGACTCTCAAGCTTTTCAAAAGAGAATGTTCGGGCTTTTTTTTTTCCTTCTAAACTTTAGTGGTGGCTGTGAAATAATCCTCATTTTTTTATACTTTTCTCTCCTTTTTAATGGTTTATCTCCTTTTATTTTGCTTGAGACCAAAAAATGAAAAAAAAAGGTGAAGAAGAAGAAGAAGGAGAGGAAAAAGAGGAAGAAGAAGAAAGAGATTACAGAGAACAAGAAAGAGAACACAGAGAAGGAAGCCAATAAAAATGTGAATTCTGTGAATTCTGTGAAAAAGCAAAATGCATGAGGATGCTCACTTGGGAAAAAGTCCATTTTAACCTCATTTATTTAAGGACAAAAACTTTTGGCTATTGGCAATGCTCCTAGCATCTGAAGTAGCTCAGATAGTAATTTCAGCAGTATCACAGCATCTTCAGTCTGACATTTGTGTCCCTTATAGAATCAATATCCTTTTAAGAATTTTCATAGCTTTTCCCTACATTAATATGTGGTTCATGCTATTTAACCCAGAGATGTGCTGTCCTTGTGTCCTGTTGGGCTCCAAGGGCCAGTCTGGGCAAATTGGAGAAATTTGGCTTCCATCAGGGAAGGGTTTGCACACAGATACACCCCAAAATTGAGTGATGTTATTGATCTCACACAGACAAATTCAGAAGATGAATTTAGACCTGACCTCCCATGTGTCTGTCAGAAGTGCCACATGGTTGTCAAACAGGAGACAGAACCTGGGTGCTTACAGATGAGCTAGAAGGGGACATGGAGCACAGACACTTAAATCTTCCCTTCATTAGCATCTGCATGGAATGATACACTTGGAGACCATGTATCCACTGGGTTTTTGCTTTTGCTAAAATCCAACTTTGTCTTTAAGGCACATAGTTAAGAGTATAAAGTGTTTGCAGCTGGTTCGTTGTTGTTTTTATTTTGGTTGGGGTTTTTTTTGTTTGTTTGGGGTTTTTTGGTGTTTTTTTTTGTTGTTGTTGTTGTTGTTATTGTGGTGGGTTTTTGTTGTTGCTGTTGTTGTTTTTTGCTTTTGGTGTTTTTTTTTTTTTCCCCCCTGCTTTCTAATTTTTCTTCTTCTTTTCTCCCTGGCAAATTGTCAGGTTGTGCTATTCTGGAACAGCATCATGTGTCTATCCTCCTTCTTTTCAAGGATTCAGGACACTTTAGAAAGCTGGTGGTGTGTGATTTTGTTGTGCTCTTGTCATGGTCTGCAAGAGGTGACATTCCTCTATTTGTGTATCTGCTACCATTAAAACATAAAAGAGTGGCAAAACTTTGTGTTCCCAAACCATCATACTCACTAATCAGCTAACCCAAACCAATTATACAATAGGTGAAAGACATGGACTTGCATGCTAAAATCTGCATCTTTCTGCCTTCTTTATTTCCTATCAATCTGCTGTGACAATGGGTTTATTTTGCAGGAAAATATGCAAATACCTTAATCTAGTAAAACAGTATGACAGTCTGAATATGAGTCTCTTCATGATATGTTAACAAACACTTGTTTAAGAGGGCCAGCACTGGGAAGATGATAAATTTCTGAGTGCAAAATCAGAATCCCTGCAGAAAATCTGTGTAGCCCTTTGGAAAAAAAGAATGGATGGGTACTGAGGATCAGTCTCTCAAAATAATAAATTTCCATCTTATCTGAAATGTGATATATTAGCAAATGAGTAGGAGAATAAATTGGTGAACTTTTGCTGCTTTCTTTCTGCACCCACATAATGAAAAAGCCCACCACTTTTTGGAAGGTCTGTTGTGTCTGTTTTGTATTATACATTAATTACATAGCATCAACTGTTGGAGAAATAGTTCTAAAATATTCCTGCAAATGTTGAAAATGTATCTGTGGAGACTTTTAGATTTTTCTTCCAAACATTCTAATTTCAAGAGTGATTTAAGAACTGATTGGCATTTGGCAAAAAATGAATGATAATGAACTCATTTCAATAGAGATGGACCAGATACCATGCCGGCTGTCGAAACTTTTCAAAGCTGGTTTCTCTCCAGTAAATGTGATCCTGCAGGGTCTGTCCATCTGCCTACAAAAAAAGAAACACTTGCATTCTGCAGGAAATACTGCTGAGAAAATACCAGTGAGGATTATCAATTTTGTGATCTCTCATCGTTCTCAGTAAGGAGACTGGACGATGACAGACACCACAGCAAAATAACAGCATTGAGCTACTTCACTTCCCCATTTCCCTTTTTTTTTTCCTGTGTTTTTTCCCCTTTTTTTTTTTTTTGTTGTTGTTGTCCTTTTTGCATTAGCAGGTAACAAACTTACTTCAGTGTGTTTGCCAGACAGAGAAGTAGCAGCATGAGAAGTCTGAGCCCCTCCCCACAGCAGAGATGCTCAGGAGTGACCTGAAGCTGATGCTTACAAAGATGGTTTGATTCTGGCCTCACCCTAATTTTTGCCGGTGCAAACTGAGTCACAGATGCCACATTAAACAGCTGAAGTGAAAAACTACACCAGCTGTTAGGCTTCTCCTGTTACATGAAATTGAAACAGCACTGAGATTTAAGGAAATAGCATGAATTCACCCCCAGACATGACACCTGTTGAGACAGGCTCTTCCTTGTCCGGTGCCACCAGCCCGCCTTGTTCAAGGCCAAGTTGGCCCATGCTGGTGGCAGGGTGTCCAACCAGTGTCCTCCCACAGGTGGCAGGGCCAGCAGAGGTGCCCCAGCCCCTGGGTGAAGTCCACCCCAGCCCTCAGGCCTCAGAGCAGGTCAGCTCACAGTGCTCATTTCTCACTTATTTAATTTCTCCTCCCAGGTCTGTCACATTTCTCTCTTTCCCCCCATCCCCCTCCCACCAAGAGATGGTTTCTGTGTCTCCCTTGGGTGTTTTCTGCTGCTGCCAAGATCCCAGTCCATATCCCTATCTCCTCCCCAGCTTCTCTTTGTGCCTTTGTTTTCAAAGGTGGCTCTCTAATGCGGTGCCTGTAGGCTCACCTTTGCACAGCATCACTGCTAAATTTTTAATCAGTGGCAGTAAAACAAAGGAAACGAAGAAACTCTAGTATTTAACGAATGGCATGTGACTAAGCCCCAGGCCTTATCCTAGTTTACAGACATGAGCAGGGTGTCAAGCACCAATCCTACAAACCAATTAGCATCCCAGGAGATTTTGCTCTGGTGCGTGGTCATGCAACTATCATTAATGTTATGTGGTGTTATGGTTGCACATGGCCAAAACATAAGAGAGAGGAAGTACTTCTGCATTTCATGCTGAATTCTCTGCTACATGAGTTGTTAATTAAAAAACTTGGCTTGGTTTTGTCCCTTTACACAATCAGATTGATGTAAATAAGAATCTTATCCAAAAGCTTTAAAAATCCATTTAAAAAAAGGCTGGCTACAATATTTGTACAATATTTGCAGCTCAGCAGAATGAAGCAGGGAATAACTAAGTTTTCATCTTCTCAGTTTCCCCACACAGCTTAGATCTGGCCATTGCAGTGAGCAGGTTCCTGTGTCTGTGTGGCAGAAGGCTCACACCTACCTTGGTGTGGAGTATTTGGTACCAGTCACTGCAAGAGGCAGAAATCTGTGTGTTCATGGTTGTGGCTTGAGGCGTTCATCTGAGCCACGTCAGTGAGCCAAACTCTCTTAATTATGCACAAGGAAGGATGTTTCTGTAAGCTGAGTGACACTCCAGACCTCAGCACACCTGACTTATGTGTGGCCCTGAGTCGTGTCTTGAACAGGCAACACTAATGGGGGGTGAAATTTGTAGTACAGAAGCCAGAACCCCTCTCTTTGCTCCTAGTTAATTCCCAAGAGTAGAGAAGTGAGACCCTACCTCTTCAATCTTTATATTTTTGCCCAACTGCTTTATTATCTACAAAACTCTCTGATTTGTGTGAAAGATAGAGATAAAGGAGTTTAAGTCATACAGCAGCTTTTGAAATGAAAGTCATGGTGCTAAAAACACCTGTTACAACCAAAGAGCTATGGTATAAGAGTATGATTTATTACACATATTATGGTAGCCCCACAAGAACTGAGCAAAGATTTTGCCCTTTTTGTGTCGTATTCACACATAGGCATGTTAAAAGGCATCAAAGACATATCCTGTGTCCCAAAGGATTAACTCGGCTCTTACTAACAGTTTCATTTCTGTGTTCCAACAGCTTAGGTGTACAGGCTTTATTTCACCATGCCTGTGAGGGACAATTCCTGCTCAAAATGTGTGTTTAACAGAAGAAAGAAGTATCCCACCAACCCACAAAAAATATATAAGCTTCTCATGAGAGTAAAGTGCTAGTCCTTGGCACAAAGGGCACAGACCTCTGCAGGAGGCAAACTCGTTGTGAAGGGTTATCCATCCCTGTCCTGCAACCCACAATGCACTTTGTGGTGTAAATGAGTGTGCTGGTTTCAAACAGATTTGGGAGAAAACCCTCCCACGGGGTCCCCCTCCCCCACCCGGTTCGGGAAGAAAGAGAGAGAGGTGGAAAAGACCTGTTTATTACACAGGCAAAACACTCCCCAGCACAATACCCGATGACAAGAGCCTTGTGCCCCTTATGGAGGGGGAACAAACTTGGTTAAGAGCGAGTGTCCTCCTGCAGATGTTCGCTGTCGTCCGTCTCCGCTGGTGCTGGGAGGGAAGGGAGTTGTTATGCAGGGCTGGTCNCCCCCCGCCTCTTTTTTACACCCAACAGACGATTGAGGGATAAACACATCACCCTAGGACAATGAGCAACATCAGAAAGGACACCAGCAGTGAATGTGTTTCTGGGATTTTGACTCCTTGTGCTGAGGACTGGTTCCCTCATCTCAGGGACTGCATCACCCTCACTCTCTCACCACCCAATCACCTCCCATTTCTAGCATGGGAAAAGAAGTAGTCATTAATGGGGGTACAGACAGGAAGTCTGCTAAGTTACAATTAAGACAGGAGGAAATATCCTTTTTTTTTTTTTTTTTTTCCCCCCCACAGGGAAAGCCTATTTCCTCACGTCTTTTCCATCCAAAGAATAAACTGGCATTTTTTTTGCCACTGTGAGAGTGAGCCAGAGCCATCACTGGAGACAGAGAGAGGAATTGCTATAGTGTAGATTCATTAAACTCATCTCAGTCCATCTCTTTTTTTTTGGTATTAAAGGAGTATGGAATAACGCAGGGCAGAACGAAGTGTTCTGGAAAACTGGTAATTAAATGGCCTAAAGCTAATGTTTACTTTTCTGAATGTTTTACAGCAGCATTACTTGGAGATGTATTAAAAACAGGGAGCGAGAGGGAGGGAGAGAGGGAGGGAGCCTAATAATAGCCTTCCAGTTACAGAAATAGAGAAGCAGCATAGATATGATAATTGAATTTGGTTTGGATGGGTGATAATCCGCCTTTATGCTACAGCTGTAGTTCTCAGATTTGAGCCTGGCTGGTGGCAGGTGTTGGGCAGCCTCTCTGGCCACAGGAAGGCTACAGCACTGTGCACTCCTGCATGCCCCCCATTCCTCTCCTCTGTGCCCCTCATTTCTCTCCTGGAGCCTGCAGGCAGGAGGCTGGAGGGTCATGGGTTTTGCTTGTGTGGCTGTTTTCTCTCTGCATATATGGGGGTTGTCCTGAAGGTGACCTGGAGCCTCCCTTCCCCATCCAGCCAGGAAAAGTCACCAGTGAATCTGAAGGGGAGCTCCTCTCCTCTCCTGCAAAATCCATGCTCAGCCATTCTCTTTTTCTCTTCCACTCTAAATTATTCAGCTCCACACTTGGGGACTAAACTGAGGAGTTACATATTTTTGGTTGCACTTGGAGATTAAGTGCCACTTGAGTTATAGTGTCTAAATTTCCAAATATTTGTATAATTTTAGATCATGAATTCTCATTCCTGACTATGTTTAGTATCAATATTTATTCACACAGCTCTCTCTGTTAGATCCCATGGAAGAAACTGGGCGAGGGAAGTGGGAAGGTGTCTCCAAGCTGTCTCTGCCACAGGCATGGGTCCTCTTGCTGTTTTGCTTTCTCAAGCAAACTCCAGCCTCTCTGTGTCTGCTCTGTCGTGGAAAATGTGGGATACAAGGCAGCAGATGGGATAGCTGGGCTGCAGTGTGTGGGTAACATGGCCACCCATTTTCACAAGATGACCTTAAAGATATTGTGCCAGAGATACAGGGCTGTTGGCATGCTGCTGTCAACAATAGCAAGAGGAATGGGAGAAGGGTAAAGAAGAAGAAGAAAAGACAAAACATCCTTCCTGGATGTTGGGAAGCCTCCTTGTCACCTCTGCTGCCTTCCATCCTCCTAACATGGTCCCCCAAGAAACTTTATCTGTCTCATTTGTTCTCTTGGTTTGTTTGTTCAAAAGCGAAAGCACTTCTGAAGAAAAAGCATTAATGAATTTCCTTTTTATGTGAAGATGTGAGAAGATTTTGGGTTCTGCAGGCACTGAATTAAATTCTGGCTGCACAAGAGTTTGCATTTTTAATGCAGCTCTTTTGCAGGTCACCAAAATTGTTCCCCATTCAGCCACTCTCATCATCTGGGTCATTATGACAGATAGCCACAGCTGATGCCTGGATGCAGCTCCCGCAGTCCTCAGCTGGTACTCAAATGCCACTTCTAATGATAACTAAAGGCATGGTGACTGCTATAGCACCTTTTCTCCAGCTGTCTCAGAAGGCCCATATAGCTGTGATTAAATTAGCCTTGTAATGGCATTGTGAGGAGGATAGATAGCATGCAAGTTTTGCAGGTGAGAAAAGAGAGACAGGAAGCAGTATGCTGCTTCAGCTTCACAGCCAGAGAGACCAGGTGAAGAATGAGGACCTGGGCTATGGGGCTCAGTAACCCAGCTCAACTGAAAGCCAATTCTGTGATTGACAGGGAAGTTAATCCTGCTTATGCAGTTTCCAAATAATTTTAGATGAAGTCTTGCTTGTCACACAAGACTTTTTGGTTGTGCTGTTCATGCTGCATCCCTCAGTGGGAGTTGTCAGTGTCGTTAGTGCATCTGTTGGCTCAGCCCTTCAATTTCCTTTTTTTTTTTTCCACACAGTAAAAACCTACTTATCACCTGAAGTGTCTAGTTAGACTTGGTAGGGCAAAGTTTTGGAGAGAAAAATGTCAGTGCAATGCTATTCACTTTTACTGCTCACTAATTGGTAGCTAGACAAGAAATACTCACTGTATGTTCAGAGCAGATACCTGTGACTATGCCACAGTCAAAAACAGGATGAAAAATGCAAGATGTATCTATGAGCACTTCTTCCAGTACTCAAAAAACATCAGATTCTTTCCTGTTCAAATTCCAGCTTTGCATTCCTGAAAAAGAACAAAAAAAAAAGTAATACATTTTCTCCAAAACAGTGCCTAGCAATTTAAAGTTGAAGCTATCCCTTTCAGTCTCTGGCTTTGATGGATGTCTTTGGATTCTGAAAAGGATATGGTAGATGCCTTATTAGAATAATATTCCAGTGTCTTGACAAGCAGCATCAGATTTATATCACAGCTTTCTTTTTTGTGCCAGCAGATACGTAATACCAAAGGACCGCAAAAGACATCATGCACTGTTGTGATTTATATATATGTATATATATTTAATGGAAAGGTTGTTAGAATCCAAGAATTCTTGCTTTTTCTTTCCTGTTGTATTTTGGCACCTTTGTCACTTACCACTCTTCTTTTTGCAGTTGTTCTCCACAGAGAACACATCCACCTTTTCCAAAAGCAGAGGGAAAAATGGTGCAAACACTGTCTCCATGCACACTTATTATTTAGATACCCTTCCTTTGCCACAGACTTGACCAAGTTCCCTATGATCCCTGGACTCAGACAGCTAATGGGTTAATTGGGAAGGAACTATTGTAGAGGTGGGAGGGGGTAGAAGTACTTTAAGAACTGATTATATGGCAATGTTAAACATGTAAATATTTCAGTTAAGGCATATCTGGATTTACTGCCAAACCTTCCATTTCTGTGTGTGTAGCCCAGTCTGTCTGCAATGATGTGTCCTCCATGACCAGTGGTGGGAATCATCGCGTACCACTCCAATGAGCATTTTCACTGCTCACTCAGACGGGTGTGTGAATCACCCAAGCAAACACCAACTTCGAAAGAGGTGAGATGGAAATCTTGTCTCAGCTAACCTATCCTTATTTATTCTACTATTCTTGCCTCTCTGGGCAAATTTGGAGAGACTGTGAGCTACCAGAAGCATCTGTAGGTCTATAGTTTAGTTCTTGCAGGCAGAAGACAAAGCCCAACGTGTGCCCCTGCCTGGACAGATGGGCCACTGCATCAGAAGTCAGAGAGCACCCCACAATCTCTCCACTCTGGGTAGGAGATATCAAACTGCAGGAGCTGCCTGCTTTTCGTACTGGAAGGTCATCCCTGACATCCTGTCAACTAATAGCAGAAGCAGTAAGAAAATGTATTACAGACAAGACAGAGAATGCCATGAAACACATGGGAACGAACAGGCTCCATCGTCCACATCCTTTCTCTCAGTGGGCACACATCCTAACCCAGGAGACCTTTTACACTGTAGTTTATAGGAATAGCCACCAAGAAAGTATTTCCAGCATTCCCACTCAAGCCTCTGCATTTGTTTTTCTCGCAGAAAGAGACTGGGTTATTGGTTTTTAATCTTTATGGGAATAATTATTTTTTGAAAGGGAATCCAGTGTTCAAGTACAGAAACAAATTAAGGTCAGGGAGAAGCACCTAGCTTTATGTAAGCGTTTAGTCTCTCCTTGTGAAGTGGCTGGTTCTGCATGAATTACCATTAATAATAAAACATATGTAAGATGGTGACATTCGGCGCACATGTTCTTAGTTCCCCATTAAGCTGTGCTCCCTAAAAAGGTTTCCAGGTTTATTTAAACATGCAGGAAAGAATTTAATATTAAACAGAAATAAGATGTAATAGAATTATGCCAAAACACCTGAGGGAATTTTGGATACCTTTAAGGAATGAGCTCTGAAGTGATTCATAGCTAGAGCAAGTGATAATTGAGAAGAAGAAAAAAAAAAAAGGGGGGAAAAATGAGTTAATTCTTCAACAACTATGAAATCCACAGCTATGAAATACTGTAGTTCACAGACTTATCAGGGGTCTTGCCTCAGTATAGGCATTATTTTACTTTCTGATGCTGAAAATTAGTGTAGTGATCTTGCTAGCACTTCTGCATGTTCTGCATGTGCTTAGCATAAGCACAAGAGTAGCTCCCTGGGGTTTGCCAGAGCAAGGAGAGTTAACACATAATATAAGTATTCAGAGGCTTGGATGCTATTCTACAGCTTCTGGAGATGAATGTGTGATTTAGTATTAGGCTTGCTTATGGCTCTCATTACATCATCCTTGAACATTTTAGATTGCAGAATTGCATCAGATCTTGTGATGGGATAAAAACTTTACCCTTTATAATTTCTGTAAGTTTTGACACAAAACAGACTTTTTGCCTACTACCAAAAGGGCCAAAGCATAGGGCATGGAAGCTTGACTCATTTGCATCTTAACGCAGTTACAGACTTAATGTGATATTCCTATTTAAATTAATATTTTCCATGTCAGTTCAGCAGTATCAGCACACTGCTAATGATCTCCATATCCATTAAGATCAGTTCAAATGCACCTCAGTGTAGCTTTCTTACCCTAAACTCCTGACGGTATTTTTTAAACTGATCTGTAGCTTATTATTTTTATTATTCACAAATGTCACAGGCCTTTTCTCTCCATTTTGGGATTGTTCTTCTCCTATTTTAGGTTTTTTCCTTTCTTCTAATATTGCTTTGGGAAAGCTCTGGGGATATAAAAAGCAAAATAGACAGATGCCTTCACCTACCAGATTGTTGTGAATAATAATAATCACCTCTTATATATCCCTTTTCATTTTCAAAGCACTTTGCAGCAATTAGCTAATTTGCCTTTACAACAGTCTCTGATAGATAGGTAGAAGCATTTGCATAGCGGCTATTTATTTATTTAATTTATCCTGCATAACATTGTTAGGGTTTTGTTATTTTGGGTTTTTTAGTTTTCCTCTCTTTCTTTCTCTTCCTATGCGGGTTATTTTTGCTGCCCTTCTTTTTCTGAAAGGTAAATTTCTGTGGGATAGTTATGGCCATTAGCACTCCTAATCACTGAACCTAATTAGACTCTCACAGAAATGAAAGCACACACCAGCAACAGATGAACAACAATTTCCTTCAAGAGCATGAGCCGTATCTCCACGGCAGCCAGATGTGGCTGGAGAACTGGAAGCCAGACCCGAGCCACACTTGAGGCTGCTGGTTCAGATACCACCAAGGAAGATGACTGTGGTACATCTAATCCTTTGCAAAGCACTTGCACGGTCCAACTTCCTGAAGGCATTGACCGACAGAATATGTGAATTAAGAAATGAAAAAATCCTTGGTCTTCTGGGAAAAAGAACAAACAAACCAGAAATGTCAGAAAATCTGGTGTTGAAGCTGCAAATCCGTCATGGAATTGCACACCTAATTTGGTCAATAAGAAAATGTACCCAAGCAGGGTCTCAGTGATTTCTACAGCTCGGTTCCCTAAGGAGAAAACTCTTGAATGAGAAGAACAGGCCAGACAATTTGATACCTCCTGCCTAACATTTTTGATCCAGTGCACATTACATTAAGGCTGTAACCTAAAATACTACCTTGGTCCTTTGGTGGAGTGAACCTGGTGTGCTCCACCCTAGTCTGAAACACAGGTTACCACAGCCTAATCTAGGAGACTGTACTGGCATGGTGGAGGGTAATGGGAGCCTCCTGCAGCCTCCTCCACAGCCCATGCAAGAGGGAGAAGGGCTCTGCCAGCACGACTTGTCCCACATCCTGCTGCAGGAAGGGACTGCTCACTGCGTGCTGCTCATGTTGGGATGAGCTGGACACCCCTGTCCTAACATCAGCCCAGCAGCATAGTGGCAACCAGCTACTGCTACAGCACTTGTACCACCGCCAACCCTTTTTGCCAGTGCTTCATGGCCTTTTCTTTACCTAGTCTCATCCCAGAATAGCTCTTTTCCAGAATAACTCTTATCTTTCGTGCATCAGAATAGACAATTTAAAACTTTCTTCAGAACAGGGCAAAGAATTGGTATGAGTACTAACAGCAGATACAGTCATTGAGGAAAATGTCTTTAATATGTCTTACAGCTGGCAGGGCTAATGGATTTTGTAGTGACAGAGCTGCAGTGAAGGTTTTACTGGCAAATCCTAACTTACATGGAAAAGAGCAAGGAAGCCCCCACTGTAATATCTTCATGAAGTGTTAATGCAACAGGGATCCCCTGTACTTTGTGAAAATTGAACCATAAAATAGTTCAGCTTTATCTACAAACTCTCCAGCACAATGCTTTGAGTGTATAACCGCTTACATTATTCCCAGAAAATTAGGTCAGCTTTTCACAGAGAAAATGTCAAATTAAAAAAAAGGGAAAAAGAAAGAAGAAATAATGAGGGGAAAAAAACCCAACAACCCAAACCAGAAGAGGCTTCCTCTAAAAGAACTTTTCCATCCCAGATTGGAAAATGTCACTATATCCTGCCAGCAGCACCAGCCCCACTTAGGAGCCAGGGAGGGAGCAGGGGCCGAGGAACAGTGGGCAGCATCCGCACTCGGCTCCTTTGAGCTGGAACACAGCTGTGTTATGGCTGTGTCATCATTGCGAGCGAATTAAAAGAAGTGGAAACATTAACTCTGTGGAATCTTTTCAGAAGCTGGTGGTGACTAAACCAGGAGGCGCTAACAAAGGAAACCTTTCAGCAAGTGTTTGGCATTTGAAGTGCAGCACGGTCTTTCCATTAGGCTGTTGTGAGGGTTAAAATTAATCCACATTGTAAGGGAAGAAGGCTGTACAATGGATGTTTGTTGTGGAGAAAGGCACCTGGAGATGTGTTGTGTTGTCAGAAGGCTTAAATAGCTTCATTCCAAAATTTCACAGCCTATTAAAAGAACCACAAGAGTCTGGCAGGGAGCATCCCTGAGATCCTGAGCATCTCTGCAAACCAACCAAAAACATTTGGAAGACTGTGGTGGCCCTTCCAGCAGATTCACAAACTCAACCACAGGTTTGGTCTGGCACACAGAAATGCAGATTGCACCCGTAAGTGAGAGAATTCAGCTGGATGCACAAGAGCGTCACCAAGTTTGGCCTTGAACCTCTGAGTACCTCCTTATGGGAGGGAGAAAGCAAAGTCCTGGAGGAAAAGACATTTGGCTACTCACCATGCCTCTTCCAATTTCCCAAAACATCCACGGCACATTTAAAATTTCCAAAATGTGCAGGCTGCCTGTGCTCTGAAATGGAAGACTTGAGGGATGCTGAAAAGCGAAGGATCATGTTTGGAGTGATGCACAGTGTGTGTTAGCTGTACTGGGACACTCGTTGTGCTTGGGCATGGCCAGGCTCTCTGATCTGGAAATAGGCCTTGCAGGGTGGATAGGAATACAGGGAAAATTTGGCTATTAGAAAATACCTGCAAAGCTTTTGGGGACACAGGAAGGAGGAAACTGGTGCTTCTGCAGAGGTTGGCCACACACACAAGGCTGCAAAGCAAGTGTCTGATCCAATCCTGCATTCCCTGGTTTCTCAGGCAGTTTTTTTCTCAGCTAATAGATTGCATTTAAGATCCATTTTTGGAAGACTTTACTTCTAAGCTGCCTGTGTCTCCTTGCCCTAGTGGCACCAAAAGGCAGCAGTTGCTCTATGGGATGCAATGTGCTACGGCTGGGTTGAGGCTTCTAGCCTGGCAGCCCATGTGCTCTCGTCCTCTTCCCAAGAGGTCCCTCCTGCTATTTAGCAGCTCTGACAGAGCTGAATATGGTAGCCATGGGATCACCAATGGCTTTGCTGTGCTGGAAAGGAGCTGCTGGTGGCAGAGGCGTTGCATTCAGGCAGCTGCCACTACGTGTTGCTATGGGCACTGATGCAGAGGCGAAATACAGGCTAAGCCATCACTTGATTTTCTATTCAAGCAACTCTTGAGTACTAAAGGAATGGCCATCTGCCAGTGTTTGTAATAGAAGGTCAGTGTACACTGACATTCAGCAAATTGGTGTTATATGCATTAGATCTGTGCTTTATGAGGTATTGCTCCATTTTGGAAATGTGAAAATTGACTGAAATCATGACTAAAATTTTAGAGGTGCCAATCTGCAGCTGCAAGTGCACTGACAGTGCCCAAGTACCCAGGTAAGCAGTAAAGTCCAGCTTTTTAAGACAGAAAAAGCTAAAGATAAGTGTGCATGTGTGTTGTGAAGTTGCCACCAGCAGCAAACCCAGTGCTCCAGCTGACTGCTGTCCCCAGGTGGGATCCTTCCCCTGGGGGTGAGCAGTGGCCGCTGCTCATCTGATTGCAAGCACTATGCGCTGGCAGCAGGTAGATAGCTCTTGAAATGAGGCTCTTATAAATTGCCCTCTGCTGAGTCCCCTCCATCTGAGCCCAAGACCCCCAAACTGAGTCACAGCCCCTCCTGCCTCTAGTACTTTCCCTGTGGTGAGCAGAATGTAGGAAGACAAGAGAAGGAGCTTTCACCCTCTGGCAGAAATGCAAAGTCCATGGTGGCCAACAAAGAGTGAAGTTTTTCCCAGAGCCAAGCTTTTCTCTAGGAGAGCCAAGCAAGCTGGGCTGAGGCAATGTGGTCCCAGCACAGGCAGGAGCTGTGCCTGCATCCCATCATCCCTTCCCAGCAGTCTGCATCTGACTCCCAGCTCCAGTACGTGGAGCAGCTACTTAGTGATCCGCCTCCAGCGTTATGCCCCATTAACTCAAAGTTAGGCATGATTACTGATTATCTTTCCTTATTTTGTATGCACGTGCCAGGCGAGCAGTAAGAAAGCGAGAGGATTTCCTGTTCACAGCCTGAGCAGGGTTTGGGGACATGGCTCTTTCACAGGATGAAAGAGAGCTGGCATGTGGCACAGAGAATATGGTCCTTTCCCAAAAGCTGCCACAAAGAGAAGTTTGAAAGGCACTGATGTGACACGAGTCAAGAGTTATGTTCAGCTGCCTTTCTTTCTCTACACCATGATGAATTGCATATTATTTCCTTCATTAGTTTTAGGCTTCAACTACTTTGCGGTGCAGACATGAATAAAAATACCGAGAGGTCTCAGTCTGGTGACGATTTTATTCATTGGTGCTACATGTCAGATAATAGCTGTATTCCACTTCTTTGCTCTGTGAGCTTTTCAAATATTTCACAGGCTGAATCGTTTATTAGGTATCCTCATACAAAGTCCTCTGCCTCTTCCTCTGAAAGGTAATTGTTTAAGTGGATTAGTAGCTTTCCCTGAAGATGTGTAGGGAGTGGCATAAAAGAGCAACATGGCTGTGACACTCTTGTTCTGACCTTAGGAATATACCCAGAGGGTTGCTGAGATCATAGGCTGCTCCAATTATTGTCAAGGGAAATTAATATACCATTTTATTCCAGCTAACACTCATTGGTCAGGCCAGGGAATACACTGTTGTACAGAATATTCCTCCAAAACCAGAAAAACAAACCCTGCTGAAAATCTTATGTTTTTAGTGGATTTACTCTACCAAATCTTCTATTCTTCGGAGAAATTTTTTTGTGTGCTGTTTCATATCATTGTGACTTCATATTAATTAAGTACTCACCTCACCTTGGGTGTCTGAAAGAGAAACACAATAGAAAAAGATGCAGCCCCTGTCTGAAAGAGCTTGCAGCTGTAATGGGGTAAATGCATTTAGCAGACAGAGTGAAAAATAAAATAGGAGCATTCAAAGGCGAGAGAAGATAAAGATTTGGGAGGTGACACACTTGAGCTTCTCTGTGTGCTGCTTGTAGTGATTCTGGTACATTTCATATCCTCTCTAATATATCCTCTTGCTTCAAAACAAAAGACAGACTAAAGGCTGAGGTTGCTGGTTAGTAATGAAAAGGTAAAGACCAGCTGTCCATCCAAAAGATGATGTTTTGCTCTGCAGTCATTCAGAGGGTTGTAAGAGACTGGTAAAAAACTCATCAGGGTTTTAACCCTCTTATTCCCCATTGCTGGTAAGGTGTCATGCAGGGAGGAGCTGTGTAGACCTGAGCACCTTCGTGGTATTTGTTGTTAGGTGCTTTAGGCTGCTTGGGAATGATGGTGCTGCAGAAAGAGAAGCTCAGGGGAGAGGCATGTGAAAATTACAGGGGGGAATCAAGCAAACAAGCAAAGTCTGTGGAAGTTGATATTGCAGGTATTGCAATAAGTGGCACTAATACAGATTGGTAAGGATTTTGTGTGTCTCAAAATTGTTTAATATGGATGATATTTTTCAGCATAGAAGTTTAATTTAAGAGTTCATTAGTATTAATTAAAAATTGATAGGCTGCCTATTTCTTGTTTTTAATGTTGGACATTTAATATCTACTATTGAAATAGTGACATGTAAATGTCTTTCCATTTGGATTTTGAACATAAGGCATGTGCTCACTCTCATCTCCTTTGCTGTGTTTATTCCCAGTATCATCTAGCCCTCACCATGCACAGATGTTCCTCAACCCAGGGCCCATTCACGTTTCACCGGGATCTTCAGAGATCAGCAGATTGTATTCATTTTCTCATTTCTCTCCCCCGACCCTCATCTTCTGCTCTTCCTCCTGATTCTGTGTGTCCCTAATTGCTTTCCTGCTGTACTCCTTGATCAGTCCTCTGTCCTGCAGCTCAGACATGAGTGCAGCTGCCTGTACCCTGTCCCCAGGTCAAAGGGAACATTTGCAAGGACCCTAGTTCATATGGAGCATCTTTCCTCTCTTTGTGTAACCACGATTTGGGGAAAAAAAATTATTTGTAGGTGAAAAGGTAATCTCTTTCCTCCCAGGAAGAGGGGAAAGGGGAAGAAACAACTGGTTCGTGGCCAATCTTAGCGAGTGCTCTTGTCCTACAGATAAAACCACCACATTTTCCAGCCAGGCATAAAGGACAACTTGAGCATATATATCTGCTCACTGTCAGGGTGCAGCAAGCAAAGGGGGTGCTTTGAGTTAAACAGCTCAGTTTCCCAGACTCTTGCTCAAAATCTGCACCTGGGGTGAAGCAGTAGCCCCCCTTATCCATGCTCCTTTTTGGGATAAGTGCACAGAATTGCTGGTGGGGTGCCTGTCACGCTGGTCTCTTTTCAGATGTTTTCTCTGCTAATATTATCCTGGCACTGCACTGAGTACAGACAACCCCAGGGCCCCAGTCTTCCAATCCCCCGTGGGGCTGCTGCCTAATGCACTGCATTTAAAAGAGGTTGCAGAGGTGAAGCAGAGCTGTGAATGTGAGTCTGTGTGCTGGAAACTGCAATGCCCCCTTAGCTCCCCTGGTAGCTTGTTCCAGGAGGGGCTTGTATGTGGCATGGCCCCAGTTCTGCCAGGGATCCACACAGTGTTTCTCTTGTGTGGTCACCTTGCTGCTGTGCTGAGAACCTCCCCACTACCTGCTCTATTTTTCTTTATTTCATGATGGTTTTGAATATGTGCCTTGGACTTTTGTGGTGCTGTTTTTCAGTAGGACAGGCCGTGCAAAGGCTTCAGTCACACGAGGAAAAACACAGAGCTTCCCCATACATCTCAGGGTGGATTGTGTGTTGAAGTATATATTCAGATGCATGGAGCTGGTGCTCTCTCTCTTTTATCACAATTAATTGCATTAGTAATGCCAAACTTCCAATCCAGGGGGATTAAAATGGCATTAATACTGTGGGGGATTCATTGTGTCCGTGGGTTTTAAGCAGAACTTCCCATTCATGGCAATAGGGACTTTTATGGGTGGCACCACATGGCCCATGGAAATTAATCTTGTATTCTTTCAAGTTTCCTGGACTACAAGAGGAGGATGGAGTGTCACCACTCCTGGCTGTTTGTGACACATGATTGTGTCCCTCACACAGGCATTGGCAGGTTGAGTGGTACAGAAAGCAGGGAAACCTAGCAGCATCTGCATAGCTCACTGCTTATCAGGAATATACACTGGCAGCCATACTGTAGGGCAACAGCAGAAAAACAAAGCAACAATCAAGGGAGCCCTTTGTGATGGATTAAAAGGGTTTAGAAATGTCTGAGCCATGCAGTTTTCAAGCACTGACACTGCCAATGACTTCTTGACTGAAAACTAGAAAATGTGCTTACTGAGTGCACAGCCTGAGTTTTGCTTGTTTTCCCAAAGCCTGCCTTTTGTTAAAGGCCTTTTATCTGAACAAAGTTTAGACATGGTCACTTCATAAAGTGACCCTTTCCTTGAAATAAATCAGGATAATTATATTAGAGCACTGCAGCCTGTGGACTGAACCAAGGGTCTGTGTGTTTCTCTATTACTGGGACATAATTTTTTTTACAATCCACACTGCATCTCTCTTAGCCTTTGTGTGGCTCTCCTTTGTGTGCCCTGCACTGACTCTGCAGGTTTTGGTCCCTGGCATGGGGCTGTGATGGGGAGACCGGGGATCCAGAATAGGGACAGTCACCCGGGGGACCACTCTTCCCATTACTTCTCTTTTGATTGCTCAAAAAATTAATGTATTTGGCCAGTGTTGAAGGCTTAAAACCATCCTCATCATCAGCCTAAATTCTTTTTCAGCCTGAGTTTACATCACTGATGTATCTTTGGCCTTTTAGGAGGGCAAAATAATCTGAGCAGGATGACACACTACTGTTACAATACAGCTCTCCTCTCCTTCCCTGAGGGGGATGTCAATCAAGATGCTTTTCCCACTGTCTCTCATAAATGCTGGCTGACACAGCAGGGAAAGTGGGGCTGAGGGTGTGTGTTTAGGTCTTGGACCTCAACAAAAAAGCTCTTGGTGGTTGTGACTCTTGCTGGAATCCAGCCAGCAAGGGCACCTCTACAAACAGAGAGGTCCCTGAGCCCCAGGTCACAAAAGACCCCTCGCAGGACTCAGGAGCACATCCTGGAGCCCTTTACAGTGGCTCTAGGCATCCAGATTTTGATGTTGAATTTCAAGAGAACTATGTGTGACCCAGAGAATCTGCTGCCTGGAGTTTCCTGCAAAACCAGGGGCCAGAAATGGTTGCAGCAATGGTGATGAATGGTCTGAATATGTTCTGTGCCCTTAAACTTGACTCAGCATTTAGTCAGGAGCTAGAGGAATGAATAGAGAAGCAGGCAGTTTGTGCTTGCAGTGACCCGTGCTGCTGAGCTGGTCAGCTGCTGTGCTACAGACATATTTTTGGCTTTTTCAAGGAAGCTCTTTTGTTATCACATCAAACTCTTTACTCAGCTGGCAGAAGGCATTCTAGCAGCTGTGAGTCTGGAAGAATCCAGCATACAAGAGATGACTGTAAAGTTTTTGGGGTTTTTTTGTATTTTCTTCCCATTCCTGAAAGATTTGTATATAGTTTGGCTTTTTTTGTGTGTGTGTATGTTTCATTTTGTGATTTTTTAAGGCATATGTTTGATAAGTGCTTCTAAAATAAGTTAATTAGACAGCATTAATAAAAATACTCACTATAAACTGACAAAACCATTAATTCTGCCACCAGATATTATCATCCATACAGCATAAATATTTTCAGAGAGAGAGCCATTTCATCGATTCAGAGGAGAAAAAAAAAGAGAAAAACAATAACTAGGGCTCCAGGTGACAAAAATAAAAATAGATAAAGTAGTTTTTCTGCTTTTAGTACAAGTGAATGTGAAATGGAGTTTGTATTCTGAATAAGATGGTTAAGCTGGTCGTAATCTAGTTGATTAGGCCAGCAAAGTGCAGTCCATATAAACATACTGCCTAAATTATTTTCAATTTTAATTTCTATCAGAAATACAATCAAGTCTTTTTGGATAATGTGGACAAAATAATGGTCCATTTCCTTGGGGGTCTAAAGCACCAAGAGTGAAGAAGGCATGACTTCAGTTACCTCTGAGACAGGCTTTTTAAACTTAGTACCTTGGGAGCAAAACCAAGCTGGAATGGAAAGAAATGGGTCTGTCACTAGAAATTAATGGAGAGGCAATAAATTCATATTAATCTATATATGGTTTCTACCAGGGTTTGACTCAGAACAGTTTCAAAATAAAAGAATTCTTCAGTTACACTTGCGTTAATTTTCTGTATCACCACTTAACTCAGTGGGGATTGGTCTGCACTGGTGCTTGTGCTCCTCAAATCAGATGCCAGCCACCTTGCATACCTTACAGGCTCATAGGAATATGTCTTATGACTTATGTAAACCTTTATCCCCTCTTCCAAAAATCCTTAAGCCTTCTGACTTCTCTGGAGTTTGAAATGCCTGCAGAGAAAGCAAGTGTCTGTCCCCCTGCCCTAAATGCATTGGTTCTTCCAAGGAAAAGCTATAAAAAAGTTCAAGGCATGAATTGTTGATTCTCAATACCTTGCATCCCAGTCCCACCAAATGGCATGGGGACTTGTGAGTCTAAGCAGAGGCATGGCCTGGAAACTGCAGAGACATGTTCAATGAGGCCTTTAGCTGTAGACTTGCCCCAAGAACCTTTGTCCACCATAGGGACACAGATTCCTAGACAGTATTACACACATGGTAGCCTTGGTGTGCATTGTTCAAAATCATCTGATGGGAGGAGAGACACAGCAGAATAAAATAAGACAGGAATGTAAGGTAACACTGCATGTGCTGAAACAAATATTTCTTGCCATATTTTGGATTGAAAGAGGACCACCTATTTGCAATTTCACATTATAATTCCAACATCCACGCTTATGAGTATAGAACAATTTGTTTCCTTTTGTCTGGAAAAGGAGCTTTATTTCACAAACCTGTGCCTTTCCCCAGCTCACATTCCTTTGCTAAACTCTAAAACACAAAGGTGCAACAGGTCAAACATTGATTACTGGACTTACAAGCTTTTCCAGATTCTACATGTGAATAAGAGGGTTTTTCTGCTCTACATCTTTCAATAAAAAGGCAGTGAAGTAGAGCGCATTCTGGACATGGATACATTATCTGTGAAGATGGCTGGTTTCAGGCTAACCCTGAAGTTTGTGAGTCAAAGACTTCAGCAGGATAAAGCTGCTGGAGGCCCTAGAAGCCACCACAGTTTAGTACCTGAATGAGGTGGCTTGCGCTCCCTCGGCATGCAGGTGGTCTGTGCTGAAGGGGCAGCTGGGCACAGCACCAGGTGCCAGGGCTGCAAGCAGGGCTGGGGAGCCCCTGCTACTGCTGCCCCAAGGTTCCCATTCCACCTGAATCAGGCATCACCATCAGGAATCAGCTCAAGGTCAAAAATGAGACTGTAAACACTGAGTTTAGATGTTTAAACACGATGAGCATAGGCAAGTTTGTTTTTAATGGTTAAATAATGGAAATGTTTCCAACCACTGTCCCAGCCCTTACCCCAGCCTCAAACACTCAAGACCCTTGCCCTTGTCCAAGGATACCAAGGAAATATCAGCCAAAAAGCTGACTGCAGGAGCAATGTAGAAGCAGCTGAGAGTACATTGGTTATCATAATAAGTGCATGTACAAGAACCTGTGAAGAAAACCACAATGTATGTTTGCTTCTTTAAGCCAGATCAAATCTCAAGTAAGCAAGTGTAATTGCCATCAACTTTGGAGAAATTTTCTTAGGAATCTGTTGTTGAAGGAAACTTTTGAATTTTTTCCTGGGTTACTTATTCCTGTTCATTTCCACAGTTTCAAAAATCTTAACATACCTGTTTGGATGTTAGGTGAGACACTTAAGGAAGGTTCACTTCTTATTGGATGCATGATTCCCAAAAAGATAAATGGATGCAAGGACTTAAAACATTTCCAAATGGTGGGGATGTGTTTATGATGCCATCTGTGTGCATGTGTGTCTTTTTTAATAGACCCACCAAGTGCAATTCCTTTGACAGTATAATCCACAGGGCCCTCTAGACAAGGTTCCCACCTGCTCTTTGCACTGTCACTCGTTTTTATGTGCTTTTAGGTAATGCAGCGTCTGCATTTTTTGTTATATGATCCAATAAAAAATCAACATGATTTTAAAGGTCTTTCACAACTTTAATGATTCTATGATCCTATGTATACATACTGTAGGCTCCTTTTCCTGTCCCATATCTGAGCATGACCCCCGAAGCATTTGAGTAAAGAACCTCAGGGAAGAGAACAATGGGATATGAAGAATTCAGCTCCTGTATGATGGGTGAAGTTGCTTTGCAGAGCCTGTGAAAACTAGCTCACCTTCTTTTTATCTTCTTTTTTGTCAACCATTCATACAAATAAAGAGAGGGCAGAGATATACACACACATACCCAACCACCCTCTTGACTGTGAGATCACTTCAATGAACATCTCTCACAATGTATATGTTTGCAGAGCAGTTCTGCTTCCACTGACACCTTCTATAATGTTCTTATCAATTTAAATGTACAGAAGCCCACGAGATCACCTGCAGTAACTCATTAGAATGAAGTAGGAAATGTTTACTACTGTCTCCAAATTACTCCAGGTGTTATTGGATGTAAAATTTGGCAAGGAAATCGAATGGAAGCCCATGTCCATTGTTCTTCCCTGGCATGCACTCCGTGGCCTCAGTGTAAGTGAGAGCTGCTTGATTCAGGGAGCAAGTCACCCCTTGGCCAGCGGAAGATGTATGCTCTGCTCAGATCCTACGGAACCCTCAGTGCTTTTTGCTGGAAATCACCACATGAATGAATGTTACTTTTTCAGACAAAGGATGCAAACCTGCTCCTTTTGAAGAGCAGAGTTGCACTGAGCTGCTGCAGGACTGCTCCTGCTATCACAACACTGTCTGAATGCAGCACTCCCCTTTTAACACACTCATAATATCCCTCACACAGGCATGCATCTACAGTCACTGCTGAAAAGGCACCTGTGCTGCACCTTGCTTCACACAAGGGTTCAGGACAATCGAAGCATGTATAATATATATGATGCACTCATTTTTCTGCCTCTGGCTGATTTATTTCACTACATGGCATCTGTACAAGTGGGGACAGACATCTGAAGTGTGTCAGTGCTCAGTGTAAGTTCTCCGATCTGGATTCGCAATCAGTGCAGAGAGCCCTGCTCAGTAATCTGCTTGTAAAGTCTGCCTCTCCACCTCCCCATACCCAGTCCAGGAGCCTATTAAATTAATGAGACAGAAGTCAGTGCAACAGCAGTCAACATGTTATGTGTGTACAGCACTGGTGCTGTTACAATGTGCCTGTTTTTTCTCCTGGGATGTTTAATTTCCGCTTCTCAAATGAGCTGCAAAGCTGTGAAGCCTGGCAGTGTTCTTTCTAGACACTCTGTGATGCAGATAATGAGGGTACTGATAGGTGCCTAGGAGACTGTGATGGCTCTAAGCACAGCTATGGTCTGATAATGCTTTATGCCAGTAGTGTTACAGCGGAACCACTATCATCCCTCAAGGAATGGTTCATCTTTATGTGTAATACAGCAGCTGTCACCTAAATGGCTAATGGGGAAGCAAAGTATAACCTTAGTGCTAGTAATCTTTGTCACTTAATAATTTTAAAGGTATCAGACTTCGGTAGCTCCTGCAAGTTCCAATAAAAAGTGTTATTGCAATTCTTCATTTTTTTTTTTATTTTGTTTGCCACGGATTAAATGTAAATTGAGAAATCCATGATGCAGCTCCATGCAGATCTAATTTAGTATAATTTGAATAGCCAAGTAATTAAAATGTATTATAGGTATATGATGCTGGGATGGTGCAGTGTCTGCATTTAAGAGGAAGATTTATTGAGCTCACTGCGTTCACGGTGAACCTTCTACAACTGCATTCGCCAACATCTGTTGGGAAAATGTCAAGACACAGGTCATAAGACATATCCTCATGGAGTGTATGGCTGCACTTATTTCAACAACAGGCTAAGAATTTGTAGCAACATTTGCAAAAAAAAGCTGCTTAGGAAGAAGATGCTGTACTCAATTACATTAGAGCCTATACACTCAAAGAACCTATACAGGTGACCACAAAATATCTACGTGTCTACACACATGCATGCAAAGTAGAGCAGTCAGCGGGAACAGTTTGTGTTTTAGGAGCATGCAGGGGAAGAGGGAAAACATGCAGATACAGAGGGATGCTTCTGTAGACCTTTTCCCAATTAATGCTGGTTTCCCACAGTGCTAGAACTGCAGTTGCATTCAATTTATGAACGCAGGTAATGATAATAATTAATAGGGCAGTTGACACACATGATGTGAGTATTGACACTGTGCTATTAATGTTTCCTAGAAGATTGTTTTGTTTGTTTTTGCTTAAATGCTCAAGATTAGAGCTGGTGATTTAGCAGGCTAGGGCACTGCTTTCTTGAGAGGAGCCGAGCTCGTTTCAATCAAACCTTCAGACAGGCTGATAATCTTTGGGGAGTTAACACACTTAGGCTGGGGAAGGTTAAGAGCAGAGAGGTGCTGGGATGTGTATGTCCAATAATTGTCTGGGGGATGAGTTACAGATCCAGACAGCCCACAATTCAATCTGCACCCAGTGCTGCAAACGCTGAGAGGATAAACCAAAGAACATTTCTCTGGGTCTGGGAAAGGAAAGAGGGGCTGAATAACCATTTAATCAGTGCCAGCAAAATAGCAGGATTGCTACCAGAATGTCAGAAAAGCCCAGAGATAGGAGAGGGTTCATTACGACACAGATTGTTATGACCACCCTGAATATTTAAGGGAATGCACTGAGTGGAAAACACCAGCAGCTTGGAGCACTGTGGCAAGCAGGGGCTGAGTTTCCTGCCAGCCAGGCTGCTTGCCTGCACGTGCTGATATCCTTTCGTCTGATGTGAGGGACCCACGGGTCAACTGCTCTGAGCTGGCCACGTGAGCCAGTGCTGCTGGCAAAGGGGTGCCCAGCCTTTGCTGTGGCTGCTGCCTCACTGGTGGCCTGGGCACTGGGGGAGCCCTGTCAGGTAACATGGCTCAGGACTAAAAGCATGCAAGGCAGGGGATTTCCTGTAAAAATCTATGCTTGAGGTGTAAAGTACAAGGGGCAAAAAGAAACAATAATGCAGGCCTTACAATATAACTGCAGTTTTGGATTCCCCCGAATCTGAATCTGAAACTGCCACCCTTCCTCTAGACTGGGAGAAGGGCAAAAATATATAATTAAAACAATTAATTCACACGTTTGATTATAAATTAAAAAGTGCACCTAGAGTTTTCCAGAGGAAGATGATTGCCATGGTTATGATGGTTACCTTACAGGGAAAATGGCCACAGGAGAGCAGAGTGACAGGACAACGAAGAAGCAGAAAAAGATGTTATTAACACTTTTCTATAAATTACAAACATGAGTATGTTTAATTTTGTAAACACGCCCTATGACAATCAGTGATAGAGAGAGCCTTTTATTCCCCACTGCATTCCAGGTTCTTCAAATTCCCTTCTCCAGGACCACTTTAAAGGAAGTACATACAAGACCTGACTTGTCCCATAAGTTGAAAATGAGAACAGCCACAGAGCTTCTGTCTGAGGTGAAAGGACATCTACACTTGTGTTTTGAGTGGCACTGCTTCATCAGAAAGGCATTTAAGCAGGAGACCCTGCAGCCAGCCACTGCACAGCTTCACACAGGTTCCACTAAAACTGCAGGTACTGTTGGAAGGGAAACACAGCCTGGACACGCCAGAGGCCTTATTTAGAAAAATAATAGGGTTTTTTTTGCTTTTGTCACAGTTATGAAGGACAACACCAAGCCTCCAAACCTCCTAGTCTACAAGGTTCAAAGCCCTCCTCTGCCACTCAGCTCAGGAGATGTGCCTCATGACATGTCCTTGACATTGGTGTTGGGATGCCCCTTCACACTCTCTTGACAGAGACAGACAAAGGAACTCAGAGGACAGTAATGTGCCTGGGAGAGGTGACCTCTAGGCAAGGCTTGCTAAAATAGGAGGGACATCTTGACATCAGTATGAGTAACAGGTCACATCCTGCTCAGATAAAAAGAGCTCCCCCTTAGTTTCTAAATCTAGCTGAGGACCACCATATGGCATGCCTCACAGCTGGATCACCTGATCCATGTGCTGCTGGGGCTGGGATCTTTATGTCATGTCCATTCTCCCAGGCCTGTTATCCCCTTCCTTTATTCCTTCTTTCTCAAGAAGAGTGAGTGTGCAGCTTCTGGGGAGTCATCAGCTCTATTTCCACCACTTGGCAGACAGGAGGATACTTAAATAGGATACCACAGCGCATGCTTGTATTTCCTATCAAATTGGAGGTATGAATTTGTATTTCTAAAATCACAGGGTAACTATGCGCTTGGGGCACATCTTTGGAAATGTGAGTCATTGCAGTCCTCTCTCCTGGATGTTTTTGTCCTCACATAGCAGGAAGCAGAGCAGGTAGAGGGAGGAATCTGGACTTCTGTCACCTCGGCAATCACCACATCTGGATTTCAGTCCAGTCCATCCCAGCTTCTCTGTTTCAGCATCTTTGAAGTAGAGATGATAATACTTTCCACCCTTCCAAAGTATGTGTATAAAGAGAGATTTGAAAGAAATGAGACTGTGTTTTATTAGAATTTAACTGGAAAAAGTTTCAGGCACAGAACCTTTCTTCAGGCTTGACATGGAAAGCCATTTGCAGCCTTTGATTCAAAACTGAGAAAAAGATTGTGTGCCCAAATCTTGTCCACTTTTTCCATCTGCATCTGCTTCTCTAATAAGAGACACTGCCCCTCCCAAAGGTCTTTGCCTCACTTATACCCCTCGTCTGTTGTAGCTACACCAGCACTTCTGCAGCTGGAATTAGCTGAGCTCTGTCAGAGTGAAGTGCTATTGATGAGACAGTGGAGAAATGCACATGCAAAGCTCACAATTAAGAACAGGGGAAAACCCAATTCTAAGGAATGCATCTCCCCTTCCCCCCATTTTTCCACATGTAAATCCTGGTTATTCACTGGAACATCATTAATCATGCTGAATTGTTGTGTTATGCTTATATATGTAAAGCATAAACTCCTGATGAGTTCTGCTGTAATTTAGCATTAATTAATGTCCACTTAGTATAAAATGTGACATCATATTTTAGGTCATCTCTTCATTCTTATTGTAAACCGCAAACACAGAGTGAAGAAAAAACCTATGATATGATTTTCCTGCAGTATCTCTTTGACAGGTTTACATGAAATATGAAGCTAATATATTACTGGACATCAGATTTTTTTGCACTGTCTGTACTGTTTGGTACTGTGTACTCTGTGTGCTGTGCAGCACACAGAGCTCTGTGGTACTTGCAGGGCACTAATTTCAACAGCAGCATAAACTTTGTGAGAAACTACCTGCAATTCAATAAAGTATATTTAAAATGTTTCCATTGCACCAAAGATCAGCTGATGCACCTCTTATTAGTATAAATGACATAGATTAGTGTCAGGCATTTTCAACAGTGAAGAAATTACAGAAGGCTGCATGGCTCATTAGGCTCTTGTTGCAAGTTAAAGAGGGCCAGACCTTATTAATAAGAGAAAAAGGGAGGGAAAAGACAGTATAATGGGAAAAGTATAAAATAGGTTTTTTAAAAAAGAAAGCATTCTGGTTTAGAGAAAAACAAAAGCATCAATTAACCTCTTCCAGTGTCTTGAACATTTTCTAAAGTCAGCTTAGCTTTGTTTCTATAGGACATGTACATTACAGACAAACACTTCAAGCAGAGAAAAACTGCTTGCAATCACATGGGCACCACCAAGAAGGATTTTTGATGATTAAATGTTTTATACTGTTTATGCGGGTCAGTGTTTACATCCTGCTTCAGGAAAGCATCACTATTTATGTTAGGGTGTACACTCACCTTTGAGTTGAAGCTCTTGCTTATATCCTGCTGCAGTGAATATAATTTGAGCATTTGTTCCTGGTTTAGCACCTGGTGTAAGCACACAGTGAGGTGAATACAGGATTTAAAATACATTTGAGAGCTTACTGTAATTGGGGCCTCAATCACACAGGTCCTGAACCAGCAGAGATTGATACAGTCAGTCTTATCAGCCTCTTGTGGACTGCATGTGAGAAAAATACAGGTGTGTGCAGAAACACATATCTGTGAGGTGGAGGCTGTGACTCTTGCTACTTCCCTGTGGTGCTGAGCAAGGGGCACTTTTCCTCACATTTATTCTCTCTTTTCCTGGGATTTGCTTGGCTACCTAAAATAGTATTGCTGCTGGTGTTGCTGCTTAGAAAGGAGTAAGGGGGATCATAGAATCACAGAACGATTTTGAAGGGACCTTAAAAATCATCTAGTTTCAATCCCCCTGCCATGAAGAGGGACATCTTCCACTAAACCAGGTTGTTTAGTGCCATATTCAGCCTCACCTGGGACTCACCCACAGCTTCTGTGGGCAACACATTTCAGTGTCTCACCACCCTCACAGAATTAGAATTGGAATTTCTTCCTAATATCTGACCCTCTTTCAGCTTAAATAAATTGCCCCTTGCTCTATCACTACTTGCCTGTGCAAAAAGTCCCTCTCCAGCCTTCCTGTATGCCCCTTTAGGTACTGGCAGGCTTCTATAAGGTCTCCCTGAAATTTTCTCTTTTCAAGGCAGAACAGCCACAGCTCTGTCAGCCTGTTTTCATGGAAGAGGTGCTCCAGCCCTCAGAACATCTTAGTGGCCCTCCTTGGACTTGTTCAAACAGGTCTGAGTTTTTCTTCTACTGGATGCAGTATTACAGGTGGAATTCCAGGATGTGGAAGAGTTCCTCATAGAAATAGTAGTTAAAAGCCTGCTCTCCTGGGGTTGGTGAAGGTGACCTTGCCTCCTCTACAATGCAACAAAATGCAGTCTTGCTCTGGGATGCTGAGAGACCCAGAACCTGTTGTACTCCTTCTCTGCTCAGCAGTGGGCATTGCACAAGCAACAGGGCGGAGTCTGGTCGCCAGCTGGTGTTGCATGAGCAGAGAGTGATCGACTGTACCCTTAGGTTTGGCTTTCTTTTCCAAGCCCACTTGCAATTTACCGTCACAGCTGCCAGGACACACACCCTCATGTTAGACTTGTCCTAAGGAAGGAGTATGTGGCAGCCACCATTTTGGCAGAAAATAGATAAATATAAATAAGTCTGAAAATTATAGATCTAGGCAAATAAAGCTAAATATGCAATTTTTCTAGACTTCTTTTTGTCTGGGTCTCATGTGCCTCACAATGCAAACATAGAATAAGAGCATATTGTACCCTTGGCCCAAGAGGTATAGGTTTTCAGGCACTGCATTAGTGGGGTGGAATTGCTTCCAATTTGAAGCTTAATTCAGAGCTAAGTTAGTGAGCTACTTCCAATGCCAAGCACCACAGATCAGCATATTGAGTTTTTTACAATTTTTTCCCTACATGATTAGCATTTTACTTGAGTCTGAGACATTAATCAATAAAAGCAACACCCTGTAAACAGAGTAAAATGAAAAAGCAAGTGCTGCATTTTAATAATATAAATAGAAGACTGTGTGGCATGAGGGGCCAAGGCATAGCCTGCAATCTGAATACCATCAAAGGTAAAAGAATTGAAGGCAAAGGAAATTTTCAAGGCTGATTGCACACGGACAAAAAAAAGAAACGAAAGATAAAATATTGAACACTGGTTAGTATGGAGGATGTGACTGAAATATTTTATTCTGCTGTTTTAAAAAATTTTGTCCTTGCTGATGTTGATTTTAAGGGCAGAGAAGAGAGGGGAGGGAGAACCCAACACTTGGACTCAATGAATTAAGTAGAACAACATAGAAAAGTATTTCAAACATTTTTAAAACAGGGTCAAGTTTTTAATAACATCTCCATTTCACAATTTTTGTTCTTTAAAGAACACTTGTAATGGTTACTTAGGAAAAAATAAATTGGAATTTATCTCACTGTATATGGTACAAAATACCATGCTGGAAGCCTGAAAATAATAGTCAGCTGCTGCTCAGTGCTCTTCACCTACAGAGCTCAAGTGCTCTGGGAAGCTGGCGAGTATTGGCTTTCAGACAGAAAGTGCTGAGGCCGCGCCCTGGTGCCAGGGAGGTCGGGAAGGAAGCCAGTGCGAAAGTCGACACCACCTGCCAACTCATTTGGTGCTCCATCCAACAGGCCACACTGACACCAGGCAAAGCCATTCAGTGTATTTCCCAACAGAGACCCCCAAAACCAGCAGCAGACCATCAGCAAAGCATGGCCAGGAGGTTCAGCCACTGGGACCAGATCTGGGGCATCACTGGGGGAAGCTGGGCTGTTCCTCCAGCCATTCTGGGGCCCTGCAGCTGACTGAGCTCCTAGCAAGCTGGGATCCCCACCATGGTGTCTTACCCCATTGGGGTGGCATCCTGAACTTTTAAAACCATGCTAGTGGCAGCAGGATCGCATTGCCCATTGCTAAGCCATAAAAACTTCACCAGGAACTTTTAACTTTTCCTCTCAATGCCTGCTTACTTTATGCACTGCATTTCTTACTGAGCAGAAGTTAACATTAATCTTGTTGTTTACTTCCTTATTTTTGCCCTGTTGCCTTTTCCTCCTCCCTCTTCCCATCCTTCATATTCTTGTGGTGTTACCACAACTTGGAAAACAGCTCTTATTCATGAACTGCTTTATTTATTAGCTTCTTTCAGAACTGCACAATTAGTGGGGTGAGCTTTCAACATTTGTCTCCTGCAGGCCCCACACAAAGACTTGCCAGTTGGTTATGCTTTTTCTTTGTAGGAAAACACTGGGGTTTGATTTAAGAAGAGATTTAGAATAAAAAGATAAGGAGAGAAAATTAAGAGCTACATACAGCCCCTGGGGGCTTTCCTCTAAAAAGGAAAGGGTCAGTGACCCTCAAGTTTCTTCTACTGCAGCCTTGCTTCCAATGCTGCTTGAAGGTAGCTGCTCCTTATCTTGCTTCTCTCCTCAAGTGGATTCTAGGATCATAACGCTTTCTGTCACAGGTTTAAAGGTGGGGTTTTTTTCCCAATATGAGATAAGCTATCTGGTTTTTAACTGTTTCTAATCTGTGCATCCCCAAAAATTTCTAGCAAAGAAAAGGTATCCTTCAGTGAACTCTTTAGGAGCAACAAGTGATTTCCAAAAAATCTGAAGAATATGACATCAAAAGCCTCCAAGTTAGGGATATAACAATGAAACAGGCTGATTTCTGAAAGGTCTCTGGGTAACTCTCTAGTTTTCTAAACAGAAAAGTGTCTGCTTGTGGATTCCTCTCTGGGAAACACAAGGAAGCAACCAGGGTTCTTGGTGTGACTTGCTGATGGACTTCTTTCCTCCTCCTCTTCTTCCTCCAGGTTTTGCCTGTTCTTCAGAAAATGGGCTGCTCATTACTTAAGCATGATCAAAATGTTCTACACAAAAATACTAATAAAAGGACATTGTAGGCAATACCAAAGGTGACACACTATTAGTTTGATGCTACAACATGGGTGTAAGGCTGCAGCTGCAATGTTCAGACTGTGGGACTGAGGTAAAAAATAATAGCAGAGCAGATGTGTTTCCCTGCACAGCATGGAATAAAAAGAAACATCTGGCCCTTGGCCCCTAAAGGATATTTCTCAGAGAGAAGAGTAAATTAAGGGTGCATTGAAAATGTAGGGCCTCAGCTAAAGGGAACTGCTGCCTTAGTAACCATCTCTAACCCAGCTCCCAGTTTCTGATGCATAATGCCATTTAAAATATAGGGCAAGAATAATGGCACGCAAGATAAATGCAACCAAGTACAGACATCAATGTATCTACAAAATATATGTTGCTATCTTGTTCAAACAAATAAGTAAACAAACAAAGGAAATATTTTTAAACACTAAACATACGCCAGTTATATTGCTGCAGGATAAAACACGGGCTTCTTAAAAATCTATTGAGTCATAAATCTCTGTATTTCCCTTTGTGTTTGATCTCATATATTACTCGGAGTTTCTAAAATGATAACAAGGCATGCATTAAAAATATTTCTCTTATTGTTACATTTCAAGCACGTTTACTGTTAGCTGCTTAGCTTCATTATGTATCATAGTCTGAATCTACAAATCAAGTATAATTAGACTTGGAGAACTGATTGGATTTCTAATTAAGCTACATTGGAAACAACAATGCACAATCAGTAAATATTCTGACTAGGTACATTTTAAAGAGCAACTCTTGGGCTTTTTGCTGATGACTAGACACCAGTGTCATTAAATTTGTTGGTGGCAAGCAAATTTTAAAGCTAAAATAGAGGCAATTAGTAAAGATCTTGAAATATTTAATCACGTTTGTCCAATTAGTGTGCAATTAGGCAATGGTGTGGCGTGGGACAAACATTCTGCTTCACTGTTTGGTAGAGAAGGATCCCTTTGAAATTTTGCTATTTAGTTTATTGATATATAAAAAGGAAGTTATGGTTGTAATTTCCAATTTAAAAAAATATTGTGCAGATGGTGTGACTATATATTTAACAATGTTAAACAAAACTAAACAAGGGAAGCCTGTTACCTGAAATTACACAGCTGTGATCAGTGAATAAGCTCCAGATCACATTAGATTACAGCTGTGGGCACCTTGATCACACAAAGCGCCAGGTAGTTATGCTGGTAAAATCAAAGCTAAGTAAGCTGGTGTGTCACAGCTCGAGATGATTTGATTATTTTGTCCTTGACCGAAAAACATTTTTCTTCTTCAAGCCTTGTCTGGCTGTTTTGCATTCCTTTCATGAAGCTTTACGTTGGCAAGTTTGTTGTGGAAAGTCAAGTGGTAGCTTTTCATGAATAAGCCACTTAAGTGTTATCTTGCCTTCAGCTTTCAGATTTGACTCCCTTTTTGGCAAATTTTACACTATCTTTTAAAAGCAATTGTTACATTTCTTATTTGATTTGCAAAACTTCAGCATGTTTGGGCCAGCATGTGGGATGTTGCTGCCATGCATTTCAACCCTACACCATCATGTTGGTATTTATCAATCAGTTTGCTCTCTTTGGCCACGTGCAGATAGTCAAGGAAACAGTGCCAGGGAATGTCCCCAGGTGCTGGAGCTCAATTTTCCGGGTTGTTAAATTGTTGCAGCCGTCCCTGGCATGGTGTTGACTTGGGTCAAGTATGACTCTCCCAGCCATCCCTGGACTCAGCTCACAGTTAACACTTGCCAGGGCCCATTCCCAACAGGCATTTTGTGAGGGAAGGGGGATTAGAAGGATGGATTGGGGCCATCTTGTACCAGCTGTCCTCCCCATCAAAGTGCATCTAACCCTCTAGTGTCAGGAATCCCTGTGGGTTCAGAAAGAGGGAACTGGAGGGAAGGTGCACAACAGGACTAACTGTGACACTGATGACACAGACAACAGCCTGGCCCCCTGGCTTTCTCTCTGCTGCAAAGGCTGACTTGGTTCCAACTCATATTTAATATGGACTAAGAAACAAGAAAAGTCTCCTTCCTCACCAAGTGGTCATAAAAGAAAGATAATTTGTTTAGTTGTTGTTTAGATTTGATTGCCAGATTTTTTTTTTTCCCAAAGGAAATAGGTGATCTAACTTTAAAATATCTTTCTGTGTATTTCTCATAAATGCTATAACTTCTGAAATGCTATAACTTCAGTTAAGCCATGGTGGATTTAAACATTGTCAATTTTACTTTCATCAATTTTACTTTCATGTGCAAGAATTTTTTCTTTGATTTTAGTACTGAAAAAAATGCTGAAAAAAAAAGCAAGTATACTTCATAGCAATGCAATGCTTTTTTTTTTTTTTTTTTTTTT
>VWYN01013031.1:419060-433568 GCA_013400075.1 Hippolais icterina | reverse complement strand
AAAAAATGCATTTTTTTTTTTTTTTTTTTTTTTTTTTTTTTTTTTTTTTTTTTTTCCTTCTCTTTGATAGATACAGACCTAGAAATTCAAAGTAGAGAGTTTTGCCTTGCAACCAGGTTGGTGCTTGCAGGAATTTTATGAACACAGTTGTGTTCATTTCTCGAGCAACATCAAGTCAAAACAAAATATTTTTGAACCGAAAAAAAGAAATTATGCTAAGAGGCATATTGTATGGGAGAGGTATTAAACAGGTAAAAAAGCAGATAATAGATAATTACACAGACATTCCAAAACTGTAGGCTTGAAAAAATTCACCTGTATTGAAGGCTAGATTTTAACTCCTTGATATTCAAAGGTTAAAAGCAAAGTTTTTCAGGTTTGCTATTTCCCACATCTTAGGAGTGCATTAGGTATTCCTGGGTGCTTTCGCTCAGGCAGAAAAGAGACCAATACTCTCCTGGGGGAATAGGACTCCATCAGCCCTCTCATGCCACACAAGCACTTCTTTAAAACCTCTGTACACCTGACTGAAGGGGAGAGATTTTGAGCTCTGTTTTGAAGTGAATCTTCTGATACATTAACCACACAAGCTTTAAATTATGATTATATTGTGAATAAGAGTAATTAATGATAATAGTAATACTAGGTGTTTTATTACATATGTACGTGGTGTCCTTAATAACCTCTTTTGGTCTCACTTAGTTTATAGATATGCCATGATTCACAGAAGAGTCAAGTTTCTATAGATGTTAAAAGTAAGAGCAGCAGGTCATCAATGTGTTGGCAAATGTGATTTGGCTGCCAAATCCCATATGGAAAAAAGATGTGAAAGCAGTATCTCATGGTCTCTGCCTCACCACATTTTGTTCAAGAAAGAGATTAGGAAACCAAATCATTAGGATTGAGTAGCCAGCTGCAGACACAGCACAAGACATGTACCTCTTACAGTTAATGTCTTGTGAAAACCATACAGGTCCCATAGGGGTTAATCAAACATTTAGGGCTGTAGCTTACAATGAATGCTCTTCAGTCCCTGAAAGAAATCAGCTTTTGAATATCTAAAAAAGAAAAGAGAGAAACTGCAACTGTAGTTGTAGAAAACCAGTAAGCCTAGCTTTAAGATGCACTTCAGTGTGAGTACTTGTGTGTTTATACCCAGGATTGTGTGCTCAGCCTTCACAAACTGTGACCTCTACCCTCAGGCACATATATATATATATATTCTGTTTTATATATATATATATATATATATATATATATAAAACAGAACTATACATACGTGTACATCCATGTATGCATGTATACACATACATGTGAGTATCCATGTATGTGTATACATACACAGTGCATGTACAGGAATCAAGAACTTCAAACAGGAAAATAATGTTTGGGAAATTCAGAAAAGGAAACCCTGTTTATTTGATAAAGGAAACAAAACCATCACTTCAATAGCAATTCATACACCTCTGTCAATGCAAGCTCCGGGTGGATGTGCAGACCCGCAGGTTCTCTGTAGTTGCCGAATTCCTCACAGTGTTGTCTTTATCAAAGAGGTTAATGCAGATTCAAAAAAGTTGCTTTGATGCGCAAGACATCACAGAACAGCAGCTCCATTCATTGCAGAGAGAATCCATTATTTAAGTCTGTCAGGCAACTGTACAGATTCCCCATAAAGGGAAAAATAACAGGACTGTGGAAATAAAGTCCCCAACAGTATGTGTTCTGCTTGCTTCTGGAGTCTTTCCCTCCGTTTTTCTTGTCTTGATTCTGTTAAATTATATTAGGCTCGTGCACTGACAGTTCAGATGGACAGTCACTCCTGACTGAAGCAATACCTGCATTCCTGACAGGCTCTCCTGTCCCCAGCTGCAAGGGTGAAGGGAGGCACTGTTGTGAGGCACTGAAGGCTTGTCACCTGCCTTGTGTCCTTGAGTGTTCCCAGTGGCTCACATTAGCCTTTGCTCCAGCATTAGCAGCAGATCTCAGGGCCTGCTGCGACTCAAAGGGACGGGGGATTTGTGGCTCCATGCAAACTGGGGAGCTGCCGGATGAGCCTGGCTCATCCCCAAGGCAACATCCTCCATGGAGATGGTCATGTAGGGAGATGGAAAGGCAGGTGGGAGCTGGGGCAGAAGAAAAGGGGAAATCAAGCCCTGTCACTCCTACAAAGGCAGGACTGCTACAAGACCAGCCAGGTGACACATCATCCAGGCACTCTCCTGTGACAGCAGGGGGAACAGAGTTTTCCCATCTACCCTCTGTACTGTCATAAACCATGCCAATGTGTAGAAAGGGTCTGTGAAATTAATTATACTGTGAGTGCTTGGTAACCAAATGAATTGTAAATTGTACATTATTAAAACAGCATCAGAGCACCAACTGATCTATTATTCTTTAGGGAAATGTATGAAGATAAGAGCTTTATATGCTTTAGGGTTCTTTCCAGCCACCACATAGCCAGCTTTGTAAGAAAAAATGTGGCAATATTTTGTTACTGCCTGAGCTGCAATTGACACAGTACTATATAGTTTATTTTTATTATTTTGTCTCATATTTAATATAGATGAGGTAGTATACAGCGCAAGTGACATATACATGCCCAGTCTGCTTCTGTTTATCCTTTTTCAGATTGCATTTGGGATTAATCACCCTCACAATTTGTGTAAAAAAAAAAAAAGATAACTAAAGGTACAGAAAAGAGAGATAAATATTAAGAAGTATGTAATTTTGCACAAATCATGTAACTAAGAATATTCACAGCTATTGTTAGCCAATAATTTTCCCTGCCTGCTGCTCCTTGTTGCCTACCTGTCCTTTAGCTTCTGAGAACTGTAAGAGGGCTGAGTGGGGAGCTGTATGTTCAGAAAAACCTTTTAAATGACAACAGTAAAGAAAAAGACCATGGGTTCAGATGTCCATGTATGTTTTTCTCCTTGTCTTCCACAATGCACTCCCTGCTTCACCTTCCTCTCATGCAGTATCTGATGTCCAGGAAACTTGGTCCTGGTGTGTGCACTGACATCTTCTGAGTTAATAAAAATCAAAACCTGCATGTCTTCCCTCCTAGGGATGCTACCTTGCAGTAGGACTACTTTCTAGGCTATCCCTTCTACACATCATGTAATGGTTTTTTTAACCCCCTGCTTCCAGCAGAAAAATACACGTCTTCCTACAAGCAGGGGTATCTATGGGAGAAGGGGAGAGCTTTTTGTTTGTTTGTTTTAATGCCCCTATTAAGAAATGGAGGCAGAAGCTACTCCAGAATAGCTTTTCCCACAAGGTATATTCCCTCTTTGAAGGAAGACGCATGAAAAGAACGCCCTATCCATGCTTGTCAAAGAAGAGGAGAAACAGCTGGAGAAAGATCTCCTGACTAAGCTGTTCAAGGCAGTGACACGTTGGTTTCTGCAAGAACCACACCAGCAGTTCCATACCACTGGGAAAGTTTTGGGGGTTGTCATACACTAGAGGGACCCCAAGTGTTTTTTTCCTGGTGCAGAGGACCAGTGGCAGCCAGTCACACCCTCCCTCCTTCAGAGAAGGCCTAGCAGAAAAAAAGTTTCCCTTTGACTGCAAGATCAAGATGGGCATTCAGCAAAACTCACAACTGAAACAGTCAAAGAAATAACTTAAATTTGAGAGAAAGTAGTCCAAAGAATTTCAGGACTTGGCCTCCTCTCTATGCAGGCAAGGGAGACAATGACATTTTCCTGGCTAAGGTATTTCCATAATGGAATAAAGCATATTTGCTTGGTTTCCAATTTTTTTCACAAGAGAGAGAATGTATATTTTAGAGAATTTTCATCTTTCGGAACAACTCTCTTAACCCTGATTACTAGTCTAAAACACAGTGCTGCCTTTCTCAGCAATCATCAGCCCTGCAGAAGTCACTACCATCTTTCAGGAATGCGCTGCTTCCAGCTCCCCGGGCAGTCTCTGCCAGGAGGTGCACTGCGTCCTCAAATTCAAGAGAGGGCAGCATTTTCCTTAGCCTGATCCAAGGGAAGGGGATGACTCCCAAGTGTGTAAAAGAATGTCAGCAAGTGAAAATAGTCAGTCACAAAATAGAGGGACATACTGAAAAAATTAAATTTGATGGAAGACATGCAATATTCTTAGGAGTTTAGATACATATATAAATATATAAATATACACACACACACACATATATATATGTATACCAAACCAAAACCTAAACAAGCTCTTAATTGATTGATCAAGTTAATGAATATATCCCGTCTATGTTCAAGGAATTCTTGCATAGGCTGTTGTGCAGCTGTAATGCTGTTTCTGCAGCACACCACAATGACTTTGCCACCAACATTTGCACTGCTATAGCCAACTAATAACAGACTGATGCTCCCCAGATAAATACCATACATGAACGAAGTGCTAAACTGTGCCTGAGGTAATTAAGAATCCACTGCCCTCTCATTAAAGCCCCTATTCAATTAAATTCTTCAGACTACGCCTAAAACACTACCAAGCTGTTATGTTTGATTACTTCAGTATTTGCTTAAAAACCAGCAAAACTAACCAAAGCAAAGAATCAGACTTCTGTGACGTAGCCTCGAAATATGCATCTTCTACTGTGAAATAATCATGCCTGCAAAGAAAGATGAAAATGCTTGTTTTATTGCAGAAACCCAGACCCTTGTGGTCAAGAGTATGCTCCTTTCAGCAGACTGTGACTTACCCACTGTTTGTGAAGAGCCCATCCAGTGTTTGCTCTGCTGTAACAGCAGCACAGCATTGACTCCTGCAAGGAAATTCCAAGGATCAAGGTATATTTAAAGTACTCACAGGTTTGTAAAAGAACTAGAAGGCACCCAAGCATAATACAACACTTTTTAGTTTACCTCCTACTCAAGTTTTGGTACAATTTTACCCTCCTGAAATAACTGTACTGTCAGCACTGTCTCCGGCACATTCAGCCAGGTTGCCTGAATTACTTGAAAAGCCCAGGACAAGGCAAATACACATTTTCATTCTCTGTTTGCATCTAACAAATAACAGATGTTGCAATATTGAAGAAGCACACCTGATGTGACTAACAAGGGATTTCTAAAATATTTGCCCTAAGATGACAGCCAGGCTGCTATTAAGCATTTATTTAATGAAATGTGTACAAAGGGAAATGCTGTAGTAATTCTCCTTAAGACGGAGCAAGCAGCTTGAAATAAAGGTTCCTTGTGTGACCTTGGGCTAAATCTGCATTACTAGAAGAATGCGGACCCAAGCTTGAGAATACTTGTTTCCTACCAGCCTTCAATAGCCACTGAAGAATCCCTGAAGGAGCCTGTCGAAGCCAGGACGCGGTGCCGCTGCCGTCACAGTCACCGGCCCCGCGTTCCCTCGGGCGGCAGCCCCTGCCATGTGACTGTCCCCGCGGTCCCTGGGATTTGCCAGCCGAACCCTCTCGCAATCCACTGGAGGGAATCTGGCACGGCACCTCCCGGCGAACCTGCCAGGAAGCGGGGTCAGCCCTTTGCAAATAAACCCTGCCTGATCTGAGTAACACAAATGGACGCCTGGAAGATTAATTCATCCCCTGTAATAATACAACTACTGTTTGCACAAACCAATGGCATGCAATAGTTTCTTATTAAAATGCTCAGGATACGCATTAAGATATCTCTAAACAAAGTACGGCTAAAGGAGAGCAGAGAGTGAAAAATTTCCTTGCTTAAAATTTGCCACTCTTTCATCAGATTTGATATGAGCAGCATTGTAAATGGATCAACGAGTTGTCTAATTGTTCAGAACACCCTCACATAATTTATATTGTCTCTTAATTTCTGTTTTGTAACCTCCATGGCGGTCTTCAGTGAATCACAGCATATAGCTCTACTTGGAGAGAATATCAGGGTATGATTTTTCCCTTTGTTTCCCACTTTCCCACAATGGAAGCATTCAAATTTCAGCAAGGTATGTACCTACCGCATTAATCCTTTCTAATGTGATTTCAGTCATCTCCTTAAAAGCAGAATCTAAAAGATTATTTTCACTGTTTCCATTCTCTATTGTGGCACACAGTTTTCTTGCTGAAAGGATATTAATCTACCTCTATACACACAGAGATGAATATACATTTGAATCACAGATACATACCAATTTAACACACACCACAGACTGGAAATACATTATTAAAATTAACTGCATTACAGAGAATAGATGTGTAGACAAAACTGCTGAGGTACTCGACTCTCCCCAATTCCACGGTGCCTTAACACTTGCCGCAAACCTGCCATCCCTTTGTAATGCAGTCCTGCGATGCTTAATCTGCTTTCTCTCTTTCCAAGACGTAAATCAGCAGCAAAGCTGCCTGTGGAGGAGCGGAGTCTGGGGGATAATTGTTGCCTGGTGGGTTATCTATCTGTAGCTGTGTGCACGGTGGGTCTGCTCACCAAATTTTTAGTGTGCGTATTTTTTCGGGCTCTTTTCCAGTAGGGAGTTAGGAAGTGAGAAACAACAAAACTAGTTTAATGCACCGGGTAAATCAGACCAGCTTATTGTGAAACCCATCGCCACACATGATTCTTTATGATAATACACACGGGTGAGCTCTGGTTATTACATGCACAGCCCTGTACTAACTGCTCCCTACAGCTCACCCGTTCTCTCACTTTAGCAACACCCCACACACCTGTTCAAATAATATTACTATTACCTTGTGTTGACACCACATCCACCCTTTCCTTTCATATAATAAGAGCTCCTGGTGAACTGTAAATGGAAAGCCTGCGGTAGCAGAAGCTGATTGTTTACCTGTCTCCAGTGTGTTGCCACAGATACTTGGTTGGGAGAAGGGAACAAAGATCAGTTTGACATCCTTGTTAAGCAGGATTTGCCCCCCACCTTACCCACAAAAGGTTACGAGTCGCTATTCAAGCCTGAGCTCCGCAGGTGTGCCATCACACCTGTCTGACAGAAAACAAAATACAGTTTGTTTCAATATGGCTATTGCCCCAGCAAAATAAAAAAGACCTTCTCTTGCAGCACAGACACAAGCATTTGCTTTAATACTTCAATGAATCCAAGCAAAATACTGACAGATAGCTCTGTTTATATTCAGCATACAAGCCAAATACAATGCAAGCTTCCCCAGCAATTTAGGGCAGTGAGCATCTGACCCTGTCCACTAAACTAGCTCATGGGCAGACTCATGGCAAAACTCAACTCAAAACCCATGTGGCAATGGAAAAGAGAATTTTGTAACTCTCGAAGTATTTCAAAGCCAGGTCAGATGGGGCTTTGAGCAACCTGGTTTAGTGTCCCTCCCTGTGGATGAGGGGTTGGAATGAGATGACCTTTAAGGTCCCTTCCAACTCAAATCATTCTATAATTCTGTGATTAACATGAGACTGAGTCCAAGACCAAGCCAGGGACAGGCTGGGCCTCACAATTAATTTCCTTCACCATTGTGCCCTGATGGAGCTGCTGCTGCTATTGAGTCATCTGTGAGTCTTTGCATAGAAAGCTGTCATGGTTTTAGAATAGGGGACAGTTAAAAACTGTGGGTCCTGGTGCTGTTCTGCTTGGTTGAAGTCTATGCCCAACTTCTTATACCAGTGACAACAGGGTAGGTCTAGGGGAAATTGGCAAAAAATGGCAAAATCTACCTCCTAATTGAGGTCAGGAGGAAGCAAAAGGGGATTTTGTCCATGCAAAGCAGTGCACTACAGAGACCTAAATGTACCCATTCATTCATGTGAATTTGCCATTTGACATCTGCTGAAGGTGATGGAAAGACTTTGGTGGGCATTTGATCCAAGAGCTGAGTCACTGGAGTTTCCAATGCTTAGGTAAAAACATTTTTCACCAAAAAGGGCTAATGAAAAAAAATTCCCATTTTCCAGCTAAAGCAGTGCTCTATTTTTACTGCTTTATATTCATATTGGAATTCTTATTCACATTTGCTTCCATCATGGTCTAAAGAGCACTGATCATAGTCACCTTCTTATGAATAAGAAAGTGTGGTAGGGGTGTAGCACCAGCTGGTTTGGAAGGAGTTTGTATACTGGGCTGCAACTTATGCAGAGAAACATCCTTGAGGCAGGGAGCATATTTTATTTATTGCTTTATTTATTGCATATGTCAAGTAAATGGAATCCCAAATTATGAAGATGCAAAACACAGTGTGAGTATTTATCAGCACTGAATGTTTTTATGTGCTCCAAAATAACTTGGGGTTTCCCAGCTGACTGTGAGCAGCTTGCTGGTTTTGAAGATCTAGCACCTTTGGAACTGAAGGGACATGCTGAATCTTAAGCACTTGGAAGGAGAATTAATTGCTTGGACAGCACCACCTTTTTTTTGTGTGTGTGTGTATGCTCATCAATAGCAAATGATGAAGCCTCTGGGGGATATTAACACAAGTAAACTAAACACAGGAGTGGGACTGTTTAAACAAGGTGAGACAAAAGCCTTCATACTACAAGCAAATGAATTTCATAGCAGTTTTTTATGTTCCCACCTCTATTGTTGCAGATGTCTGATTTAAATACTAACTTATATTTCTTGGCCCTGGTTTTCCTCCTTCATTAGCCTGCATGGAGGTCAGAGACCCTCTTACTTCATGGGCTACTCCTGCAAAGACTCAGGAGCTTGCTGGGTTCCCCTTGTTGCTTTCTGTTGAGGGAAAGCTTGTTCTGTTCCCTGGGGATAGAACTTATGCTTGCTCCGTCATCCTGTGAGAACAGGAAAGGATTTGCCCTGGCTAAGAGCTGCCAAGGCACGAAGTCATCTGTGTCCATGCTTTTGCTTCCATGTGCACTGCACCTTCACATCTGCCCCTGGCTTTGGCAGCTGCCTGGCATGGAGCCCCTGTGCACCTCAAAAACACCACAACCCCCTAAAAAATCCTTGTGACACTTGAAGCCCTGGGGCAGCTCACAAGGCAATGCTGGCAATGTTGGCTTCTACTTACCTGGTGAGCCTGTCCTGCGCATGAACCAAGAAACTGCTTCCTCGTTAAAGCTGGGGAAGGCAAGGCCCTTTTGCATGATTGCTGCCCCAGTGCTGTGACGCTCCTGCCGGGATGGACGCCCTCAGTCTCTGAACAGACACATCAGAAGTCAAGGGGAAATGTTGGCTTGTAGCTCTGTGTCCACTTGCCTCTCTGAATACAAGCACTGCCACTCTCCCAAACCCTCCCAGGGATTCAATACCTGCACTGCAGCCCACACATGTCACCTGTTGCTGGCCCTACACATTTCCAGGGCTGCTGGAGAAGGTAAAAGGGAATAGAAGACAAAGTCCTAAGAAAATTATCCTAAATGGATGTATGTTTCGGTCTTATTAATTTGAAGTATTCTTTCCTGTTAGCATATTTTTATGAGAATATTCTCAACCTGCTGAAAAGACTAAGAAATAATGATTTCAAATATTTTAAACAAGATATAGATGCTAGACTATTACAAACATAGACACCAGCATCTCTGAATGAAAAGATAGACTGTTGAATAAATAATGCATGTTTAAAAATGTCTGAATAGGAACTTACAGGATAAATGTTAAGAGCTTCAAAGGAGCCATTGATCTATGGAGTACATAATATGCATGTCAAAAATTACTGGAATATTTATTTACATGACACATGGCTCAGAAGAAGCCATTATGGTCCTTAAGCAAATTATACATGTTATGAAAATTGTTAAAGTGCTTCTTTTACCATAAGCAAGTGCATCCTATCAGTTGACAAACACATCATCTTTGGGAAAAAAAAGAGAGAAGAAAATAAAACCCAACTCTTGTCCAACGTCAAAGTGTGTTTCATGCCCATCAAAGGAAGAAAAGCCCACACTGCCCTGCCTGGCATCCTGCGCAGTGCTGCTGCCACACTCCATGTGTCTCTATGTGTCTATGTGTCAAAGTCTGGGGTGCCAGCTCCTCTCCCTACAGGCTGAGAAATTACAAATGGGGAATAATTCATTCCAGCCACTGCCGTGTCCTCTGCTTTGAATAAAGCTGCCAGAAGAGTGCTCTGCTTTCCCAGCCCGTGCCCCTCTGAGTGGCATGTGGGACAGGCAGGGAATCGCAACCCACTGGCATCATTTGCACCTTTGTGTGCGGAGATGCGCTTTTTAGGGCTATGCCTGCAAGTCCTCAACTGCCTCAGCACTGCCAAGCCCAGACTGAAGACAGTCTTGTGTGCCCCCTCATACCGTCAAGAGGAATAAAACAGAGGGAAACATTGCCTTCCAGTAACTTAGTGTGCCCAGCAGCCGGATCCATTGCTCACCAGCACCAGACCGGTGCCTGGGTGCAGCACTCGGAAGGGTTTGCACTGCTCCTTCCTCAGTGCTCGGTGGGTGACATGGCTCTTCTCTGGCAGATGTTTTGCTAAGGAGGAGGGATGCCAACTTAGAAAATTTCTCCACACGTCCATGTTGCTGTGATCACACTGCAGTTTACGCCATACCCTGGTCCCTGAGAATTATTTTGTTTTTTTCAGGCTGTGAAGAGGAAAAAGGTTTTTGTCAAGAAGGTATGACCAGGACGTGGTGGCTCAGAGACTGCCTCTGACCCATCCCTCTGACTCTGGGATGCTGGCATATCGCTGGCAACTGCCTGCAGCTAAGCTCCCAAGTGCTGTACAGCCCTAGGGTGCCCAGTCCCCAAATCAGCTCTGATTGTGCTCCTCAGGCTGGTGCGTGCATGCCTGCTTTGACATTTGGGAAAGCAGGCTCTACTGGTAGGCAGAGCACGCAAGTTTTCTCCTACCCAGGAATGAAGCAAAGGGTGGATTTTCTAATGCAAAAAAGCAAGCAGTTGTATGGGGGAATATATTTAGCCAGTGTTTTCAGATCACATGTTCTGGGACTGGAGAGCAGAACGTTTTCAATACTGTTTTGGAAGCATGCTATTCAGTATTGCAAACCTTACTATTGGAGAAACCAGTAAATTGTGTTGCATCTGAAACAATTACTTGAACTACTTGTACCGTGGTTTCTTCTTTCCAACTGTAAAGGTTTTACAGAAATGTGACTTCTACGGCCTTGAAAATACAAATAATAGTAAAGTGCTGCTCTGCATTTGCATAAACCTGTTTATCCTATACGTGGTTTATTCATTAACTCTCGGAACAACCAGCAGGACAGCTATGGCATTCCTTATGACCACTTCGCTTGTGGCTGGAAATGCAACTACTTAAAAGGAGCACTACAGAAAGTGAAAATAAATACCATTCCCATGTGAAACAGCAGGAAAAATGCTACAGGAGCTGGTATTTGGCTTTTACATGGAACGAACCTTCCCTGTCACTTGGAAATTTCAGAGGGGAGCCTCAGGACCTGCAAGGATTGGGACCTCCACGCTACTGCTCACCAAAATGGACATGCAGCATTAGCAGTGTCCATCGCTGTGCTTTGCAGATAGCATTCAAGTTAGGGACAGAAAATACCTGACTTCCTTATCTATGCTCCCTAAAGACTGTTTTGTAGTCCTTGACAATTTCAGTGTCCCATGAAAAGAGCTTCCTTGAAACCTCTACTTGCGATGTATTTCCCAACCAGCTCCTCCTTGGGAAAGCTCCTGGTAATCACCCTAGATTTCCCCATGCTTCCTTTCTTACCCCAAACTCGCTCTGCATAAGAAAGGTGATAAAACAGGAATGCATTTTGCATTTCATCTCCTTGCTTCTATAAAGATGAGTGCATGTTGCCACTGGTACAAGTGGAAAACTGGAAGTTTGTTTGACAGCCGGTGACTTGCTCAAGGTCACAAAAGAGCCTCAGTAGCAGAGCTGGGAACAGAATTTGGTATCCTAATTCCTAATCTGGCAGCCTCACCACAACTCTCATCACGCAATCAAAAAGCTCCTTTTAAGGAATGCTTTTGTGACTAAGAGAAAATTCAAGGCATTAGAAGAAAGAGTCTTTTTAATTTGCCTTTGTTCAAACATTTACGACTTTTGCTATATGGAAAACATGATTTAAACAATATATGATATTACAGTATGATGAAAGACTCTGAAATCTTTGAAAACCAAAAAATAATTATGGCTGCATTTAGGACTGTACTGATCCGAGGTATTAGGAAGCAAGCGATTAGATATTCCTTGAGAGTTTTATACATAGCATAAGGAATAAGTAAAGACCAGCACCTATTGTGATGTGGTAAGAGTTTTCTGAGTGCTATATGCAGGCTTTTGCATTTCTGAAGAACACTACATATAACAGTAAAAATTTTCACAGCTTTTTAATAAGATCTTCTAAAGGTCCTAACTTGTTGCACCACAAGCTTTTCAAAAAGCAAACCCAAATCCCTAAGCTGCTAACTCAACGGGAGATTGCCCTAACCTGAAACAATCTGGGGTTTGGTACACTCTTCCTTGAAGAGCAGCTCAGTAATTTACCAGCTCTGCCAGGATATGTCAGCTTTGATATTTAGAAACTCTACAGAATAGTTTTATATTTTAGGACAGCATCTTTTGCTTGCTTCCTATGTAATGGAATACTATAATTTGGCAACAGTTGTTTGGATAGAAACAAATGAGTGTACTGAGAACCAATGTTACCGAAAAAACTGTACACAAAATAATCTGAGCTGTACAAGCTGAAGTAAGCAGAAGACTACAAATATTAATAGGAGAAACAAAGGAAATGAATGCAAATTTAAACCAATCTTTTGGGAAAAAAAAAAGTTGCTTCTCTTTTTTAACACAATGGAAAAATTCCCAAAGTGCAGTAAAAAGCCTATTGATAGAATTGTTGCTGTCACAAAAGTGGCTGGGAGACTCAGGATAAGTTTTCTGCCTCAATTTTACAAGAACATGTATTTTGCTCATTAAATTAACTAAAATTGCAACAGCAGAGCTGAGGGAGTACAATGCAGGGACCCACCCCCATCCCTGAAGTCCTAGTTCAGCCTGTAAAATGCCTGTGCCTCTAAAGCATTTGCAGTGACAGGAGGCCTCATGTTTGCAGATGTGTTAGCCACTTTTTGATTTGCTCTTTACACAATTATTTTGATAAAGAAAGTGTTCATCTTGTTGACACTATCACTGTAGTCAATACCTAATGACCCCCACAGTTAATTTCCTTATAAATATTTAACTTAATAGAAGTCCTCCCTTGGGTTATAGTACTTTTGACACTTGTATAATCTGAAACAAATCCTCTTTTTTAGTCAAACAGACCATGTTACACACACAGTTGGCTAGCTATTTACAAAGCACCCAATTAAATCCTACTTAATTCTCCCACTCTGAAAATCCAATTTCACTAGTGTGCAGGCTACTGATCACACAAGATGAGGATCTTTCACTGAGCCTGGACACAAGTTTACAGTGAGCAGGACTTGATTGTAACGAGAGCTTGCCGTAAAAATAATTCACCCGTCAAATGCTATATACAGTGAAGAGAACGTGCAAATTCAGAGGATTGAAGAAATAAGCTGAAGAATCACAGTTAAAGACAGGTAAATCTAGTTTAATGTTCACATGTAGTAGTTACACATCACAGAGATTAAACAGGATTTTAACTGTAACAAAGCTGCAGTGAAATGTACGTAACTTTGTACTAGAAAAATAATCTTGACGCAGTTATCTGATTTTTGGTCTATTAAAGTTCATTTTAATATGAATTTACATCACTGATCATGATTTTGCCCATGTGCCTTTCTGCAGTTCACTATTAATACTCTTTGGACGAAGGAAACAGCAACTGTTTTTGTTAATGGTTGGCCCTTTGGCTGCAAGCAGAGAACTGTTTTCAGTTTTTAAGCAATTAATAAGCTGTAGGAACACAAATTTGCAATAGAACCTTTTGTTGCTAAATGAAATTCCCGAACAAATTTCTTGATCTAATTCAAGAGCAGATTAAAAAAACCACCAAAAACCTGATTAGAGAACTAAAGTATTGCCCCCGTAATGCAAGAAAAAACTAGATAGAATTTTTCTCATCTCAGTAAAAAACACTACATCTTACTGCTTTTACAGAATGCACTAAAAACTCCGTGCCTAAATGACAGAAGTGTAGTCTCGAAATGTATAATACACTTACAAACATCTTAAGTCTAGATTGAGGAAAACACGTTGTATGGACTCCAAACAAGTTTATTCGCAATTAGACACCTCATGCAATCATGCAGGACCACTAGCTAAAGCTGCAACTTTCGAGTCTAAAGGACATTCGGGGACAAAAAAAGTCCTAAACATTCAAGATCTTTCCATATTAGCAGCTCCATACTTGAGCTGTGGTTTTCTAAAGAGATATTCCCACAGATTAAAAAAAACATACACACCTTTATAATATTTACAAAAAAATATTTAATTAAAAATATTTTATAATTACAGTAGTCTATTAAAGCATATACTTTTCTCACACTTATAGAACATCTCTATATATACACAGTATGAAATGTCACTCATTTGTATATACAATATGTAACATTCCTGCAGGGAGAAGAAAGTTCCCTGGGCCCCAATAAAATCCATCTATTTTAAACAATAGACGTCAAATATATCTACAAATGCTCTGGTAGATTAGTAAAGCTTCAAGATTC